>OY725326.1:32288396-32888396 GCA_963242795.1 Inga leiocalycina
TTATTTTCCCTTATATGATGATTTTATGGACGATATTTGAGCTTAATATAATATATTTGGGTGTAAAATAAATAGTATTTAAAAAATAAAGAAAAATATAAAAAAAGGTCAGTACTGTAGCGTCGGTCACTATTCATGATGGAATCACTGTATCAGGACGTTACTGTAGCGGATGGAATCACTGTAGAAACACGGAAAAAATACGTAGGTTTGCTGAAAAGTCATGTTCATGCGTGAAAAGAAGGCAAAATACTGTAGCACCTGTGGAAAAAAAAGAAGAAGCAACAGACGCACTTCGCTTGCCTATATATATGTGTGCTTCTTTGCAAAAGAAGGAGAAGGAGAAAAAAAATATAGTGGAGATATTTCTGTGACAGTCAGATATCCTTCTCTGACAGGGAGAGATATTTTCTCTGACAGTTCTAAATAAATTGTGTTATTTTTTATTTCTAATTTTATGTATTGTATTATTTTTTTTCATGCCTCCTACATGGAAGGCTTAGTATTATATTACTTTTTGCATGCCTCCTATATGGAAGGCTTAGTATTGTATTACATTTTTCATGCCGCCTACATGGAAGGTTTTACCTCCTAAAGGGACGGCTAGATTTGTCCATTTTTCATGCATCTTGTTGGTTGTATATCTATGTTTGAGAATTTAATATTTAAGTTTATGCAGTATTTATGAGGATTTCATTCTAGCTTTATATAATGTCAATTTATTTTGGTTTTGTTTTTAATTTTATCATGAGCTAAATTTTCATTTTCCTAGAGTGATGATGTAGCTTACTAATAACGGATTGAATCTTAACTTATTAAATCTATTTTTAATTTTTCCTTCATGATTGAGTTTTAATTATTATTCTTAATGCTTTCATTTGATTGGCCATCTTTTGGATAATTTCAATATATATGTTGAGACCGAAAGGAGATACATGTGTGTAGACCCTATAATTAAAACCATAACTTACATATGAAATAGGAATATATTCATATGAGTTGTGTAGTCTTATAGAGTTTCATAAATTTAAATGCATAATTAATTGCTTAAATTCATATTGGAATATATTGGATTAGCAATTAATTATAGAATTGCTTGACCTTGGAAGAGGCTAGTAATTAAATTAGAGAAACTCGACTATAAATCATATGGAATAAATTGGGCTAGAATAGATAAGTGATTCAATCCGGAATTTGTTAAGTGAAATCTAATCCATAGGACTTTTTATCATAGTTGTTTCATATCATTTGCATTCATATTTACTCATCTTTTATTTTGTACTCTCAATCACCAACTAATCGATAGACTAAATAGAGTTAAAATTACTCATTTTGGTACTTAGTGATCAATCATTGAGAGAATGATACTGTACTTACTTCTATATTACTTGTTTATGATAGTGTACACTTACACTTTCTAATAGACCATTTATACTCGTAACAAGGTACAGATGAAGATGGAGATGGAGATGGAGATGGACCTGTATACGTGAGACATGATCATGAAGAGGGAACTTGGGTCAAGAGAAACACAATTCTCAATCCAACATGAATTCTGAAGAATAAAATTTTAAATCAAACGAGAAAAAGGAAAAGATAATGAGTGCCTTGACTTGTTTTCTTTTACATATGTTTTTATATATTTCAAAATAATTTACTTTCATTGACATAGTTGACATTATCTATTAATGTTTTGTTTTGGTTTATTTCACTTCCAGGAGTATGGACTCACCACACAATGAAACTGATGATGTTCCCTAGAACATTGATAGACAAAGATTTATGGAGAATATAAGACGTTGCAAGACCATTATGGCAAGGTTGATCAAATTGAGAAGTAAGGGAATCAAATTACAACTAGAGTGGAATGAAAAGGGAAACCCAATCGGCGAGAATAGTACCTCATTAAAGAACTTGATTGGGACTATAGTTCGAGACAGAGTCTCTATTACATTTCAAGACTGAAGACTGGTGAAGAAAAATTATGAGGATGAAATCTGGGATGAAGTACAGGTAACACATTAATTATATTATTGTTCGGTTTGCTTTGTTTTACTTAATTTTAATGTAACAAATTATATATGTTTTTTAATTGTTACAGAGCATTTTTATTGTTGATGATGATTGGAAGAACTTAATTCTAAGAAAATCCAGAAAACTTATGAGAAAGTTTTGTTTTGATCTTGTCAAATACTTCTTGAGGGATGATAATGAGATTATCATTACTACACCACCAACATTGTACGAAGGAATCATCACTCAAGAAATATGGGATGAGTTTACCAGAACACATACAACTCAGGAATTTCTGGTAATATAATATGTTTAACTTTCCCTATCACTTGTAATGTACGTATTTGTAATTAACATTTATATATTGATATGAATCATTTTGATCTAAATAGGAGTTGAGTGAGGATAATCACGCTAACGCGACCAACATGCCATACTAGTACAAACAAGGACCTACTTCATATGCACAGTTAGAAAGAAAAATGGTAAGAACTAATGATTATTTCATATATGGATAAATTGTATGAATATCATTTAACTTCAACTAACTTTGATGTGTAGATATAAGAATCAAGTTTAGCTATTACACAGGTATCACGACATGATCTGTGGGTAGCCGGTTGCACAAATAAGAAAAGTGAAATTCATAGTATAGAAGCAAGAACAGTAGCCAAATATTGTGTAAGTATTGGATTATACGTACAATAAATAATTATCTTTACTTAAATGAATTTGATTTCTAATAACTCTTATTGTTGTAATTCTTTTTCTGATAGTGACAAATAACACAAGAGGATCCTACGTTGGCAAGCTATGTTGGTCGAGATGATTTGTTGAGTAAAGTGCTAGGAGCACCCAAGTACGATGGTCGTGTTTGAGGTTCTGGTTTTGCTGTCATCTAGTCAGTATACTTCAGATGTTAGAAACGCCCTAATAAAAGTGACATTTCCCAGTTACGTGAGGAGATTACTAGTTTCAAGCATCAAATGCCAGAACTTCATGAACAAATGCGCTACAAGGAAAAATGAGAAGAACAATTCTTAGAACAAATGTGTTTGATGAAAGAAAAAAATGCCCTGTTAATAACGTAAATAGAACAATTGGTGCAATGTAGGCCAATATAAAATGTTCCCCTCTGTGATAGCCTAAGTGTCAGAGATAGTTGCACTTCCATGCCTAAAGTCTTGTTTCCTTTATTAATTAATTTCTTCTCTACTTAACTTTATGTTACATTATAATTTAGCGAACTTTAACATATCAACTCTAGCTATTTTTCATAAGGTGAATTTCAATGCAAGTTATATGTCGATTAAGCTTCCAAGCGCACGGTTGTAGTGGGTGCTGCCTAGAACACTAATAAGGACACACTGCACAATTCACGGTTACCCAACAACACACTCTGAGTGAGGGTTGACGTATGCACGAATGAAGACGCACTCTTACCAATCCCATCTTTAGATGAGGAAATAATGGTTAAAGATGTTGTAGGTGGCTATGTTGCTTGGCCAATAGGACTTATCGAGACATATGAACAGGTCGTTCATTTAGAATTCCCTATACTTTTCCTTCGTACTTCCATCTAAAACAGTGATTTAATAATATGAATTTTTGTAGGGTATACAGTCTAGAGATAAATAAATCCAATCGTATGGTAAGATTTTAAAGTGTTAGATAACACAACCTAAATTTAAAGTATTGGCTAGCCAGCAAAGCAAAAGAAGAATAACCTCATATTGTGATCAATTAGTATCGATTACACCATAATTGATCCGTTAAGGAGGACTGGAAATACATTTTGATAGACATATCTATAGTGTTAGTGGTCTAGTTGATCATGTTAATGGCGATGTCTTGCATGACATATGTAATCATGACTAGGTTAGTGCTTCAGCTATCAACATATGGATAAGGTACTTGACCATCATCGTTTATCACTATTATTAATATTTCTTGTTCCATTTTTTTTGTTTTTCATGACATTGTTTGTTTTATACTAGGCATTTATACCATGACATCTTAATGGATACAAACAGGGTTCAATTCGTATTTGTCAACCATTATCTCGTTGGCGAGCATAGGGGCAGAGTAGATATACATGCACAATCTAATTAACTGAAAGATCACTTTAGAAAGAAAGCAACACCAACTACGCCATTTTTAGTGCCATACAATACGAGGTAAGTTATTAGTGGTACAATATTTGTTTTTATTGTTTAACTTTTATCATAACATGATTGTTGAAACAAATTTTTTAAAATATTTTAGGCGACATTGTATATTAATAGTTATCAATCAAGTGGAACCTTTAGACCCTCACATTTACTATGTGGATCCTCTAATTGATGGTCTTCCACAAAACCATTCTGTTATGTTGCTTTTGTTCAATAGGTAAGCGTACGTGCGTATGTGTAAATATTTTCATATGTGATTAAATAACCAAATGTAATCAGTTGCTATTTATTTTGTTAGCGTATTGATTATGTATCAGTCCCCTGTCTCCTTAAGTTATTCTAAAGCTGCTGACCCACACCTTAGCTATCCTTAGAAGAAGATATATGTACTGATATATGAATTTACTCAAAATTTGTTAGTAAACAATTTTTATTCATAAACAGAGTTAAATATTTCTCTATATTTTTGCAGTGCCCTTTCTAACCCAATGACAATAATTGTGGGTATTACATCATGAAATTTATTTAGGATGTAATTATGCATGATCAGCCATTTATTCCTCAAAAAGTAAGTTATTTAGTTGTATTTCATATTGTGTTCTAATTAAATTTAATTAGTACCTGATAATTAAGTTTTACTGATTTTAATTCATTTTAATTTGTGTCTGATTGTATATATGTGTAGAAATATGAAGATCAATGTTGTGACACTTTGACTCACCATCACTTAATGAAGTGATCGAGGAATAGTGTGAATGTCTATTTAGCCAAATCTCTGTGTAGCTATACTATTTAATTCACAAGCTGGTCTTTGTTGTGTTGTTTCTTGCCAATTGTTAAGTCATGTATTCAGTTGAATTTGTTGTATTTCATTCACAATATATTGTATAACTATTTTTAGTACTAATTTAGTTAATTAATCATCTATTTGTTGTGCCCTTTTAAAGCTATCTCTCATTATTGTTGTTTGCTTATCTTCATTTTGCTGTGGATATATATGGAAAATGTTTAAACCATGCAGTACACTATTGTAATTATGGGAGATATGAACAAAAAATATGGTAA
Source organism: Inga leiocalycina (assembly GCA_963242795.1). Taxonomy (NCBI): domain Eukaryota; kingdom Viridiplantae; phylum Streptophyta; class Magnoliopsida; order Fabales; family Fabaceae; genus Inga; species Inga leiocalycina. The sequence continues at coordinate 32,293,646 of OY725326.1, forward strand.
AAACAAAAGTTCCCGCGGTGCTTTCTTAAACAAGGGCTATGGGAAGAATGTAAAAAGAAAAGGACGATAGGACTTCATGTGGCACTTCCTTAAGGTAGTGCCAAAGGAAGGGCTGCCCTCCTGTGGCGCTTGCTAACGTAAGCGCCACAGGAGGGTATGGTTTCCTGTGGCCCTTATGTCAGCAAGCACTACAGGAGAACCCCCTCCTATGGCACTTTCTTCAAAAAGAGCCATAGGAAGGTATTTTTTTAAAAAGAAACTAAAATGTTGTGGTGCTGCCAAGCGCCATAGCATTTTTTAGTTGCACTGATACATGGCCCTTCTCTAGCGCTATAGCTAATGCAATTATAAGCGCCACATGTTTGCTTTTTGGTAGTAGTCAAACTATTCCAAAGGGATATTGATTTTTTCTATGATAATCCTTTTAAACAAGCATTTGATGAATTGAAAGCACACTTGATTTCGCCTCTTATTTTGAGTACACCATATTAGACATTACCTTTTGAACTAGCATGCAAAGCCTCCAATTCTGTTGTAGGGGTCATGCTGGGATAAAAGCATAGCAAGCTGTCTTATGTAATTGTTTATGTATTCAAAACCTTAGATAGTGCACAAAATAATTACACTGCCACTAAACAAGAACTGTTTGTTGTGATATTTACATTAGATAAGTTCAGTCAAGCCTTTGAGGAAGGATTGGAACTCAAGGTTTAAGCAAGCACTATGGGCCTACAGAACTACCTTTAAGACACCTATTGGGATGTCTCCTTATCGGCTTATATATGGAAAATCTTGTCATAGTCTGATGGAATTAGAGTACAAGACCCTATTAGGCGGTGCAAATGTGCAATATAGATTTTGAGAAATCGGGCTTGGAGAGGAAGTTGTAACTCCAAGAACTTAAGGAAATATGATTGGATGTTTATGAAAGCTCCCATATCTACAAGGACAAGACCAAAAAGCTTCGTGATCAGAAGATAATGCGGAAGGAGTTCACAATGGGTGATCATATTTTGATGTTCCAAGCACAATTCAAATTTTGACCTGGGAAGCTCAAATCCAATTGGTATGGGCCTTTAACTGTCACCAAGACCCACTCATTTGGAATGGTTGAGCTTGTTGATAATGCCACCTGTGAGGAATTTAGAGTCAATGGGCATCTCCTCAAGCTCTACCATGATGAATCATCAAAGCCTCTTTAAGCCCAGGGTACTTCTTCTCCTTTCACTATCTTTTACTTTCAATATTCCTGGATTGATTATTATATATGCTTTACTGATTGTTTGAGATAAGTATGGGGGAAGGGCATTCCAGTAGAAAGTACAGGTAGTATAGCTTAGTAATTAAAATAAGAATCCCCTATGCATGCTTTGTATTTTTTGCCACTACTATACCTAATTACCATTGGCGTCTTTACCTTGATTTCCTATGTTATTGCGACTTGTTTCTTTTTCTCCCTCTTTATGTGATGTTAATGTGTTGTGCTCCAATTGCAATTGGACTTCACAACTTCCCACTTCACTAAGGAATAAGTTAGAATAATAGAGTTGCTTTACGCATTAAGGACAATGTGTTGATTAAGTGTGAGGGAGGGAAATACATTTTTGAACCCCATTTGTTGTTTTAAAATGAGAAAATGCCTTAAACTGGAAATTTTTTCAAAAACTTTTCAAGAATGACTTGCTTTGATGCATATCCTAAGTGGTAAAGGGTGGCATTTACCACTTTGAAAATGTGATTTGTGAGAAATTCTTTAAGCTTTCATGAGATCTAGTATTTTGGCAACTTTGTAAAACCATGTTTTTGAAAAAAAAAGAAACTTTCTACATCATCAGTGCTTTTAGAGTTGAGCATTTTTATAATTGATTGAAATGTTTTGATTGATTGTTTTTTGTAAGGTTAACATTAGGAATCGTTAAGAAGATGTTTCGTGGTTAGCTTGCTATGTAATTGATTGTGCTGGATTGAGTATTAGAAAGAAAAACATTGTTAGAAGATTATTTGGACCTTGAATTCTTTCCATGTGTGCATTTTCACTTGGTTTTTCACCTTCTAGAACTTGTTTCCACTCTATTTCAAAATGACATTTGCATTCGTGTGATAGAAATGAAAGAGGTATTCGATTTTAAACACTTTCAACCTAAACACAAACCTACATTAATTTTCCTTTGCTTAGCCCTTTGAGCTATTCCTATGTTGTATACATGTTATGTCATTTAATCATAGTGTTCATAGTACTCTAAAATCAAAGTAATTCGCCAATATAAAGTGAACAATGTGTATATTGAGATGCTAGGTGTAAAAAAAAAGAAAAAAAAGAGAAGAGAGTTTAGTTTGAAAAAAAGAGAGAAAAAGAAAACAATTGAAAACAAAAACAAAAACAAAAACAAAAGCAAGAGAGTATTAGAAAGAAAAGAAAAGAAATATATATATATATATAGAAAAATATTTTGTAGATAAAAGAAATGCCAAGAAGGCACTTGTTCATGAATTTAGAAAAGAATTGGCAAGAATTTTCAAGCTATTTAGGTGCTATGAGCTTATTCATAACTTTGACTTGCATATCAATTAGTTATTTTTTCTAATTAATCCATTCCATCTAGCCTTCATCCAATATTACAAGCCTTTTAAGTCCTCTTAATTCATTGCATTTAATGCTATTAGTAGTGGATATGTTAGAGTCGTTACAAGCCTATGGTAAGGTGTTGTTTATGTGAACTTGAGTGAAAATATTTCAATGAGGTGAGATGAGTGAAATACTAATACCTTGAGAGTCTTTGGTGCTTCATTCTAATATTTTTAGATTGTTTAGTCAGCTAATTTATTTGCATCGCTTGACTATAACTACTGCTAACTTGAAGGATTTGATTAATTGATCTATTGCTTTCTAATTATGAAATTGTTCATCTTTCAATTGCATTGATGATTGGAACTCAGGAAATTGTAATTAATTGTCTTTGTTCAAGCGTATAAAGGTCAATGTGTGGGGGAATTAATTGAACCATATTTTTATGTGATTTTTCATAACTAAATTGGGAATTTTAATGAATTTTCTGGTACAGAATTGCATGATTAAGCATTAATTTTAGTCTAGGACAATTACAATGAATTAAGTACAATTAAGGGCAAAATAGTCATAATTTTTTAATTATTTTTATGCAATTATTTCTTAGGCTTTTAATGCTATATTGTGCTTAAATTTGTATTTTAGGTGTTTCGGAAGAAAATTGGAGATTTTAGAGGGTCAGAATTAATAATTTAAAGACTAGGGAAAACTATATAAAAGGCCCCTCAATTTCAAAAAATTGCAAAAATGTGAATAAAAGGGCCTGGAAAAACTAACTGAAACACCCATATTTTCAGAAAATCCTGATTGAGCTCTAAAACATTTCAAAACCTTTCACATAAGCCCTTCCATAAAACTTTTTGAAAATCTTCATTAGGTCCCTGGTCAAAATGCAAGTCACTATTCATTTACCCACATTTAGAGCTGAGAGAGGCAGACCCGATAACAGGAGGCAGCATATGAGACCTGACATTGAAAACCTGGAGAAGTTGAGAGTTGGGAATGGAGATAGGAGCTGAGGGACGAGATATAGAGTGACGTCGCATGCTTGATCTCTTCTTGCCAATGGTATAATCACCTCCAGCTCCCTCCTTTGTCCATCGTTAAACCATGTCAGAGAAGAGAGGAGAGATAGAGCTGAGCAAGAAGGGAGAGCTGAGTCAGGGAAGCGTGTCACTATAAAGACTGATGGGAGACCGAAGTAAGAACGCCACCATCCACCACCCTAAGCAACTACATCTTCTATAACCCCGACTACCACTGCTATTTCCTATTTCTGGCCATTTACTGCAGTTCCGGTGAGTCTGCTCATATCATTGTTCCTTCACTCTCTCTTTTTCCCACCGTCATTTCCCCTTTCTCTATTCATCATCGTCATAGCACTCCTTCATTTTTTTGTTTGTCATAGCATCACCATTCCTCTTCCCTTCACCATTTCAAATTCAATCATGAACCACTTTCCCTTCTCCAACTATTTCACCACCATTTCTTTCACTGCCATAACCATAAGCTTCCAACACCACCATTGCTGACCCCCTTCTCCATTTGTTTTATTCTCATCAACACTATTATTACCACCTAATGCTTTTCTATTCTCTTATTGATTGAACCACTTCCTTTTTTTCTTTATTTGGCTATTCACTCATATTTCCATGAAACTTTGGTGTTTTAAGGAAGTTGCGGCTACTGTTAAGATCATGGGTGGCTAAATTACTTGAGTCTTGGTGGTAGAGGAGGTGGCTAGAGCTCCAACATGCTACAAAGGAGAGTTCATTAATTTTCATTAGCTCAATTTATGCACAATGTTCTGGTTGGATAATTTTGCATTGATATATGTGCTACAAAGGGAAACACCATAGCAAACAACTCTTTCTCTATAGTGGTATAGTTTTCTTTAGCTAAGCCAAGTATCTTGGATGCAGAAGCTATTACTCTAGATAACTTATACTCTCTCTGACCAAGCATAGTACCTATAGCATTGCTAGAAGCATCACAAGATAACCCGAAATGCAACTTCCAATTAGGTGCAACTAAGACAAAAGGTGTCACTAGCATTGATTTGAGAGTTTCAAAGGCATGTCTACACTTGTCATCAAAATGAAAATTAGTTTCTTTTTTAAGCAAAGTGGGACGGAGAAGGACAATTTTACTAAAATCTTTAATAAAATGCTTCTAGAATGTCGTATGCCCAAGAAAATATCTCACTTCTTTAAGATAGGTAGGATAGGGAAGTGATGAAATAACATCAATTTTAGCTCGATCAACCTCTTCATTTAGAGGAAACAAGGTGACCCAAAACAATATTCCTATCCACCATGAAGTGACACCTTTTGTAATTCAAAATAAGATCTTTTTCAAACATCTTTTCAAAGCAAGCTATAGACTAACAAGACACTTATCAAAAATATTGCCTTAGACAGTGAAATCGTCCATAAAAGCCTTCATAAAATGCTCCAATCAATCACTAAAGATCAACATCATACGCCTTTGAAAGATGCTTGGAGCTTTACATAATCTAAATGGCATCCTTTGATATGTGAAGGTACTAAAAGAATATGTAAAAGTTGTTAGTGCAAGTGTTTGACCCAAGAGGGGGGTGAATTGAGTGATACCAAAAAATTTCGTTTAGTATAATAAAATTAACTTAATATTTAAAGCAGTTGAGAGCAAAGAGAAATATCACCGTAGTGTACACTAGGAGTATATTAGTTCGGCCACAACCACTTTGACCTATGTCCAGTCCTCAGAGCATCTCTGAGAGTTTCACTATATTCTCTAAGATTCAGTGGGTTCTTCAAACCTTAGTACACAGCAAGTTCCTTCACCTGGACACTCGCTCCCCCTTACACGTTGCAATCAAATCCCCAACTCAAGGTTTCACAACCTTAAGGTGTCTCAATAACAAATATTGATTTTGTAATGAAACACTCTCTCATAGAGCAAATATATAATCACTGAAGTATAATGAAATGGTATAAGAAAACAAAGCACTAAGAGTGTTTAGTGTATGTTCGTGTGTTCTTAGTTCTTGTGTGTTTTCTTCTCTTTGAATGTTCCATATATATAGATGATTTGTAGTATCTGTTGGCAGCAATTCAAACATGTCCGTTAGAGTTGTGTAGCAACGGTCAACCATTCTTCAAATTTGAAAACTATCCGTTTGCGGTAGGTAGCGGTAGGTGAGATCTCATATACTTTATTTGACTTTGATCTTCTTACATGATCTCTTCATTATTTCTCTCCAAGTGTACTTAGAATACAAATGCGATGAAGAGTTAATCATATAGATAACAAATCAATAAACATTTGATGAAAAATATAATTTCTTAACTGCCTTACTCGAGTGGCTACTCAAGTGATCAAGTTTGTTACTTGAGTAGTCCCTTGAGTAAACCTATAAAAAATATGGCAGTGCCTAATTCAACATTTTTCATAAGATATTACTCAAGTAAGACATGGTGTGAGATGGATCACAAACCTTGGAAATACCTTATCACTTGAGTGGCTACTCGAGTGGCCATGTCTTTTCCTCACAAGTTACTCAGGTGCTGACTCTGGTAAATTGATTACTGAGTGGCCTTGTGTTTTCTTCAGAAGTTACTCAAGTGGCTTTCAAATAACTCGATAGATTACTCGATTACTCCCTCAAATAATTGCATCAAATTCTTGGCCGAGAGTTTACTTACTGATTACTCGAGTAACTCCTCGAGTAATGATTCAAATAACTCAGCAGATTACTCGAGTGGTCTTTCGAGTAATTCCTTTTTCTCACCTAGTTACTCGAGTAAAGTGTTGCATTTCTTGTCCGAGAGCTACTGGAAGATTTTTGACCTGGTTACTCGAGTGATGCCTGTGAAAATAATGTTACTCGAGTGTCAACTCGAGTAATGGTCTATATAACTTTGTAGATTACTCGAGTGCTTACTTGAGTAACAGCTTCCCTTACTCAAGTATCTACTCAAGTAATCCATCACAGAATTTGTTCATTACTCCAGTGCTTACTCCAAGTAATGCTTTGCCACTTTGTCTAAATTCATTTGTTTGTTATCAAATCCTTTTATATCATTGATCCAATCTTTGTTATCAACAAAACATATGGGATCTAACATTCTCCCACTTTTTGATGATGACAAAACTTGATGATTTTGAACAAAGTTTTTGAAGTTGAGTTTCCAAACATATGCTTCTTAAATACTTTTCATATGAAATATTTTGTTCAATTTAAACTTGAAAACTCTTTTAAAATAGCTTATTAAAGATATTTTGAAAGTTTTTGTTCTTATTTACTTGTTCACTTTACATACACAATCAAAAACACATTAATCCCACAATGAAATATAACTTTAATGAAATTTAACTGTAATAGCATAAAGAAACAAATTGCATAAGAAGAATTCATTACATATTCAAACTTTCGAATTCAAAAGTAAAAGTTTAAAGACATTAAAAGCACCCTAAAGCCCCATACACCAAATCCCAATTCATTAACTCAGCCATTCATCACAAAATCACTCAAGTTCTTCTCCCCTTTTTTGACTTCATCACAAAGGTAGAATCAATCATAAGGAGGAGTAGGTAGCTTGGCTACTGAGATAGGAGTGACAGGAAATGCCAATGATTCATATGAACGATATGAACTTGAAGGATCTGAAGATGATGGTTCAGGGTCAGGAAGGTTCACTGGTGGTGTCTAAAGATCCTCTGGAGGATTCACCGGAGATGAAGGGTAAGGAACCAGAGAAGTAATTTCTAATTCCTCTGTTTCAATCGTTGAAGACTCAAGCACCTCCTCAGTACGTGTAGGTAATGCAATGGGAGTAGGTATGGGCTCTTGCTAAACAGGCTAAGGTGGATCATAAGTGGTGATGTCGATTGGCTCGGATATATCAGGGTCAGGCATAGAGAACAAGATATTGTTGGGTTCACTCTCAGAGGGTCTATGTGTTAGATCCCATATGTTTTGATGATAAAAAAGATTAAATTAATAATATGAAAGGATTTGATAACAAACAAATGATTTTGAACAAAGTAGCATAGCATCACTTGGAGTTAGCACTGGAAGTAATCAACATCACTTGGAGTCAGCACTAGAAGTAAACAACAAGTTTTAAGAAGGCTTGCTCGAGTAGCCACTCAGGGAACAGAACCCATTACTTGAGTGAGCACTTGAGTAAGTAAGAAAAATTTCATCCAGTGAGGCACTGCCAAATTTTGAACGCCATTACTCGAGAGACCACTCGAGTAATCTGTAAAGTTATATAGACCATTACTCGAGTAGCCACTCGAGTAACCAGATTTTCACAGGCATCACTCGAGTAGCAACTCGAGTAACTAGGTCCAAAATCTTCCAGTGACTCTCGGCCAAGAAATATAGCTCATCACTCGAGTAACCAATGAGAAAAACGGCGTTACTCGAGGGACAACCCGAGTAATCTACAGAGTTATATGAAGTGCCACTTGAGTAACCAGAAAGTAAACTCTCTGCCAAGAATTTGATGTCATTACTCGAGGGAGTAATCGAGTAATCTGCCAGGCTATTTACAAGCCACTCGAGGGATCAATCCAGTAACGTGTGAAGAAAAATGAAGCCACTCGAGTAAGTAGTTTACCACAGTGATCACCCGAGTAACCAATGAAGTTAAAGACATACTCACCCGAGTAATCATGTATTTTCAAGGTTTGTAATATATCACTCCATGTCTTACCCGAGTAAGTCTTGATGCAAAATGTTGATTTGCTCACTGCCATATTTTGACATGTTTACTCGAGGGACCACTCGAGTAACAAACTTGATTACTCTAGTAGCCACTCGAGTAAGGAAGTCCAGAAATTATATTTTTATTGAATATCTCTTGATTTGTTATCTATATGATTAACTCTTCATTGTATTAGTATTCTAAGTTCATTTGCAGAGAAACAGTGAAAGAGTATGACAGATTTGAGAATTCAAATAAAAGTCCGAATGTTCACCTAATGCTACCTACCGCCAACGGATGGTTTTCAAATACGAAAGATAGTCAACCGTTAATGCACGACTGTAACGGACAAGTTTGAAATTGCTTCCAACGGACACTACAACTCATCTATATATATAGAGCATCCAAAGAGAAGAAGACAAGCAGATAAAAACTGAGATCACACATCGATTAATACATTTAGTGATTTGTTTTCATATACTCATTCATTTGTACTTCAGTGAATATATATTTGCTCTATGAGAGAGTTTTTCATTACAAACTCAATATTTGTTATTGAGACAACTTAAGGTAGTGGAACCTTGAGTTGGGGATTTGATTGCAACGTGTAAGGGGGAGCGAGTGTCCAGGTGTAGGAACTTTCTGTGTACTAAGGTGCCAAGAACCCACTGAATCTTAGAGAATATAGTGAAACTCTCAGAGATGCTCAGAGGATTAGACGTAGGTTAAAGTAGTTGTGGCTGAACCAGTATAACTCCTGGTGTACACTACGGTGATATTTCTCCTTACTCTTAACTATTTTTAATATTCCGTCAATTTCCTTATACGCGACGAAATTTTTGGTATCACCCAATTCACCCCCTCTTGGGTGAAACACTTGCATTAACACTATGCTCAGTAGGTATAGAGGGTCCAGGTTTAGGGACAGGTATGGGCTCAGGAATACCAGAAGGACCAGAAATAGAGGAGCCAGATGCCATAGCATCAAGTTTGGCAACAATAGATATCAGAAGCTCACCCTGGACACGTTGTTAGCTAACAAATCTTCGTGCCTCTTGTCCATTCTCTCCACAAGTTGTCCCATCTACTCATTCATATAGGTTACCAACTCCACATTAGTATTCATAATGTCGATAAGAAAACACTTTAGAATATTCTCCATGAAAGTTTGTATTATGGTACCAAAGAAGGATGGAGAAGATGTGTTGGCTGGAGCAGAAGACTGTGTGTCATCCATTAGACTAGTTGCTGTGTCAGTATTCTTCTTCTTCTTAGGACTAGCTTCTAAAGGAGTATTCAGAGGAATTTTAATATTCAACTTTCCAATTTGATTCCTCCCTACTAGTGCTATCCTCTCAATTGGCTCTATACTCTCCAAGTACCAAATCTTATTCTTCTTGAAGAACAAGGAAATAAGTTGAGGATAAGGCATTGGAGTAGTAGGTTTTCCTTCATACTTATATCTCTTAATCTCATTGAAGATATATTCTCCTAAATCCTTTTGTTCCTTAAGGATTAATGAGACAAATTTTCTGAAGTCCCTTTCAATGAAATGAGTGAAGTTATTGGATTTGTTCGCCATGGCTCTAGAATAGATATACCATAGGACTCTATGAAAATCACTCATATCACTTGGATTGAAATTGAGAGGTCCCCCTATCTCACCAGGTCTTAGGATAGAGAATATCTGGTTTGAATCAAGGTTAGGGTAATCATCATCAGGAGGGTTCTCTATTCCTAACCAGGTATTGATTCTAGAAGGTGAGATTAGAATTCTCTGTCCTTTAACCTTAGAAGTAATTTCTTCTTCCACGGTCTTCTTAACGGGATCATTAATAGGTTCAAGGTTACAATAAAAATGCCTCACAACTTTGGTGCAAAATGGGAGTTTAATAGATAGCCAGGGCATATAGGAATCAATGTAGGGCATATAGTTTTCTTGAAGTACCTTGTAGTCAATGTAGTGCATCTTGCAACCATTTCTTCTTGCAAAATTACTTAGGTACTTCTGAGAGTCCTCAAGCTTGATTACGTTGATTCCCTTTGGAGGAAATATAATTTCTTCATCCCTCTCTTCTGTTTGCTTTGAAGATTGCCCTTTCTTTGCTTCCTTAGATTGGAAAGCTTCTTCAAGCATACCTACCATGACTTTGGTAAGCTTCTCATAAACCTTAGGCTTTTTCAGAGGCTTAGGAGAAAAGGTTGGTGTGTCGGATGAATTAGAAGAATGAGGAGATGACTCTTTTGTTGTTTTTCCTTTTCTAGGAGGTAAACTCTTCTTGGATTAAGCTCTTGTGGCAATAGGCTCCTTAATCACAACTCCTTTCACCTTTGGCCTTGTTTGCGTTTGGCTTTTGTCTTAGGTTTAGGAGAAATTTTCCTTTTCTTGGTAGGAGGAGAGGAAAGTGAATCAAAGGGTTGAAATGGTTTAAAAGACTCAGAAGGAGTGCTAAGATTGGGAGATTTTGTCCTCACTATTATGATATGAGAAAATCGAATATTTCTGGAAAAATCAGAGACGAGCACCGTAAGTTTAGGGTAGACAATTCAGTGCTATCTGATAGGTTTTTGTAAGTATAAATCATTAGGTTTTGATGGTTATGGGAAGAGACAGAGATTTTGAAAAGTTTTTGTGAGAGCACTAGGAGAATCACTAGAGGCGTTTTTGTGAGAAATGACTGAGTATCGACTAAAATAACCTAGGACCCGACATCACTCGAGGGCTTACTCAAGTGATCATCAGCTTCACTTGAGTAGTTACTCGAGTGATCATACCAAAAATTTTAAAATGCAGTGAATTCAAGTGCGTACCAGGTATGAATAATATTGTAATTACCCATGTATATTCCCTCTATCATTTGATGATTCTTTAGAACAGATTTGAACTGAAACTCAGCAGATTTGAAATCTGCACCCAGGTTCACTCGAGGCTTCCCTCGGGTAATCTGTCTCTTTACCTTCTAACTATTCATTTCCAATTATTGTGCCTTTTCATTTGAAATTAATGTTTTACTGGTACATTTCCAAGTTCATTACCTATAGCATTGTTAGATACATCATAAGATAACCCGAAATTCAACTTCCAATTAGGTGCAACTAACATAAAAGGTGTCACTAGCATTGATTTGAGAGTTTTAAAGGCATGTCTACACTTTTCATCAAAATGAAAATTGGTTTCTTTCTAAGAAAAGTGGGAAGGAGAAGGACAATTTTACTAAAATCTTTAATAAAATGCTTATAGATTGTCGTATGCCCAAGAAAATATCTCACTTCTTTGAGATAGGTAGGATAGGGAAGTGATGAAATAACGTTAATTTTAGCTTGATCAACTTCTATTCATTTAGAGGAAACAAGGTGACCTAAAACAATAACCCTATCCACCATGAAGTGACACTTTTCGTAATTCAAAATAAGATCTTTTTCAAACATCTTTTCAAAGCAAGCTAGAGACTAACAAGACACTCATCAAAACTATTGCCTTAGACAGTGAAATCGTCCATAAAAGCCTTCATAAAATGCTCCAATAAATCACTAAAGATCAATATCATACGCCTTTGAAATGTTCTTGGAGCGTTACATAATCTAAATGGCATCCTTTGATATGTGAAGTTACAAAAAGGACATGTAAAAGTTGTTAGTGCAAGTGTTTGACCTAAGAGGGGAGTGAATTGGGTGATACTAGAAAATTTTGTTGACTATAATAAAATTAACTGAATATTTAAAGCAGTTGAGAGTAAAGAGAAATAACACCGAAGTGTACACCAGGAGTGTTGGAAATTGTGCCCTAAGGGCCAATCATTGTACTTTGAACATTATTATTTTAATGAAATTTCTCCATTCTGTTATCATATTATTTTCATGTTAACTGTGATAATTGTATCCTTGGATAATTCGTAAAGATTGTCCTAAAATATCCCTGGTCGGTCATCTATGCGGGAGCAGAGATGAAACAAGACCAGTATGACTTTGATAAGATATAGAGATACGAATCAAAGTCTTAGGCACTTGTAAGAGTACAAGGTGCTGGACCGACCCACTATGAGAAAGCTACATGGATCAAGTCATAAGCTTTTCTCATGTATAACCACGTCACAATGCCCTTAGACCTGAGGTCATCATGGATTCCTACATGAGAGTTGCTAAGCTTTGAACTAGTCAAAAGTCACTTTTGACCGGGTAATGATAAAGGATACGATCGGGCTTAGTGGTTTCTCATGCAGAGGAATATGAATGATCAAGATGGAATTTGTCCCTCACATTAGTAGAGAGATATTACTGGGCCCCTCGATGAGTGAGTCTGAGAAATGTATGGCCATACTATGATGAAAGGAGTTTCTGTCTCTGCTATCAGGCTAACCAGGAATCGAGAAAGTAATGGTCAGGAACAAGAGGATGACATTATCCATGCCTTATCCTTGATCGATATATCGTGTGACAAAAGGGACGTGACATGGTTGTATGACATGTTGCATCGTGATAATCCTCATATGAATTGAGTAGTCGTAATGTCTTGCTAGAGGCCGCTTGCGACTTTTGGGTTAGTATAGTTATTGGCCCACTGCCAACTTCATATGGGCCTACAGGATCGCACACAAGAATAGCCCAGCACGAGATAATGTTTAATTTAGGGTGGATGAATTATATATATATATAATATAAAATTCATTAATAATATTATATAGATATATATATATTTTTGAAATATATATCTTATATATATATGTATATATATTATATGATATTATTATATTGTGTTAGTTTTAAATTTAATTTATTAAGATATATTAAATTTAATAACTAACATGATAGAGATATAGTATCTCATATTTAATCTCTTGGGTTGCATTCTATTAGAGTAAAGAGCCCAATATGGCATCAGAGCATTAGGTTCACCATTAGGTAATCAAGAAAAGCCCAAAGAATCGTGGCCTACTTCGTCGGTTCACCATCGGGTAATCAAGAAAGCCCAAATGATCGTGGCTTACACCGTCTCCCTCAATCGAAAACCCTAGCATAGAATGAGCGCAAAGAGACTGACTTCTGGCAAAAATAAGACTTCATCTTCCGGCACAATGATGACCGATAAGACCATCGTGGAAAGCCTCCCATTTTCTCATCCTCTTTTTCTTCATCCATCTGACACCCAAGGAGTGTCGATTATCTAGCATATTCTCACTGGCACTGAGAACTACATGGGGTAGAGTAGTGTGTAGAGATTGCTCTTTTCGGGAAGCAAAAATTAGGCTTTATTGACAGCACATGTGTCAAGACTGCACAAGATCTAGCATTACATGACCAGTTGGAGCGGTGCAATACCATTGTGTTGTCCTAGCTTCTCAAATCCATTTCCAAAGAATTGGCAACCTATGTCATTTTCTTCCAAAACGCTCACCACGTCTGGATTGATCTCAAGGAACGGTTCGACAAGAAGAATGGTGAACAAATTTTTTCCCTGCATCTTGAAATCACATCATATAAGCAGGGGCCTACGTCCATCTCTACCTATTTCTTGAAGCTTTGTGAACTTTTGGACGAGCAATCGACTTTGGTTATCTTGCCTTCTTACACATGCAATCCTCGAAGGCATATACTGATCTCATTTAAGAACAGAAGCTCCTCCAATTTCTCATGGGCTTGAATGAATCTTATCACCTGGCAAGAAGCCAGATCCTATTGATTAATCCTTTACCTAGCATTAACAAAGCATACGGTATGATCATTCAAGATGAGATACAACGGTCACTCATCTCTACTGAATAACATTCAATTTTTTGTTAAGGTTGCTAAAGGACGTGGCCGTAGAAGAGGACACAACAGGGAGATGATGGTTCTGTTGAATGTTCACATTGCCAGAAAAAGGGGCAATTAAATAAAAGCTGCTATAAACTTATCAGTTATCCTCCCAATTTTAGAGGAGCCAAAGGAAAATAAGGAAAATCATCCTCCACTGACAAGTTCTTGAAATGATGGGGGATTCTGAGGCTCACACCAACATAAGCAATGCACACGCTCTAATTAACAAACAGCAATATGAAAAACTGTTAGAGCTCATACAGAAAGACTCAGATCATATATACCATCCACGCATTAAATGGTACGAGTTTGAGTAAACGTGATACTTTATCTTTTGCTTTCTGAATTATTCTTTATTTAGGGGCAACTACTCATATAGTTGGTAGTTTAGAATTACTAGATCACTATGTTAAGTATAATAGACCAATTAAGTCAATCAAAATTCCTAATAGAAATAAGGTTGTTGTGACTCATGTAGGCAGCGTAAGAATCATGCCAACAATATAACATACTAATGTCATTTATTCACCTCAATTGAAATTTAATCTAATTGCCATATCTAGACTGACCAAAGAGCATGATTGTATGGCCTGTTTTTCTCCTAATACTTGTATGTTGCAGGACCTTCAGGGTGGAAGGATGAACCTAACTAGTAAAGCACTTGATGGATTGTATATCCTCAACATGCCTAAGAAATTACATATAGCAAGTACTGTAAGGAATAAGAACAAGATTTCTAACTCTATTGATATGTGCTTATGGCATGCAAGACTTGGGTATGCCCCTATGAGTGTAATGCGCCAACTAGACCTTATATTCACTAAACATGATTCTATCAATGAAAAATGTGAAATCTGCATTCAATCTAGACAAACTAAATTTACTTTTTCCCCTAGCTGTATCAAACTACTAATTGCTTTGAACTTATACATCAAGATGTGTGGGGTCCCTACAAATCTCCCACACATCAAGACCATCGCTACTTTCTTACAATTATGTATGATTACTCTTGGGCTATATGGTTTTTCATGTTAAGATAAAAATATGAGTGCATGCATTATATTATGAATTTTGTTGTATATGCATTCACACAATTCCATGTACATGTCAAGAGAATTAGAAGTGATAATAATAGTGAGTTCATGAATCTTTCTTTTCACTTGTTTACTCAAGAAAAAGGAATAATTCATGAAACAACTTGTCCATATACTCCATAACAAAATGGAGTTGTGGAAAGAAAACATAGGACTATTATGAAAATCACTAGGAGCCTAATGCTTCAATCTAATTTCCCAGTGCAATTTTGGGGTGATTGTAGATTAAAAATGTAGTTTATCTTGTCAATAGGATACCATTAAAGATTATTGGCTACAAAACACAATTTGAAATGGTATATGGGGTCCGCTCTGATCTTAGTATTTAGATCACTTACATATGCCATGAATCTTAATATTCTTGGCCAATTGCAGGCTAGAGCAATTCCCTGTGTGTTCTTGGGGTACCCTGAAAATCAAAAGGGTTACCTTTGCTTGATTTAAAAACTAATAAATTGATAGTCTCTCGACATGTAAGCTTTGTAGAGCATAATTTTTCCTTCAAAGAAGTAGTACCTCAAGAACAAGGGGGATTTAACAAAGATTTAAGGGACAAGATCTGGTTTGATCCCTAAATCAAACTATGTAAGCTACGGATAAACACTCCTATACAAACAGTATCACAAGTCCATAATTTAAGGAGTCCAAATAGAGGACAGGAAGAACTATTAGATAATGAGCTTCAGGCACAACACTTATGACTCACTTAAGGCTCTATAGGGAAAGGCATCCACCTATATAGTTAAATCAATATGTGTGTTCTTTAGTAACTTCTCATTTTAACCATAAGAAATCAAATAAGTGCCAATATCCAATTGGAAACTATCTCTCTTATGCATATATTTCTTCTGATCTTTAGTGTTTTCTAATAACCATTGATGCAATGACTGAACTCACATCCTATAGGGAAGCCATTCAAAATCCAGAATAGGTTAAAGCTATGGAAGCAGAGATGCAAGCACTGGAAACCAATAAAACATAGGACATTGTCCAACTTCCCAAAGGTAAGAGACCTATAGGATGTAAATGGGTATACATGGTTAAGTATGATTCTTCTAGCAATATTGATAAATACAAAGCCAGACTCATTGCTAAAGGATTCAGTCAATGAGAGGAAATAGATTATAATGACACTTTTTCTCTGGTCGTTAAAATGTTGAGTGTCCATTTAGTGTTTGAACTAGCTTGTTTATATTCATGGAGTCTCTACCAACTGGATGTCCGTAATGTGTTTTTATAGGGAGATCTCCATGAGGAGATATATATGAAAGTCATTCAGGGATTTGAAAATCAGGGGGAGAATCTGGTTTGTAGGTTAAGAAAGTCACTTTATGGTTTAAAACAGGCGTCTCATCAATAGAATCAAAAATTTTCTCATGCACTTACTAAGGGTGGTTTTAAACAAAGTAAAAGTGACTACTCCCTATTTATAATAAATTGTTCAGATGGAATAGTTTTGATTCTAGTGTATGTAGATTATCTATTATTACTAGCAGTTCTGAAAAGGGATTATCTATGCTAAAAACATGTTACATGAAAATTTTAAAATGAAAGATTTAGGATCGATGAAGTATTTCTTTGGAATTGAAGTAAATAGATCTGACGAAGGAATAGTATTGTCATAGCGCATATATGTGAAATAGGTATGAGCGGGTGTAGATCATTAAATATTCCTCTACCATAAAACTTAAAGTTGCCACCATACAGAGAAGGAAAGGAAAAAAGTGAGGATCTACTCAGGAACCCAGAACAATAGCGACGACTTATAAGTAGACTAATTTACCATACCATGACACATCCTGACATATGCTTTTCTATGCAGCTCCTCAGTCAATTTATTAAAATACCAACAAAGGCTCACATGGCAGCTGTCAAGAATGTGATACAATACATAAAGGGAAGCCTGGACTCGATATATTCTTGAGCAGTAAAGGAGAGTTGTAGCTGGGATGTTTTTCTAACTTAGGTTAGGCCTCCTGTCCTATTACTAGGAGATAAGTAACTGGATATGTACTGAAGTTTGGAGGGTCGTTGGTGATGTGGAAATCCCAGAAGCAACATGTATCAAAATCATCAACCAAAGTAGAGTATAGAGCCCTTAGTATGACCATTTCAGAGGTTGTATGGGTGCGAGGCCTTCTTTGGGATTTGAATATATCACATGATTAGCCAATTATTGTACACTGTGATAGTAAGGCAGCACTACATATAGCTGCTGCAAATCCAGGATATCATGAACGAACCAAGCACATAGAAGTCGATTTCCATTTCATTAGAGAAAAATGGCAACAAGGTACCATTGATCTTCATTACATAAGATCTGCTGAACAAGAGGCAAATCTTCTTACAAGGTTGTTGTAGGAAATATCCAAAATAAATTACTATGCAAGTTGTGGTGCGTGGATATTTTTAAGCCACAACTTAAGGGGGAGTGTGAGAATGGTTAATGTAAATATTGTTTTTAGCCTTGTAAATGTTGTTCTAGCTAAGTGCGTTTTGTTGGTTCTAAAGGTCATTTTAGTTTAGGTGTTGTATTGGTTAATACGCTGACTTATGAGTTTGTATATATTAGGTGTTAGGTGTCTTATATTTTTTTATGGATGTAAAGAACTTATTTTATAGTGATTAATGAGAAATCCATTTTCTCTACGTTCTTGGGTTGCATTCTGTTAGAGTAGGGAGCCTAATACGTGCTTGTGATTATTGGGTCTCTAATTTCATTCTTCATCACCATTTGTAATGGATATTTGTACTTACTTCCTAACCTTAGCTGCACAATCTTTTATGGCCAGTGGGTCTCCGACTTCAACAAATTGTTAAAAAGTTGTGATGTTTATGAGGAAAGGTGGGTCCAGGAACTACCTTATCCATTGTACAATGCGACAGAGTGTCCTTTTACAGAACGAGGATTCAATTGCTTTGCTAATGAATGGAACGACATGAGTTACCTTAATTAGAGGTGGAAAGATATTTCGAGGTTTGATGTAAGTAATGTTCTGGAAATGTTTTGAGGCCAGAGAATTGTTTTTGTTGGCGATTCTATTTATAGGACTCAATTGGAATAACTTATATGTGTGCCGATGGCTAGGTTGAGGTATAAAAATAGTGTTTATAAAGTAAATCAAAATAAGATATCAAAGACAATTAGATTCTTAGGTGTTCGGTTTAGTTCCTTCAATTTCACCATTGAATACTTTCGATCTGTTTTCTTGGTACAACTGGGTCCGGTGCCTAAGCATGCACCAGAAGGTTAAATAAACACTTAGATTGGACAGGTTAGATGATATAAGGGACCGATGGGCTGATTCAGATGTTCTTGTATTCAACACTGGGCATTGATGGGTGCCATCTAAACTTTTTGATGTGTAAGTTCCTTTCTTTGTTACGTGAATTAGTCAATTAGTGTCTTTATTTTTATGGACATATTTGATACAATAATTGTTTCTTCTACTGTTTATTGCTTTGCTCTTACATTTCTTAATTATCTCTAGCCAGTGGGAAAATTTAGCAGTTTATTTTGTTCGATCGTATTAGCCATTATTATGTTTCTTGACCTCATCAAGCTGATTTTGTAGTTTTTGAATGCTATTGTTTAAGAAGATTGAAATTTGAAAATAATGTTTGTTGAACTTCTCCATGATGTAACCAGAGCTGCAAAATAAATCTGACAAAAATCTGCTTATAGTAGTTAAATGTATTTTTAGATGTTGGGTAATTGCTCCCTTTCCAATGATTTTCACAAGTCCTCTCCGCAATAGTGTTCACATTCAAGATACTTGCAATTGAAATAAACAAGACTTTATTCACTTGAGTATTTATTTTATTTTGTCTCAGTTAGATCTTTGGTTATGTTTGTCATAGCCATTGAATATGAGGCAAGTCTTTACTCTTTAACACCCACTACTACAAAAAGGGGCTTTAACCTCCCAAATTTGGCACTTTTAACGTCCCAAAACGGGGGGACGTAGATGCTGGGGGCGTAGTAAGTTGAAACAAAAGACGTCCCAAATGATAGGGACGCCTAATGATAGACTTTAGGCGTCCCAAATTAAGAATTGGGACGCCTAAAGTCCCCACAGGGTGGGACTTTAGGCGTCCCAAATTACAATTTGGGACGCCTAAAGTCCCTCCCTGGGGGACTTTAGGCCTCCCAAATTACAATTTGGGACGCCTAAAGTCCCTCCCTGGGGGACTTTAGGCCTCCCAAATTACAATTTGGGACGCCTAAAGTCCCACCCTGGGGGACTTTAGGCCTCCCAAATTTTAATTTGGGACGCCTAAAGTCCCACGCTGGGTTACTTTAGGCCTCCCAAATTTTAATTTGGGACGCCTAAAGTCTCACCTGGGGGACTTTAGACCTCCCAAATGTTAATTTGGGACGTCTAAAAGTTTGGTTTTTTTTTATACCATAATTTACATTCTGTATTACCCAACGAATTGAAACTGCAGAGACAGAATAAAAGATGGATTCATAAACCACACTGTCCGTTACAAACTGGTAAGGACATCCAGCACTACAATCTTTACTATATATACATACAATAACCTTTCATGCAACCTACTACTATATATATCAACAAAAAACAACCAGAAAGTGTCAAAACGCTGTCATCACACAAGTACAAACTGATATAAAATAACAAGTTTACTGCTCTATATGTTGAAGAAGATGTCCAGCCAAAAGATCTCTGATCAAATCAAGGTCTTCACGTAGGTAGGCATCTTCATTATCAAAAATCTGAAAATTAGAAAGTAATAAGCTTAGATGAAATGAATCTCAAGCAAATGAATTAATTAGCATTTCGATTAGAACACCAAAAATATTATCATTTGAGAATGAAGAAGCAATTACCTTTTCAAAATCGCTAGTAATTCCACTTTGAGTTATGTTATACATATAAAGTATAACATAATATCCGCATTCAGTGTTGCCAGGTTGCCGAGGGCACTTTTAATCAAAGGGATGCAATTGGTTGTTAAAATCAATAAAGGTATGTATAAAAGGACCGTCAATGAAACAATTATGTAGGATCGAATGTACTTACTATGGGATAAAACCACTTTGGCTTTTTAACAACTGCACCCTCGCGTGACCCACCTAGGATTCTATATGTTTGACAAGCACTATCATGAAAAGCAAAATGAACAGAAATTAGAACCATTCCTTTATTTTGTTGTCAATGAAATACAAACAGGATAACTTACGTGTCGAAGACGGATTTTGTATCTCTGTCTGGCTTGTTACTCAAGGGATCAAACCAATAGACTATGTTGCGGCGGGGACATATAACACACAAAGTCCAGTGGTTTCTTTAACAACATGTACACATTAAAATGAAGTTAGATGAGTGAGAAGACAATTATTTAGTAAACTTCTGAAATTGACAAAATGTAAATACGAACCGTTGGACAATGGGTGCTAGATAACAACGAAGTTTGTGTTGTGCCATTTGGTAGCCGACATAGTGAGTCCTATGCGCCACAGTACAAGTATCCCCTGTCGTATTCGCAGGACATAAGAATCCATACCAATTACCTCTTTCCATGTTTGCGCAGAGATCGTGCAAGGTGCTATAATAGAATTAAAATAAGGAATCAATGATTGAATGTATGAAAACAAAAAACCACTAAATGAATTCTATGGGAAAATTGAAAAAAAAAACTTACCGGACTGCAAATTTGACCCAGCCTGCATCTATCTCCTCCAACCTGATAAACTGCTTGAGATCTTTATTGTCAATCGTGTAGGGATACTCCTCTTGGCCCACAATCCCTGGAGGCATCTTCAAGTCAATCTGTTTAATGCCCTTGTAGATCTGTTGCAGCCGTGCTAAGAAGGGCCATTTGCTCGCAGCTTCGTCATCCTTTTAGAACATCAAAAAACAAATTGTTATTAGGATGCCAACAGATTTTCAGTAACAGTAAGGTAATTCCTACCATTGGAGGTGTTGCGTCTGAACCAATAAGATTGTGAGGCCAAAGGATGAAAGATCCTATCGCTTGACCTAACGTGCCAACCTCTGGATCGGGAACAGGGATGGCTGTACCTTCTTCCCCCTTTCTAACACTCGTCACATTCACCCTACGATAATCCTCCGGAATTTGCTGATTATGGTGGGTGGTAGCATATGTGTGAACGAGAGCATCAGCAACAACACGCAGCAGTGGATCATCCAAATAGAGGGTGCAAGGGTCTCCCGACACTGGATTGGGAGAAGGGTCGCCAAGTGGTCCCGACACTGGAGTGGGAGAAGGGTGGCCAAGTGGTTGCTCCAGAGGGTTGTAACTTCCTCTGGTGCTATTGAAGGCAGGGGATTCCTGAGTTCGAGCCTCGTCCCTTGCCCTTTGTGCTTCAAACATCTTTGCCATTTCAAGTTGAAGCTCTGGCAACAGCTCTTGTCGGAGCTTGTCGCGAAGGTTGGCCTCGATCTCTCGTTCGAGGTCCTCTCGAATCTTGGCCACAACGTCCTTACTAGGTCCAGCTTGTGACGAATAACGTGCCTGTCGTCCAAAATACCTCGCGGCACTAACTCCCCGTGTCTCTCCTCGAACACGACCAAGGTCATCTGCCTTCCCAATAGCCGTTGACAAGATGTCCATCCGTCTACTTGGATTGAATGAACCTTGGCTACTCTGCTCGTCCAGGTCATCCTGTAGCATGCAGTTTATTGTAAATGTATCGAAACCACTCGCGACATGTAAAAAATTAGGTACTTATGGTATAACTACTTACAATCCTCGCTGCAACCTCAGCAACAGTCGGATTTATGTACTTCCCAGCCTTAATCCTCCCTGCTTTCCATTTTTTGTGACGTGGAGGAGGTGCCGGTGGCTGGATAACAACGCTAGGATCAGATTCCGCTGCTTCCTTCATTTTCTGTAACTCTTCTGCCATCATTTGCCGCTCAAGCTTCCGATATCCACCGCGAGACATGAAATGTTGATATTTATTTTCTGCTTGCCTCTGGGCATTTGCTGCACTTAATTTCTATGAATGAAAAACAACAAAAAATGAATCAACGATATAAAGTATATGAAATCAAATATATAAGTAGTTCTATATCATGACAGAAATCTTACCAAAAACTCAGGATCTGCTCGTGATGCCGCAAACAACCTCCAGTCCTCTGGAGATAAATATGTATACTGTGCACATGGATCGTTACCCCTAAGGGCCCCTCGAATGTAATGCTTTGTTAGCTTGTTCTTGAAACCTTTCCATCGTACACGAACCTCATCCATCCAGTGCCTATGCATCTCTGTGGTGTCGGGGACATCGTATGTTTGCTGCAAGGTAAAACATAAGATTATTATATTTGAAACAATAAGAACAAAGCTACAATGCATCAAAACTTACATACCAAAAGTTGCTGCCAAATCATGTCTTTCGTTTTTGGGGGAACCAATCTCCAATTATCGTAGGTAATGCGCACTTTGCTTCGAGCCAAAAGCCCTATGTAGCTAATGAAGTGGTCTTCCTCAGGACCAACTGGATTCAGATTGTCATCGAAGTCTATATGCAGCCTCTCCTGTTGATGTTCATGACGTGCAACCAATGCTCCCATCTTTGTACAGCCTCTAACCCTCCTTCTTGCAGGGGGTTCAACTCTAGGAATTTCGTCATTGCTAGAGCTTTCGTCATCTCCACGCCTCTCGTCATCACTAACGTTGTCCATATTCCTGTTAACACAAAAAGCATCATCAGAAACGTAAGTAAATTGCAATGAAAACACATGTATATAGTAAGCGGGAAGTAAAACAGAAAAAACATAGTTCTCGTTTATAAATTAAGGTCTTACTCTAGATTGTTTCCCATAGTCCTTCACCATGGTCATTTCTTACAGCATATTCGTCATCATCTACCAATTCAACTTCATTTGTTCGAGGTGTAGTTGTTGTGAAAGGTGGTGTGTCATCAAGGTTGAAGGTCGGATCACCATACTTCTGTTTTTTACTTTTAAGGACAATGGACATATTTTTTCTGGCAGGATCGGTGACAAAAAACACTTGTTTCGCATGGCTTGCTAAAATGAAGGGCTCGTCTCTATAGCCAACTCTTCCAAGATCGACTGAGACAAAACCAAATTGTTTATCTATTACCACGGCATTGTTGCTAACCCACTTACATTTAAATAAAGCAACTTTGAACTTGTTGTACGTCATCTCCCATATTTCTTCTATAACTCCATAATAGGCCATAGACGCTAATATGGGGTTTTTGTCTCTCGAACTGGAAAAGTGCATAGATTCAGCTTCTACCATGACCCCACTATTTTGCATGGTACTTTTGTCATCTTGCTCTTTGGTATAGAAGGAATAGCCATTTATATCATAACCGGTCCAAGTAATGACCTGAAACGAAGGCCCCCAAGCTAGCCACTCGATTGTCTCAGACACACCGATCTCGTGCAAAACCTTTTCCTCGAACCACTGCATGAATGTCTTGTTTTGCTCAATAGCAATCTGCATGTCATTCTTCCTTGGATTCTTGTTCTTCAAAGTGTTTCTGTGTTCATTTATGTAAGGTTGAACTTCTTCCATATTATTCAGGATATACAAGTGGGCTTGCAACACCTCTTCACGAGGAACATTCTTCACTTTCAGTCCTCGTGTTCCCTTGCTTCTCCCTTCTTCATGCCGAGATTGTTCCTTCTTCCCTGACATATAATCTTTGCAAAACTCCATAGCCTCCTCAACTACATATCTTTCAACTATTGAGGCTTCTGGTCGATAAGGATTTTTAGAATACCCTTTTAAGATCTTCATGTATCGCTCGAAAGGGTACATCCACCTCAGGTAAACCGGACCGCATAGCCTTACCTCCCTCACCAAATGAACTACCAAATGCACCATTATATCAAAAAATGAAGGCGGAAAGTGCATCTCTAGTTGTGACAAAATAATGTAACCCTCATTTTCTAGTTCATCCAACTTTTCAGTGTCAATGACTTTGTTACAGATAGCATTGAAGAAAACGCACAATCTTGTCACTGTGTTTCGTACTTCATCTTTCATTATGCCTCTAATAGCTACTGGTAATAGTTGTTGCATCAACACATGATAATCATGGGACTTCATTCCCACTAACTTCAAATCGTCCATTGAGACACATCTTCTCACATTCGAGGAATACCCTTGCGGCACCTTCATTTCATGCAAACACCCACACAAACTTCTTTTCTCTGCTTTTGATAGTGTATGCGCTGCTGGCTCCATGTATGCCCTCCTACCATCATCTCTTAGTTGTGGATGTAATCGTTCTCTTATTCCCATATCGACAAGGTCTAATCTCGCATTAATCCCATCCTTAGTCTTCCCTGGTATGTGCAAAAGCGTACTGATAAGGCTATCACAAACATTCTTCTCCACATGCATCACATCAATACTGTGTCTCACGTCTAGCGAACGCCAATATGGAAGATCAAAGAAAATGGATCTCTTCTTCCATATGTTCTTCTCACCCGCAACCCTCTGATTCTTACCAAAAGTGACATGGATACGTTCCACTCGACTGTAGACTTCCTCTCCGGTTAGTGACTTTGGAGCCATTCCATGCTCCGGTAAGCCGTTAAACCGCTTTCTTAGCCTACGATATGGGTGGTACCGATGAAGAAACCTCCTGTGGCCAAGGTAGACAGTTTTTCTTCCATGCTTTAGTTGTTGGAAGTGTGTGTCTGCTTCACATATTGGGCATGCTTTGTGACCCTTCACGCTGTACCCTGACAAGTTTCCGTACGCAGGGAAGTCGTTTATCGTTGTGAAAATCATTGCACGTAGCTTAAAAGACTCCTTCTTATAAGCATCAAACACATCTACGCCTTCCTCCCACAACTTCTTCAAGTCCTCAATCAAAGGCGCCAAATAGACATCAATATCGTTCCCTGGCTGTTTTGGTCCAGAAATCATCATAGATAGCATCATATACTTACGTTTCATACATAGCCAGGGAGACAAGTTGTATATTACAAGGAGAACCGGCCACGCACTATGTGTGCTAGTAAGAGTTCTATACGGATTGATGCCGTCTGTACAAAGCCCAAGCCGTAGGTTTCTCGGCTCGCTGCCAAATTGAGGGAAGATTTCATCTATTTTTTTCCATTGTGGAGAGTCAGCTGGGTGCCGAAGATATTTCCCATCAGATATTCTCTCATCAGAGTGCCATCTCAACTTCTTCGCTTTTGTTGCACTCGCAAACAAACGTTTAAAACGTGGTATTATTGGAAGATACCACATAACCTTTAAAGGTTGCCTTTTACTTGTCACATCACCACAACCACCATCTTTTTTCACTTTGTATCGTGCAGTTTTACACTTAGGACACTCACTAAGACCTCCGTACTCATTTCTGTACAGTACGCAGTCATTAGGGCAAGCATGTATCTTCTTATACTCCATACCCATTGTAGACAGGATTTTCTTGGCCTCATACATACGATTTGGAAGTACATTATCTTCCGGAAACATATCACACAATAGTTCAAGCAACAATGTGAAACTACTATCGGTCCACCCACAAGTTGCCTTTAAGTTAACCAAATGTAATGTTCCTGTCAGCCGCGTGTACTTACTACCACTGTACAATGGTGTCTCTGCATCACTCCGCAGGCTATCATACTCCTGCGACTGCGCAAAGGATTCTGCCTCAACATCGTTAATCATTCTCTCCATTCTATCTTCATCTATGACATCCACAGCTCCCTTCTTGTGTGACGGACAATCAGTTATTTCCTCACCATGCCATATCCACCTTGTGTATCGCAGATTTATTCCATCACAAAGTAGGTGATCCTTTATGACATCAACATCCCGTCTACTCTCATTCAAACAATTGACACAAGGACAAAAATACTTCCCATTTCTTGCAGGAGCATTCTTTTTAGCGAATTCAATAAATTCGCCCACCCCTTTCTCATATTCCTCACTAGTTCTCAAAGCATTCATCCAACTATGATCCATTTTGTTACCACCTAAGGCATTACCAATAACATTCACACGTTTAGTACAATTCTCAAGGACATATGATGGGATTGCCTAATTAAGTTATCAACCCAATTTAGGATTTTAAAATATGGGCTTAATAACTTTATTGCCCCCTCCTAGCCTCATCTCTCCTATTAAAAGGGTTTCAGTGCTATGTAACTTATTTTTTTAATAAGTATATGTATATAAAATTAATGTATAATAAAATAAATACAATAAGATTAAATTAAAGAATTTTTTTGAGGTTTGGAAGAATTAAAAACAAAACGAGTTTCATATTAACAAAACAATTTTAAGTTGAGTTCTTCCAAAAATAAAATTGTTTTATTGAAAATATTTAGATAAAAATCATTTAATGAATATTGGGGTTATCGTTTTCTTTTTAAGTTTTGGCTTGAATTATTCTTCATAATTCAAGAATTTGGAATTAACAAAACAATTGTGTGTAATTAATACAAGAATTTCTTTAATTTAAATAAATCATATTTTATTTTATTATATATACTAATTAATGGTGCAGGATTTTAATACAACTATGAATTGTATTGGTTTCATGTGGCATACACTAATCAATGATTGAAAGAAACTTTTATGAGCCACTTTCATTATGTTACACTTGAACAAATAAATAAATAAAAGTTCAATCAATAATTAACAAGAGGCAAATTGAAACAGGGAGTAACTTTTAAACTTTACTCATATTTAACACAATGGAACGGGTGAGAACTAAGAAGACTTGTTTCTATTATACACAAGTAAATTTATATTTAAACAAGAAAATAAACCATTCCCAAATCAATGCAATTTAAACAATATAACCACACCAAACACATCAGGCTAATCTTTGATATCTCAATATAAGCAATATATATATAATAAGCACTATGTCAACCATTCGGAAATATTTTTCAAAAACAAAATAAACCATGTTCTGTTACAAAAAAAAATTGAAGAAAATAAACCAACCTGAGGGCGCCCCCTAGCTACTATGTTTGAGAGGTTGAGAAGATGTTGGAGCTCCACCCACGCACAACAATGGAGGAGAGAGCAAAACCCACTGTGGAGGAGGTGAGGTTGCAGCCGTGGAGGAGGTGAGGTTGCAGCCGTTCAAGAGGAAGAAGAAGAAGGGAGGAGGGAAGAGTTCAACAAAGCTAGGGCCGATGGTGGGGGAGGGAGCTTGAACAAGGGAGGAGGGAGGAGTTGAAGGAAAAAAATTCCTGAGGAGGAGGGCCGACGGTGTGGGTGGGAGAGGAGGAAGAAGAGTAAAGTATGTGAGGTGAGGGTGTGATGGTGATGAGAAGACCGCATGTCAGACAAGTGTCTGACATGCAGGGACGCCTAAAGGTGACTTTAGGCGTCCCAAATGAATTTGGGACGCCTAAAGTCCCACTTTAGGCGTCCCAAATATCATTTGGGACGCCTAAAGTGGGACTTTAGGCGTCCCAAATTCATTTGGGACGCCTAAAGTGGGACTTTAGGCGTCCCAAATTCATTTGGGAAGCCTAAAGTGGGCTCCTGGCGCTAAAAAAAATTTATAAAATTTATATTTCGCGCCAGGAAGCACTTTAGGCGTCCCAAATTTGAATTTGGGACGCCTAAAGGTTCCCCTACACAAAAATAATTACGAAAATGCCACCGCCTCCCTTTTTAACCACCCAATTCTCAATTTGGGACGTCTTTGGGGGTGGTTATATCTCAATTCTGTAGTAGTGACCATAAAGGGAAAAAAACATTAAAAAAATTTTGAAAGGAAGGATGGGGTCTAGCTTCATCCGCATCCAAGGCCACTTATAAGGGCCTTGACTTTGGAACTTGCCAAGATCAAGGCCCCCATAATTACATGTTGGGATGCTCCTACCTCGGCTTCTTCATATATACTTCTAATTTTTTTCCCTACCTAAAAAGGAGAGAACAAGAAGTTGGAAAAATTGCTTATGAAGACACAGTGACAACAAAGAAGGCTAATAAGATGTCCCACATTGATTCTTGGCAAGGTTCGTTCATAGTTGAAACCTTTCATTTGGTATAAATATTGTGCTGTCATTTTTCTCATTTATTTTATATTTTCTTGAAGACATTTGATGTTCTTTCATAAGGATGATATATAAGTTCGTAAGTCTTTTCTCTTCCCTATTTTTTTATCACTATCTGTTGAGCATGGAAGAATGATTTTTTTATTGAATATAATTAATTCAATGAGCTTCAAGAGGATTATGTGTAACAAAAAACCATCTAGACAAAAAAAAGATTTATATAAATAGGGGTGTGTATATGCCTCGGCCAAGGTGTTTGGTGAGGGTAGGAACTGATTTTATTTAATGTACTGGTTTCAATATCGTTTGAATGAAAATTATATAGGAGAAAGGTTAATAATTCAAACTCATAAAATGAAGAGCAAAAATTAAAAGAGGCGTTAAAAGTAATTAGCGATAAATGAAAGGCGGGACATTTGGAATATCACTAGGTATAATATACATATTGTGATTAAAAGTGTATTGAGAAGGAAGGGCAAACTAACGCAAAGAATACATTCAACGTGACTAAATAATGACCGTTTTCCAGAAACAGAAGTAGAAAAGCACACTGTGGCATTTATGTAATTATGGGGAAAGATATCAAAGTCAAAGACTGTTTTTTTAAAAAAAGGTCGTTGAAAAAGATTGCAATGACTATTTTTTATTAACGGTCGTTGAAACTTATTCAACGACCGTTTATGAAAAATGGTCGTTGAATTGATACAACGACCATTTTTCAGAAAACGGTAGTTGAATGTTAGATTCAACGACCATTTTCATAAAAATGGTCCTTGAATTTGTTCCCCAAAACTCATCCCTTATGTCTTTTTGCTCAGTTTTCTCAAGCTCCAAACTCGCGCCTCCTTCTCCTGCCACCTCTTCGGCCCCCACATTGTGTTTTTCCTCAATTTTCTCATGCCCCAAACTCGCACCTCCTTCTCCCGCCACCTCCTTGACCCCACATCCTCAGTTTTCTACAGCTCTATACTTGTGCCTCCTTCTCCCACCACTTCTTTGACCCTACACCCTTCCTCTCAAGTCATGGTTGTGTCCGAGACACACTCTCGCCCTCTCTCACAGGCACACACCATCAGTGTCTCTCATGCACCTCTGTTCTTTCTGTCTCTCCTCTCCCCTCCGCCTACATCATTTCACTCCACCAGCCACTATCGTCAGTTGCACCTTCGTTTCCTGGTAATTCCTCTATTTTCTTTGGTTGTTCTATGTTAGTTTTCCTAGTTGTCTACTGCTTGTTCTCAATTTGATATTTTGTATTTTTTGAGTGGAAAGGAGTACTGTATTACTATAATGTGAACTGTATAATGCTGTATGAAAGGTGCAAATAAAGGAGTGTTGTATTGTCTACTACGGGTTTACAAGGCATTTAAAACAAACAAATAAAATCTTAGCTTCTATGAATTATAGTGATAGGCAAAAAATTAAAAATTCTATTGTTATTCCTTCTTTGTGTTTAGTGTATTTTTCTTTTGTTCTATTTTGTTTTTTTCCCATATGAACTATCTAAACACGGTAATGAGAATTGTTTGCATTGAAACTGATATTATAGTAGGTGTTGTCATTTTCCTCCTTCCTAAGCCTATTTCAAAGAAAAGAAAAATGTTCATAGCGCCTTCACTTTTTGACAATAAATCAAAATCATACCACATGTATTGTCATCAAAAGATGTTACATGTAGTAAGATAAAATAAAGCTCCCCAAGTTTTTATCATGACATTAACTTGTTTTACAATGAACACTAGGCTAGATGACTCCTTGAAAGAAAATTACCTTAGAAATTTTATAATTTTTTAAATAATTTAATATTTATATAGACTGAAAACAAACTATGAAGTACATCACCTAGGGATACATAACATGGCATAGTATATAAATAATCAAAATAACAAGATAAATATTGCTTTAATGAAATTTCACTAAACCTTATGAGTGTGGTGGAAAAGGCATGTTGAATAGAAAACAAGTGTATTCTTGGGTGATTTAAAGAGATTTCTTTAAATTAAAATTACATACCTAGTTCTGAGTAGGTTATACGTATGTAAATGTCAACCCCTCCATATGAAAACCTCTGAATGTCAAGTAAATCTGCACTCAACACCATACAGCCAAGGTTTGTTTCATAGGCATAAGCTATACAAGAGCAATTCTTAAGGCATAAAGTTTGACAATCTGCAACATCCTGAATTCTGTATCAATGTATTTAGAATTTATATTAGTTATGCTTACTTGTTGTTAACCAATGTTGAAAGCCTCTTTGGTATGTTAGATTTCTGTTCTTGTTAATTGGGTTGTTGTTTGAATTTATGGATGTCTTAATTTTAAGGATAAATGCTACTGAAATTTTTAAAAAATGGGTAAGGCATCCCTTTCATAGACCCATATTCATGTTATAATTACCCTTATAGATAGTTATTCATTATAGTTGTAACCTTGTATAGAGCTTATTCTAAGACACTTAAATTGTGTAGTAGTTTATAATAGGCGAAATGTGGTCTCTAAGCTTAGGATAATATTTTCTAAGAAATTTCTTATTTAACTTAGAATATGATATAGATAAGTTGTACTTGTAAGTGTTGAAGTAAGAACAATTTGGATATAGATAAGGATATAATAAGTAAATGCCCATGAATGAATGGTTTGTTCTTTTCACTTCTTCAACTTTTTTTTTGTGGTTTATGGAATTTTTAACGAGGCCGTCAAATTTCACCTTCTCTTTTTAACTTTATAATGTTTCTGTTTTTGGGTTCCATGATTTGTATATAGTTTTTAGCTTCTTTGTTTAAATTTCCCAATGCATATAACATTTTAAGTAGCACAATGGTAAATTTGAGTGTCGTTGCAAATGGATTAGGTACTAATAAAATGGATCACAACTAGATGAATGCATTGAGAACTAGTGAAGAATATGAGAATGGGGTGGAAAAGTTTATTGAATTTGCTAAAATGAATGAGTCTAGAAAAAATGGGAAGTATTTATATCCATGGGTCAACTGTTTAAATGGGAGTGGATGTGATATTGATGATATAAGAGATCACTCATTTTATGATGGATAATACGTAAAATATTTGCATATTTATTTTCCCTTATATGATGATTTTGTGGATGATATTTGAGCTCAATTTAATGAATTTAGGTGTAATTAATAAATAAATAATGATTTTGGTATGAAATAGAGTTTCTTGAAAAATACTAAATCAGACCGTCTTTCAGTTTTTAGGCAATATCTGGAGCTCTAGATGTCAAATTGGGATGTTCTACATATGGATAAAACTCTAAGAAATAGCTCTACAATTTTATGTTGAGACTAAAACCGAGTTTTATCTTCAAGGGTTTCGAATTTTACTTGTTAGTTTAGAGTGGGAATCATCTACCATTCCACCAACAATTCCATCTACCACATTTCATCTACCACTTCAACTTCCAATTCATCTACCACATTCTATCTACTACTTCATCTACCACTTTATCTACCCTACTCCATTCTTCCCTATATATAGCCACCCTCTCCTTCACATTTTAGACACACCATTTCATATCCAATACTCTCCTCTCTTCACGACTTACACAACTATTTCATATCCATTACTCTCCTCTCTTTTCCACATACACCATCTTAAAGTAGTTTCATGCATTGTATTTAATTCCTGTATGCCTCCTATATGGAAGGCTTAGGTAGTTTATGAATGGTATAGGTTACCACCTATATTGATGTTATAGGTTGCCACCTGTATATAAGGTTTTACCTTGTAAAGGGGCGGCTAGATTTTCTCCATTTTCATGCATCTTTTGGTTGTATATTTATGTTTTAGAATTTAATATTCAAGTTTTATTCAATGTTTAAAAAGTTTTCAATTTATTTTATTTTTTCTTTTAATTTCATCATGTGCTAAACTTTCATTTCCCTTAGATGATGACGTAGTTTACTAATAATGGATTGAATCTTAACTTATTAAATCCAGTTTGAATTTATCCTTAATGATTGAGTTTTAATTATTATTCTTAATGCTTTTGATTGATTGGCCACCTTTTGAATGATTTTAATATGCATGTTGAGACGGAAGGAGATGTATGTATGTAGATCCTATAATTAAAACCATGAGTTGCATATGAAATAAGCATATATTCATATGAGTTGTGTAGTCTTACTGAGTTCCATAAATCTTAATGCATAATTAATTGGTTAAATTCACATAGGAATATATTAATTATAGAATTGTCTGACCTTGGAAGAGGCTAGTAATTAAATTAGGGAAACTCAACTATTAATCATGTGGAATAAATTAGACTAGAATAGATAAGTTATTCAATCTGGAATTTGTTAAGTGAAATACGATCCCTAAGACTTTTTCTCATAGTTGCTTTCATATCATTTACACTCCTATTTAATAATCTTTTATTTCTTACTCTCAATCACCAACTAATCAATCGACTAAATAAAGTTAAGATTACCCATTTTGGTACTTAGTGATCAATCCTCATGGGAACGATACTTACTTCGATATTACTTGATTACAATAGTGTACACTTGCACAATTTAATAGACCATTTACACCTGTAACAAGTTTTTGGCGCCGTTGCCGGTGATTGTAGTCATTAATATCAATACCAAGTAATTTTAATACTAATTTGGTCTTTATAATATATTTGTTTTTCTTTTTAGGCTTTTGTTTAATGTATGATCAGATCAAAGGAGACTGAACTACAACCTCTTGATTCTGAGATCGAAAGAACTTGTCAAAGAAATCAAAAAGTTTGAAAGCAATTTACTTCAATCCTAATCAATCCGATGGCAAATCCAGATGGAGAAACAATAGATACCAAAACACTTAATGACTATACAACACCAACAGTCAAGGGGACAAATTCTGGAATCAGAAGACTACCAGTAGTAGTTAACAACTTTGAAATCAAGCCTATAATTATCCAGATGATGCAAGCAAATCAGTTCAGTGGTTTACCAATAGAAGATCCTAATGCACATAGTCAACTTCCTAGAAATTTGTGACACAACATAATGGTGTTACTGATGATGCCATTAGACTTAGACTTTTCCCTTTCTCACCTAGGGATCAGGCTAAGAGCTGATTATAATCACCACCAGTGGGAAGCATAACTACATAGGATCTCATGGCACAGAAATTCTTGGAGAAATACTTTCCTTCAGTAAAAATTACTAAATTAAAGAATGAAATTGCCTCATTTACCTAGCACAAACAAGAAAGCCTTTATGATGTATGGGAAAGAAACAAGGAGTTGTTAAGGAGATGTCCTCATTATAGGTTACAAAATTGGTAGAACCTGCAAACATACTATAGTGGGATGACACACATCTCTTGAATTCTTGTAGATGACGTAGCTAGAGGATCTTTAATGGGAAAATATATAGATGATGCTTACAATTTATTTGAGTAGATGGCAGC
Source organism: Inga leiocalycina (assembly GCA_963242795.1). NCBI lineage: Eukaryota > Viridiplantae > Streptophyta > Magnoliopsida > Fabales > Fabaceae > Inga > Inga leiocalycina. The sequence goes on from OY725326.1 coordinate 32,327,229, forward strand.
CAAAGCATATCAATAGCCTTCTTAACGTACACGAGCTGGATATCCTTACAACTTTATCTTCTCAAGTTGCATCTATATCCAAGCAAGTAGGATCATTGACAACCCAAGTAAATGTAATTAGCACTCCTACTGAAGCTTGTGATCAATGTAAAGGACCTCATGTGAGCATGCAATGTCAATAAGGACACTCATTTATGCTGGAGCAAGCTCATTTTATCATAAATCATCCAACCTTTAGTTGGAGGAATAATCAAAATGCATTTAAGCCGTAAAGGAACTTCCAGCAACAAGCTCTTTAACAACCAAATCCACCATAGTAGAAAGTAAATGTGGAAGATGCACTAAATCGATTCATAGCTAGAACTGATGCAACACTCAAAAGCCAAGATGCCTCAATAAAGAACTTGGAGATCTAGATGGGCCAATTTGCAAATATGCTGAATTCCAAGCAACCAAGAACTCTACCAATTGACGCTCAAAGAAACCCAAGAGAACATGTGAAGGCCGTTGCATTAAGAAGTGGTAAAGAATTGAAAGATCCTGTAATTAAGAAGAAGGATGACGAAGAAAGAAAGAAAGCGAAAAAGAACATAAGGTGGAAGTACTAGAACAAAAGGGGGATGATATAATACCAGGAAGAATCAGTTTTCCTTATAATCCTCCTCTATATGTACCACTAGTTCCATAGCCTCAGAGACTCGCGAAAGCAAAGTTAGACAAGCAGTTTGGCAAGTTTATGGAAGTTTTCAAAAAGTTACATATCAACATTCCTTTTGCAAACGCTCTTGCCCAAATGCCCAATTATGCAAACTTCATAAAGGACATTCTCTCAAATAACTGTAAGCTTAAGGAATTTGAGACAATTACACTTACTGAAGAGTGCAATGCTATTCTCCAAAAGAAATTACGTCTAAAGTTGAAAGATACATAAAGCTTTTGCGTACCTTGCACCATAGGTCAATGTCACCTTGAAAGAGCACTTTGTGACCTTAGAGCAAGTGTAAACCTCATGCCTCTATCTTTCTACAACAAACTCGGTCTAAGAGTAGTGAAGCAGACCACAGTTTCATTACTTCTTGCTGACCGATCAATAAAACATCTAAAGGGGCTTCATAGAAGATATGCTGGTGAAGGAAGACAAACTTATATTTCCAACTGATTTTATAATATTTGATATGGGAGAGGACCAAGAAATTCCTATCATTCTTGGAAGGCCATTTCTAGTAACTGGGAGAACATTAATAGATATGCAACAAGGGAAGTTAACCTTACGAGTTCAAGATAAGCAAGTATCCTTCAACAACTTCAAGGCTTTGTCCTTTCCAAATGAAGGTGACACCTGTCAAAGAGTAGATACATTGACCAGCTGCATAAAAGACATTATGGACTAAATTTGCATGGATTAACCATTAGTAATGGGAATAGTAGTGTATCAAAATCTACTAATCCTGAAGTCTTGGAGCAAATTAGGCACCTAGAAGCAAATTCCCTAATTTTTATCAAAAAACCATTTGAAGATATGGGGGAAAGGCTGAGTAAGCCAGTTTAATCAACAAAAAAACCTCTAGTACTTGAGTTGAAAGTACTGCCATCCTACTTGAAGTATGCTTATCTGGGAGGAAATTCAACACTACCAGTAATCGTCTCAGTAACTCTTACTCCTAATGAAAAAGAATAGTTATTAAGAGTTCTAAGGGAGTATAAAATAGCATTTGGATGATCAATAGCTGACATAAGTGGGATTAGTCATTCAATTTGTACGCATAACATATTGGTTGAGGATAACTACAAGCCAATAGTTGAGCACCAAAGAAGACTCAATTTGAATGTGAAGGAGGTGGTGAGAAAGGAGATAATAAAATGGTTGGATGTTGGCATCACTTATCCAATCTCTGACAGTTAATGGGTAAGTCCAGTTCAAGTTGTGCGAAAGAAAGGTGGAATGATAGTGGTGCCTAATGAAAAAAATGAACTGATTCCATAACGAAGGGTGATTGGATGGAGAGCATGCATCGACTACAGAAAGCTCAATAAAGCCACCAGTAAAGATCACTTCCCTCTGCCATTTATAGACCGGATACTTGACAGACTAGCTAGGAAAGCTTATTATTGTTTCCTAGATGGGTACACAGGATATAATCAAATTACAATTGCAAAGGAGGATCAAGAGAAAACAACTTTTACATGTCTATATGGTACCTTTGCCTTCAGAAATATGCTATTTGGTCTATGTTATACACTAGCAATATTTCAAAGGAGTATGATGACGATCTTCTCAGACATGGTGGAAAGGTTCATTAAGGTGTTCATGGATGATTTTTCAGTTTTTGGAGAATCATGTTATCATTGTCTTCCAAATCTAGCAAAAGTCCTGCAACCTTGTGTAGAGACAAATTTAGTTCTAAATTGGGAGAAACACCATCTCATAATGAAAAAAGGAATCAAAGTTCTAGAGGGCTATTCTTTAAATATAACGAACATGTATCAGTGAAATAGTTGAAGTAAAAGAGCTTTAAATCTCATGACTATCATATGCTCATGCAAAATTTTTTACCAATTGGTATACGATCAATCTTAAGAAAAAAAGTAAGGAATACCATCACTAAACTTTACATGTTCTTCAAGTTGATTTGCAATAAAGTAGCCAATTCAACAAAGTTACAAGATTTGAGCCGTAAAATAGTGCAGGTTGTAGCCCTAATGATACATGAGTAGTGATTGATTGAGGATTTCAGAGATCTCAGTCTATTCAAGCAAATTTTGATCGACAATAATAATGGCAATGAGGCATATAATGATATGAGAGCAGCAATTTTAGGAAGCTCAATTGTAGTATAGATGAGCACAGTCTATCAGAGGGATGATTGAGAAAGGTGAAACTCAGGAATATGAATTATCGCCAAGTGGATTAGTTAGATACAAGAAACGATTATATGTTCTACCGCATATAAAGTTGAAGCAGTAAATCTTAAAGGAGGCTCACAAGAGTAAATATACTCTATATCTAGGAGCGATCAAAATGTATCATTACTTAAGGTCCACGTATTGGTAGATGGGCATAAAGAGATATCTGACCCAGTTTGTTGCTTATTGTCTTACATGCTAAAATGTGAAGATTGAGCATTAGCGATTGATAGAGCTCAATATTTATATGTTTTTAGTAATTAATCTTGGGCTTTTGTGGGACTTAATTAAATATTTTGGGCATAATCAATTGTTAAAGTGAGATTTTAGTGAAAGGATAATTTGGGAATTATATTAGTTAAATTGTTATATTTTTAATTGATATTTGTTATTCCCATTATTCTTTAATTGTGAGCAAAAGATATTTTTTTTGGCCAGTGAGCAAAAGATATTACCTTTGTGAATCTAATTTTGTACGTGATGATATGGCACAACTTGAGTGGTCAAGATCAAATATGTTATTTTAAAGCTTAATGAAAGACAAAAGTGGAACATCACAAGTGCAAAAATTTATTTTCATATCTTTTCTTTTAGGAGATTAAATGAGCAAGGGCCTTACTTGGTGTTTGCAATTTTGTGTTGAATGCCAAAACGGATTTTTATGTCTTATCCAAACATACCTTTAACTCATTTTAACCTAAAGACAATTGAAAAGAGAGGAGGTGGTGACTGAATCATGAGCAAGGGAGCTGGACCAAAATAAATAAAAAGCACAAGTGCACTGAATTGAAGGATTGGGATAGCTGGACCAAATGGAAGAATAGAAGAGAGAGCCGAAATGGTTGAGTGAGATTGAAGGGGATGAACAAAATGTATTTATCAATTGAAGAAAAGAGGAGTAGCTAGACCAAGAGGGAGGAGTTGAATAAAGGAAGGAAGATGACTTGAACCGAGAACAAAGGGAAGTGAAGAAAAAGGAGAAGGAGCCATTTTTGTTGACCAAATTGGAGCTAGCTTGAATCGAATGTGAAAAGGAAGTGAATGGAGAAAGCAATCTGACCTGGTGGACCAAAAAGGGAGTATTGCTGCTATGATAGTATGGAAGGGGGAAGAGACCCGACTTAAAGGTGGCTGTTATAATAAAATAAAGGAGAATACCAAATGAAGAAGGGGAGCTAACACTTAAAGGAAAAAATGGGAAGTGACATCTAGGCAATAAGAGAGCTGTTCGGTGCTGCAATGTTGAGGCCTAACTCTTTCTCTATTCATCAAGCTCCATCTTCCTCTCCTTCCATAAGTAGCTAAAGAGTTGGTGATTTCTTTGAGTTGGGTAATCGTTTGAGCTTCTAAACTTTAATGGAATTCTTTTAAGCTCTATCTCTAGTTCATAATTATGTAGCTTGGTTAAGTAAGTAATTGTGATATAGATTGTTCTATGCCAAGTGAATAAACTTGGTGGTTGAGCTAGGAGTTGATTAATTAAGCTTTGTATGATTCATATTAGGAGTAGATTGAATTGTTTATTCTGACTTGGTTGAGTGGATTTAAATGATCAAACATAATATTTTGAATTGTTGTAATGGTAATTACAATTTAGAATTGGAAGTTAATTATTCATCTCTTTGAGTCACAATTAATTGGTAGTATTCATTTAATTGTTTTGGTTAAATGAATTAAATGACTATTACAATTATGGAGCTAGTGGTAGCTTAGTTCTATCCATGCATCAAGTCACTTAGTGATATGCATGCAATGCATGATTTTGAGAATCAAACTCCTTTATCTTTCTTTTGTTTTCTTCTCCCTCTCTTATTTGTGAAAGTGACTTGATGCGCTCCAATTCTATATTGGATTATGCCTTTTCCACTTCACACAAGAGTGAAGATAAAGATGTTAACTCACAATTGATCACTAACTTTAAGGTCAATCTTTGTTTGCAAATGTTCAATGTGCATATTTTTTATGATGACAAGCATGTACCTATTGTTTCAATTGATAGTGCTTTTGATTTGACAGTTGAGATTCACCTTGATTCACTTGAATTGCTTGGACCTAGTTTTGTGCTTTGTGATGATCATGCTTCTTTACTAGATGATGTCAAGCATATTCATGAATCCTACTCCCAAATCTTATCATGTGATTTACCACCTAATTTATTAGGATTTGATGTTGTTAGTAATTCTATTGACTTGGATTGTGCTATACATGATAGAGTAGTGCTTGACTATGTCACTACCATTACTAAAATCCAAATTAGCTCTTTGATATCTAGTGTTGCTTGTTGTATGCCACTAATTGACTTTATTGGTTGTGAAAAGCACTTGTTATCGAATGCACCCGACTCTAGTCTTCTCACATTACATACACCATTATGCCATTTCTTTTGTCCTAATGCTTTCCATGGATTTAAGTATTTTGATTTATGCGGCATATTTAGAGTAGGTACTACTGTTGTTTTGGTTAATTATTTGCAGACTAATTCTCTTGGTGATTGCCCTCTTTCCTATTATCTTTACATTTGGGAAACTCTACTCTTACTTGGGCCTAAATTGTTGAGGAGTAAAACACTAAGCTTCCTTTTGATTTTCCTATCTAGCTATAAGCCACCATGATCACATGGTAGTCTCTTTCCTTTACCTCGTTCCTTGTTTTATTTGATGATATATGCTTTTGAACAAATATGGGGGAGGGACTTATTAGTAGTAAAACGTAGTTTATTAGATTGCATTTTTCAATTGAATAGAATCCATTTTGAATCGTACTCTTGTGCTTAGCCTTATCCTACACTACTCTTTTCTCTTATCCTTGTGCCTAATTTCTGAGAAATATTTCCACTTATGTCTTGTCTTCTCTTTCTCCTTGTGACGATGATATGTTGTGCTTCAATCTTAAATTGAACTTCACAATATTCACTTCACCCAAGAGATAAGTGCATCTAGGTTCTTTGTTTTTGTGCATTACATTGAGGGCAATGTAAGGATTGAGTGTGGAGGAGTGTGTTATTCTCATGAGAATTCATTGTGATATTATATGACTCTGTCTCTTGCTTGTGTCCTCTGTTGTTTTTGGTCCAATTCACTAAAATTTTTGAAGCCTTTAATTGTGATAGAGTATCTCAATTACTCTTAGTTGGATACATGGTTGGAACTTGCTTTGAATTAGTGAATTACTACAAAATTTAATTGTTTTAATGATTCATGGTTTAATTTTGATGAGTTTGTTAGGGAACAAAAAGCCTAGTTGGAAGGTGTTTTGGACCTAATTGTTCATTTCACTGTGTGGTTTATCCACCTAGATTATTGCTCTCTAGAACTTGTTTTGTTTCTTAGTTGGGGCTACATTTTGCAATGGTATGGATAGAGATGACATTAGCATTCATTTCTAAACCTTCTAACCTAAACACAAACCATTCATCATTTACCTTAGTTTACCCCTTTGAGCCTTTCACTTTGGTTTCTATTTCATTATACAAATGTTATCTTTGTATCCTTTATCAAGTTCTTCCTAGTACTATTGAGAGAGAGAAAGAGAGAAAGAGGAAGAGTACTATTATATATTAGAAAAGGAAAAGAAATTTGCCAAGTAAAATGTCAAAAGAAAGAAAATTAAAAAGAAAATTAAAAAGAAGAATAAAATGTGATGAAAAAAAGAAAAGAAAAAATTCAAAGAAAGAAATAAAGTCATAATGATAAAATATGTGAATTATTAAGTTAGTTTTACAGTGCTTAGTGATATAGCAAATTATTTAGTGCAAGCATAGTGTTTGTTACATTTTCCATCATTTGGCCTATTCAACATTTCAACCCTATAAAGTCCTTTAGATTTATTTATGCCATTATTGCAAGTAGTGGAGAGCCTAGAAATACTACAAGCCTATGGTAGAGTGTGGTTAAAGTGGATGTGAGTGAAAAACTACCATATATGACAGAAGAGTATAAAAACTTATCCTAGTTAAGGTTTCCAATTAAGCTCATTGTAATTAAACATTGCATCGCTTTAACAACTTCAATTTTAGGCATGTTCATTGAATTTGGATTCAAGGATACCTTCTTATTTGGCTAAGTATGGCTCTTGAAGCTTGATCTTGCCTATTCTTTTATCTTTCATCCCTTTTTGCCTAATGTTGAGTTTAATGTTTTGCTCAGGAGTACAAAAGCTTAACTGTGGGGGAATTGATAGAGCTCAATATTTATATATTTTTAGTAATTAATCTTGGGCTTTTGTGGGACTTAATTAAATATTTCGGGCATAATCAAGTGTTAAAGTGAGATTTTAGTAAAAGGATAATTTGGGAATTATATTAGTTAAATTGTTATATTTTAAATTAATATTTGTTATTCCCATTATTCTTTAATTGTAAGTAAAAGATATTACCTTTGTGAATCTAATTTTGTAGGTGATGATGTGGCACAACTTAGGTGGTGAAGATCAAAGATGTTATTTTGAACCTTAATGAAAGACAAAAGTGGAACATCACAAGTACAGAATTTATTTTCACATTTTTTCTAAGAGGAGGTTAAATGAGTAAGGGCCTTGCTTGGTGGTTGCAATTTTGTGTCTAATGCTAAAACAGAATTTTATCTCTTATCCAAACATACCTTTAACTCATTTTAACCTAAAGACAATTAAAAAGAGAGGAGGTGGTGGCTGAATCATGAGCAAGGGAGCTGGACCAAAATAAATAAAAAGCACAAGTGAACTGAATTGAAGGATTGGGACAGCCAGACCAAATGGAAGAATTGAAAAGAGAGTCGAAATGGTTGAACGAGAGTGAAGGGGCTGAACCGAATAAATTTATCAATTTAAGAAAAGATGAGCAGCTGGACCAAGAGGTAGGAGTTGAATAAAGAAAGGAAGATGACTTGAATCGAGAACATAGAGAAATGAAGAAAAAGGAGAAGGAGCCATTTTTGTTGATAGAATTGGAGCTAGCTTGAATTGAATGTGAAAAGGAAATGAATAGAGAAAGCAAGCCGACCTGGTGGACCAAAAATGGAGTATTGCGGCTGTGATAGTATGAAAAGGGGGAAGAGACATGACTTAGACGAGGATGGAATAGAGAGGAGAGGCGGATGTTGTAATAAAAGAAATGAGAGCACTGAATGAAGAAAGGGAGCCGACACTTGAAGAAAAAAAAGGAAGTGACAACTGGGCAATAAGAGAGTTGTTGAATGCTACAATGTTGAGGGCTAACTCTTTCTTCATCAAGCTCCATCTTCTTCTCCTTCCATAAGTAGCTAAAGTATTGGTGATTTCCTTAAGATGGGTAATGGTTTAAGCTTCTAAACATCAATAGAATTCCTTTAAGCTCTCTTTCTAGTTCATAATTATGTAGATTGATTAAGTATGTAATTGTGATCTAGATTGTTCTATGCCAATTGAATAAACTTGGTGGTTGAGCTAGGAGTTGATTAATTAAGGTTTTTATCACTTTACTATTTAGAAAATTGGAAATTAATCTCCTCACAAGAACGACCTTGGTTGAGCAACTACGCTACATTTTCAAATCTAGTTTTATTTTGAGAACTCACACGACATGGGTTCATCAAATTTTGTTCATCAAACCTAGTAGTATTATATTTTAGAAAAGGAAAATAAAAAAAATGCCATGTGAATAGTCAAAAGAAAGAAAATAGAAAAGAAGAAAAAGAAGGAAAAAGTGTGAATAAAAAAAGAGAGAGAGAAATTCAAAGAAAGAAATAAAGCCACAATGGTAAAATATATGAATTAAGTTAGTTCTATAGTGTTAAGTGATCTAGCAAATTATTTGGACTAAGCATAGTGTTTGTTACATTTTCCATTATTTGTCATATTCAACATTACAACCCTACAAAGTCCTTTGGATTTATTTATGCCATTGTTACAAGTAGTAGAGAGCCTAGAAATAGTATAAGCCTATGGTAGAGTGTGGTAAAAGTGGATGTGAGTGAAAATAACCTTATATGAGAGAAGAGTGTAAACACTTATCCTAGTTAAGGTTTCCAATTAAGCTCATTGTAATTAAACATTGCATTTCTTTAACTACGTCAATTTTTGGTATGTTCATTGAATTTGGATTAGAGGATACCTTGTTATTTGGCTAAGTGTGACTCTTGAAGCTTGATCTTGTCAATTCTTTCAACTTTCATCCAACTTTACCTAATGTTTTGCTCATAAGTGCAAAAGCTTCAGTGTAGAGGAATTGATAGTGCTCAATATTTATATATTTTTGGTAATTAATCTTGGGCTTTTTTGGGACTTAATTAAATATTTTGAGCTTAATCAAGTGTTAATGTAAGATTTTAGTGAAAGAATAATTTGGGAATTATAGTGGTTAAATTGTTATATTTATAAATAATATTTGTTATTCCCATTATTCTTTAATTGTGAGCAAAAGATATTACCTTTGTGAATCTAAATATGTAGGTGATGATGTGGCATAACTTGAGTGGTCAAGGCCAAATATGTTATTTTGGATCTTAATGAAGGACAAAAATGGAACATCGTAAGTGCAGAATTTATTTTTACATTTTTTTCTAAGACGAGGTTAAATGAGTAAGGGCCTTATTTGGTGGTCGTAGTTTTATGTCTAATACCAAAACATATTTTTATCTTTTATCCAAACAAGGCACAACTCACTATTAACCAAAAAGCACTTGAATTACAAAGAGAAAGAAAGCAAGAGGCGCTGAATTGTTTGGAAAAGAAGCTAGCCGATGGCTGGACTGAATTGGGTAATGATCGAATAATAGAATGAAAAAGAAAGGAAGCATAGAGGAAGAGCCAAAATTGTGGACCAGATGGAAAGAAGGACAGACCACGTGAGAGAGTAGACTTGAAATAAATAAAGCAAGGAAGAAGGCAGTTGTGATTAATTGAAAAGAGAAAGAGAGGAGGTGGACCAAATTGATAAAGAGAAGGAAAAGGGAGATGACCGAATGAAATAATAGCTGAACCGAGTGTGGAAATGAAGAAAAAAGAGAAGAGCCAAAAATGTTGACCAACCAATTGGAAAAGCAAGCTAGATCGAAAGAGTTAAGTGAAGCAAGAAGCAGAAAAGAGAAATAAAAACAAGGGTTTGGTGACTGTAAAAAAGTGAAGCACCCAATGGAATAAGAAGGAAAAAAGAGATATATGCAAGAAGGAGGAACGGATAGCGTGTGTGTCAAAAGAGGGCACCAAAATGAAATGAAAAAGAAGGAGTGGTAGTGGTTGTGTACAGAAGAAAAAAGGAGACGCTAGCTTCTATTTGGTGTTATAATTCCCATGGCTATTATCGTCTCCTTTCATCAAGCTTCATCTTCCTCCTCTTCCATGAGTAGCTAAGCTTTGGTGATTTCCTTGAGTTGGGTAATGGTTTGAGCTTCTAAACTTCAATGGAATTCCTTTAAGTTCTCTTTCTAGTTCACAATTATGTAGCTTGGTTAAGTAAGTAATTGTGATCTAGATTGTTCTATGCCAAGTGAATAAACTTGGTGGTTGAGCTAGGAGTTGATTATTTAAGGTTTGTGTGATTCATATTAGGAGTAGGTTGAATTGTTTATTCCGACTCAGTTGAGTAGATTTAAAATGATTCAACTGAATATTTTGAATTGTTGTAATGGTAATTACAATTTAGAATTGGAAGTTAATTATTCATCCCCTTAAGTCACAATTAATTGGTGGTATTCATTTAAATGCTTCGGTTGAATGAATTAAATGATTCTTGCAAGTATGGAGCTAGTAGTAGCTTAGTTCCATCCTCTTGGCTCATTATTGAATTCAAATCATTAGCAAGCAAGGAAGATTGAAAGCTCAACTCAAGGGAATCTCATTTCATTATTATTATTCTAATTTATTAAATTTACTTTGTTGTTATTGTTAATTTCAATTCCGTTTGCTTCTTTGTCTTGAAAACCAAAAAATACAAAAATATTGCTTTAGCTTAGTTTACTTCGTTAGTTTAAAAATGCAATTTTTCAAAATGATTTCTCACAACTTTAGGGTATTTATCATTTTACTATTTAGAAAATTGAAAATTAATCTCCTCACAAGAATGACCTAGGTTGAGCTACTACGCTATATTTTCAAATCTAGTTTTATTTTGAGAACTCACATGACATGGGTTCATTAAATTGGCGCCATTGCCGGGGAGGATTATTACCATGGTTTTAAGTTTTCAAATCTAAGTGTTCTTTTTAGTTTTCATAGTGTGTCTTAGCTTGGTTGTTAGTGTGTTTTAAGTTTGTTTTAGGTAGTTGTTCATTGTTGAAGTATTAGGTAGTAGTTTAGGTATATTTTTCATGTTCATAGTTGAAGTGTTCTTTTTTTTAGAGAATTTTATATGCAAATGGAATGCAAAACAACTATGAACATGAAAAATAGACCTAAACCACTACCTAACCCTAATAGTGATCGTCAAGACTTCTTCAGTATCCTGAGCTTCTTGAGTGGAAATAGGAAAGTATCACGATGGATTTGCAAAGATTTACACTCTGTTGTGTCAAAGATCAAAAATCATGATGCTATATGGGTATCGTTGATCAATTCACAAAAACAGCCCATTTCCTACTAATTAGCATCTATTATTCTCCTGACAAATTTGTAGAGATTTACATTAAAGAGATTGTGAGATTACACTGTACACCAAAAAGCATTATATCAAATAGAGATCCTCGCTTCACTTCCAATTCTTGTAAAGCGTTGCATGAAGCTTTGGCTATTAAGCTCAAGTTCAGCACAGCATATCATCCCAAGACAGATGGCCAGACAAAACGAACTATTCAAACACTAGAGGATATGTTGAGGGCATATGACCTAGATTTTAAAGACAGTTGGGGCAAATTCCATCCACTTACTGAGTTTGCTTATAATAACAACTATCACTCAAGTAGGCATTGTATGGAAGGAAGTGTCATCACCCTTATGTTGATAGATTATATGAAAGACATTTGTTTGGACTAGATATTGTTGATCAAACAATAGATCATATCAAGCTGATTAAACAAAGATTGTTAATTACCCAGAGAAGATAGAAAAGTTATGCTAACAAGAGAAGGAAACCTCTAGAGTTTCAGGTCGGTGACTATGTGTTTATGAAGGTTTCACCTGCCATAGGGATTAGTAGGGCATTAAAAGTGAAGAAGCTAAGCCCTAGGTACATTGGTCTATTTGAGATCTTGTCGAAGATTAGGCCAATAGCATATCGGATTGCTTTACCCCCAAATTTGAGCAGATTGCATGATGTTTTCCACTTATCACAATTAAAGAAATATCAATCTGATCCCTAACATGTCATTGAATATGAAGAACTGGATATGCAGTATGATTTGACGTATGAAGTCAGACCTAACCAAATCATTGATCGGTGGAGAAACAGCTGAGACGTAGAAATATCCCATTCATCAAAGTTGCCTGGAAGGGATTATCTCCTAGAGAAGCTACATAGGAAACAGAGGAAGACATGCTCAAGCAGTACCCCGGAATTTATGAATCAATATGTAACAAATTTTAGGGATGAAATTTTATTAAAGGGGGACAGCTGTAATATCCCAAAATTCATACACCAAAGATTTAATGTATATTTATTCAACAAGTAGAATAAAGGGTAATTTTTGGAGAATTTGATTATGCTGCCAGTGAAAATTTCCTGTCAGGCAGTGAGTCTGTCATGTAGTTTTGGATGACCAAATTATGTCTAAAAAAATTTGTTAAATTTTCAAGAATCAAAATAAACATTCTAAGTTTTAATTTGGTAGGTCATATGAATTATTTGGACCTGTACATTGAGAGTTATGAATTTCTGAAGTTTACCTAGTGAAATTAGCTAGTTTCTTTTAGGACGGCGTCCAAAGATTTAAATGTTGGGAATGTTGAGCATTTAGTTGACTAAAGACTATATTTTTTTCTTAAAACTAGACTCAATAAGGGTTAAGTAGCTTTTGGAAGGCCCTCAATTGAATGTCCACAAATAAATATATGAATTTTCAAATTTTGATGAAAATTTTTCTGAATTTCCATTAAAGTGTAAAAATCACAAAATGTAAGAGCAATTTTGGAAATTGAAAAAAAGTATCTCTCCTCTATCCATTAAGACATCAAGAAGATCAGAAAAATTAGGAAAAATTTTCAAACATCAGAAATAAAAAATTAAAAGAGGAAAAAAGGTGATGAATAGTAAAAACTCTAGGAAAAATTCGACGATTTCACTACCGAATCATAGCTTTCACTCAAAAAGTCCTTCAAAAATCTTCTTCTCCTCACCATGAGCTTCAGTTCTATGGTTTTAAATTTTTGATTGGTGGAGTTTGGCATCATCTACTCAGGGTAGGTACTATCGGAATCAAGAACTAGTTACAAAATCATGCTCATGTAAGTGTAAGCTTCGATTTAAGCCAAATATTGTGATATTTGAGTAATTATTCGTGGAGTTGTGTTACTGCCCTAATTTTATAACACCATGAAAATGAAGATTAATGGTCTTTTAATCATGAGAAATGGGTTAAAGAAGGTTTAATGATGTCAGATTATAAGTTTTGAAGCTTAATTTGAAAAATTGGATTCTTAGGGAAATGGGTTCTGTGCAGTTCTATATAAAATCTAGGGAAGAAGCTAGATTTTGATGTTTTTGAGTATTCCATTAGATTCTACACACACAAAAATTATATGGAATCACATGTGGTTGTGATTTTTGGATGATTATACATAATTTTATAATTTTTGGAAGTTTGAGTTGTTGCTGTCCAGATTTGTTTCTAGAAACCAATATTGTTGTAGCATGTTTTCTGTAGCCAAACTTGATCCAAATTGCATGATATTTTATAGGATGAAATTCGACATCTAGGGCTTTGATTTTGATATATAATATAAGTCATTTGGCCTAGTAGAATGAAAGTTATGATATTTCAAAATTTGACCATGTTTCTGGAGTACAATCTAGAATAACAAGGTTTTGACAAATTTCTGGGAATACTATAGTTGTAATGGCTAGACTTGGGTATTTTTCTATGGAAACACACTTAAGAGCTTTACTTAGGCTTTGAAATCAATGAATTTGAAATTTCCTACAATTAACTATGATTTTTCAAAGTTGACCAAAAATCTGCCAATTTCCTGTAAAACTGTGAAACTTCATTGAGCGGAGTTGTATTGAGTAAAAATTGTTGAAATTGTGATAGATAACCAATAAATTGTGATTTAAAGGCAGTAATGGTACAAGTAATAATCATTTACTTGTTAACTTTAATTTTGTTAGGAATTGGAAATTTTTCCGAGCTGAAATCAAAGTTAGGACTACTGAGAAATTGGGAAAGGAGACAAGTAGTAACTCTATCTTTCATAAATTATGTGAATATTTTATATGTTTGTGTATGCCATCTTCTATGCTATAATTGATTAACACTGTTTTGCTGAGTAGCGCAATTTGTGTGAGTAGGCACTATTACCTGGTTGTTGAGTAAGAATCTGACTGTGGTGTATGGATAGTGGGGAAATAGCCTCGACTTATGTATACATGCTGTGATGTGGTTTATGTTGCTAATATGTTGCATAACATGGAGCATGAAATATTTAATTTTCACATCTCATATGATTGATTGTATGTTACTACTAAGATTCTTTTGAATCTCACCCTTTTCAAAATAAAAAATATTCCAACTGAAGGTAACGGCTCAAAGAACAAATCCATGGCTACCGGCCAGTAGAGTTCTGGTGCATGTGGAGACTGATGTTGGTTATATACCTTATAATTTAGTTTATTTTGAAAACTCTATACATTTATATATATATTTTAAACTCTATGAGGAATTTTCTGTATTTTAAACAAGTACTTAATGTCAGTATGTTTCCACTATTTCTATATACCTTACGGAACTGTACACTTATTACTCTACGTATATCGAAATGTTAAGTGGTTTGACATAAATTGTAAATTGCAAATTGCTATGGATTGTAAAATACAAACACCTAGTGGGAAAGGAAGCAAATAAGCCAAAATAAGGAGAGGAAAAAAAGAAGACTTACTTGCAATGGCACTTCGACTAGAAAGCATCATAGGCAGATATTTTAAAAAATAATAATAACACTACAAAAAAAATGGTCTTTTGTAGTGGTCAATGTTAACCGCTACAAATGTTGACATTTGTAGCAGTTTTAACATAAACCACTACAATATTGTTGCGGCAATGTACGCGCCAAGTGGTGCGACAGATTAGCAACATTATTTATAGCAGTTAATAGGAAAAAGCAGCTACATATTTAGCGTGAGTTTTTTGTCAAACTTTGTTACAGTTAGTTTGTAGCAGTTACAACAAATAAACCGCTACAAAGTTCACGCCACTTGGCACCACCTAGCAATGCCAATAGTGTATCGTTCTTTTGTAGCATTTACTATGAATTGAACTACTACAAAATACCAAAGGTTGCTTATTTGTAGCGGTTATGTTTCCAGAGCCGCTATAGAACTTCAAAGGTCATCACATTTGTAGCGGTTATGCTTTCAAAACCACTACAGAACTTCAATGGTCATCACATTTATAGCAGTTGTGAACAAAGTTTTGCAGCCCTAACTTTTTTGTAGCGGTTTTCTCAATATTTACTATAAAATCCACAACTATAAAAGGGACGCCGCCTCTCCTTTTTCCTATTTGGTCATTTTGTTTTCTGAATTTTCTCTGAGAGTTGTCCTTTAGATCAGAGTGTTCTAACATCTTTCTTAGAGTTTTCTCTCTAGCATTTCTCATTATCACTTGAAGTACAAATAATACTTATTTTATTTTTATTTTTATTACAATTTTACATATAAATGTGACTAAATCAGTTTTTTTTTTGTAGTTGATATGGCTTCAGGGATGGACAAGGGGAAGGAGCCCGAGGTCCCCAGACCAATTCTGTGGGGTAGTAGTAGCAGAGGAAGGGGCAGCACAGAGGGAAGCCTACCGTGCCAATTCAACCTGTTAGATATGAATAGTTTTGATGATGTAAAATATAGATGTTAAATATGAGCAAAAAGTTTGTATAATATACTTATCTTCTACATTGACTAACTACCGTATTTAATGTGAAATATCTTGTAGATTAGTCAAGCAAAGAGAGAAGATATCAAGTTGGGTTGAAAAGATTCATGTGATTTAATACTGTGGATTATTCGAATAGTCAAATTGTTATTCGAATAGGAAAACTTGTTTTCAGTTAAGATATATTCGAATAACTCTCAATTTATCCGAATAAACAAAGTACTATTCGAATAATGAATATGCTATTCGAATAGAGGAGAACTGTTAAGAGTTGATAGTATTCGGATAAGCACATTAGTATTCGAATAGTATGCTTTCTGAAAATAATTCAAGTTAAAACGTATTCAAATAGTCAAGGCATTATCCGAATAGTCATTGTGATTTCAAACTCAGTTTCTAAATATGGTATTCGGATAGTAGGATAACTATTCGAATAGTAAGGGCACTATTCGAATAGTATGATGATTATCCGAATAAGCTTTTGATGAATTTCAACATCCAATATCACAAGACTATCAAGATTGTAAAGTTATTATCAGAATAGTAAAGATTACTATCAGGATAGTTAGGAGACTATCAGAATAATATTTGACATATTTCAAAGGTAACTATTAGGATAGTAATTGAACTATCAGTGCAAAAATTCAAATTTTATTCGAATAGTAATTGAACTATCAGAATAGTCCATAACTGAAAAAGAGTGATTTTATTCGAATAATTAAAAGATTATCATGATAATGCATGTGTTATTCGAATAGTTAAAAGATTATCATGATAATGCATGTGTTATTCGAATAGTTAATAGTTTATCATGATAATGCATGTGTTATTCGAATAGCTAAAAGTTTATCATGATAATGCTATTCGAATAGTCAAACAATTATCATGATAATTAATGCATATGTTATTAGAATAACGCAGCAGACTCTGTTTCTTTCAGCATGGGCGACGTTTAGTAATTTGGTCATATCTCCCAAACCACAAATCGGATTGAGATGAAACCGTGGCATATGAAACTAGACTTCCAACACGAACTAAGGACACCAATGTAACCCCCTACCTTTAAACACGTAATTATAATTCGATAACACATATTTAAATCGGATTAGAGACCATTAGATGCTTTAACCTCGTTTTAAACTTTCTGTCTCACAGTAAAATTTTTACAAAACTTTCAAAACTCTTTTTTTTTCCATCCAGGTCTCAATTTCAATATTCGAATATAATTACCTGTGCAGTTAATGTACATTCAATCATATCAGAGTGTATAACCGCATCCCCGGCAACTCCTGGGTTGTATGCATAAAAACCTGAAGGTTTATAAGTATACACTAGGGGATTACACAACCAAAATCGAATGTAGTGTTCCTGATTCAGAATATACAGTAATCCCAAGTTCAAAATACTTAACCAACGTTTCCAACTCAACTATATACCCCCAAGGGCCCTAATTGCTCCGGGTTGGCCGCTTCTCCTTTGAACCACACGCCCTGTCTGAAATGTTAGTCATAGGAAAGAATGAGATTCGAGAGAATCTCAGTAGTAACAAACCACTCACATAATGCATAAACACAAAGTATGTACATAAATCACAAAGAGCAACAGCAGCATCAATCTCAAAGATACATGGTTTTCACCACAAATGACAGCACTCACGGCTGTATACACAATACGACAACTCTTGCTGTAATCATAATCACGACAGCTTACGCTGTAATCACAATAACGACAGCTTATGCTGTAAACGACGTCTTGCGCTGTAAACGACAGCTATCACCAGCTGTAACCATAGCAGCATCAAAGATTCATCACAGAATAGTGATAACACACACATACAGAGTATTACACATAGTATAAGAGAGAGAGTCACTACCTTGTCCTTTCCTAACGTCCTTCAGCGCAGTTGGCTCACGAGGGCGGCAAATATCAAAGCCTATAAACAAAATCAAGAATGGTGGATTAATTTCCTACCCCTAATTCCTACTTTCAAACACTTAGAATAGGTTCCATATGAGTCTATAATGAAAATTTACAAAAATACCCCAGGGGACCTGGCCTGGGCCCGCCATACCCAGTCAGGTTGCACTTTTCCCGAAATTCTAATCTGGGCTATCCTAACATATTTCCGCCCAAGGAATCCATTTCCATACTCAGAATTATCAAATTCAATGTCAAATTACGAAATTACCCTTGGCAGCCCTACTTTTAGGGTTTTAGGGGTGTTTCCGTAATTATGCTTTCTCGGCCTTTTTTGAAAAAGTGCCCAACTGTAACCCCACCTATTTTCGCCCACTGAATCCAATGGAATCATCAAATCATTGAAAATTCAACTCTAATACCCATTTACAGCCTTGGCCGAAATATACATGTTCTCCGGGAAAAATTGGGGTTTTACGATTTCGGCTCCGTAAACGCGTTCCTTTCTACTCCTAACCACTTTATTCACTATTACATTAGGTTATAACTACCATTTGAACCAAAATTGGGCAGCATAACCCTTAGGAAACTCAATTTCCAAACTTTAAAACCAATGGCAATCCGGCGAAATTTCACCGATTAAATTGCCCACAGCAGCCAGAATAAGCAATATACGAAAGTTTGGAAGTTATCTCGAGCTCCCTCTGGCTTTTCCCAAATTTGGCTGAACCCTAGCCTCTTTGAAACACCAAATTTTGAGCTTCACAACCTTAAAGAATAAAGAGGAGTAGCTTAGAGTCGGAGTTATACGCGTTAGGAGCTAGATCGTCGGAGAAATCGGCTTACCTTGCGAGATTTCTTCCTCTTTTTCTCTCTTTTCTCCAAGCTCTCTCTCACGTTTGTGCTGCTGGAAAAGACAACGGGAAATGGAAGGGAAAAGGTGTTGTTATTGTTTTATAACATTAGGCTCATGTCATGGTATTGCTTGCTTATGTCATATTTAGAAATTTCCAAAAATCCACTTTATGTACACAAATCCTTTTTGTACATATAAATGATTCACAAGCCCAATTAAATTCCAACCACTCTTTCCTCTTCTTGGTCAGTCATATGCACGTCCAGGGGCCCAATTTTGTGCCAAAATGGGCTGATCACAAATTATCCCATAATTACAAAGTTACCATCACAAATTTTCCATTTTCGGATTTGTTGGCAGATTTTCTGCCCTAACTTTGAAAAATCATAACTAATTCTAGAAATATTGAAATGAGGTGATTCCAAAGCCAAATGAAAGATATCTAAGTCCTATTCATAGGAAA
The DNA here is from genome assembly GCA_963242795.1 of Inga leiocalycina. Lineage (NCBI taxonomy): Eukaryota > Viridiplantae > Streptophyta > Magnoliopsida > Fabales > Fabaceae > Inga > Inga leiocalycina. The sequence continues at coordinate 32,346,340 of OY725326.1, forward strand.
AATATTGGCCATTACTGAAAATCACCACAAAATTCCCAGAATTTCAATCTTTGCATACTGTTCCAGAAAATAATTAATTTCGCTGGGCAAACTTCAAAAATCCAAAAATCTTAGGTCACAAATCAAAATGATACAAATTATATGTTCATTTTAAAGCTTGACATGTGAACTTTAATACTGGAAACTTTCAGAATTTTTAGATACCATTTGCCTATTTAAAACGTCCATACAAATTGGCTGCCCTGTACAGAGTTTCAATGGACAGAGTTTTCAACTGTTGCACGATTGTTCCTAATGGTTCCAATTTCACAATAAACACTCTCCCCACATGAATTTTCACAAGGAAGCCATTGGAATCATTAAAATATCCAAATTCCCATCACACATTCTCCAAAAGTGTTTATTCAACAATAATTATATCCACTTTTAAAGTCATTAGCCCTTAATCACTTTTTGGGATATTACAACCAAGATCACATTCAAAGGAGTTTAGATGAGAGAGATATAAGCTTCACAAGTTGATACATGAATCAGCATCATATTCCAGGACAGTTTTGGTATTTTGGACATAACTCTCAAAATACATATCGGATTGAGACGAAACCAGTGCATATGAAAGAAGACTCAAATAGCTTTCCATGGATAGGTCATTTGACATATTTGAGGTTATATTCTAATAGCTATGCCATCTGGAAGTTGCTGCTCGTGATTTCAGAGATTGTCTAAGAACAGTAGATACTCTTTGGATCATAACTTTCTGTACACAACGAGTTTGGAGCTGATTCTTGTTGCATTGGAATGTAGATAATGAGGGATTTCCGATGATATATAATTTGCCATGTTTCGAGTCAAAATCAAGAATTCACTTGAAGGCTATTCGAATAAGAGTTCGGCTATCCGAATATTAAAGTTCATTATGAGCGAATATTATTCGAATACAAATGACACTATTCGAATAATATCATTTATTTTACAAGGCAACTATTCGAATAAAGAATTCACTATTTGAATACACTTCAAGTTCCAAAAGTTTATTCGAATAGAGAATAAAGTATTCGAATAAATATTACTCTTTATCAAAGAAGGCTATTCGAATACAACAGATGTTATCTGAATAACTGATTTCCCAGAAAACAGAACAACGTCCCGAAGATTCTGGAAATCAATGGAATGATCATATAACTCATTCTTCTTGCTTCTAATCACTCTAACACTTCATTGTATTAGTGTTTAATATATTTCTCCAGGAGTACAGTGAAGATATGATGTGAAGAGTCAAAAACTGACTGTACGGAAACGGAGCGTCAACGTGCACAACGGCTAGTTTTCAAAAATGAAGAATAGTCAAACGAAGCTAAGCCACTCTAACGGATAGGTTGAAATGCTTCCAACGGCTATCTCAACTCATCTATAAATATGGGAACATTCAACAAAGAGCAACACCAACGAGAACACTACAAGATCATGAATCATCTACTCCAATCCAACTTCTCTCTGTTCTTATCTATTTTCTATATCATGTATATTTGAGAGAGATTTTTTGTATTTTACTTCAGTGTTCATCATATTCACTCTGTGAGAGAGTTTGTAAACCCTTTTCAGTTGTATTTCTGAATTGATCTCAAGGTAGAGGGACCTTGAGTGGGTTGATTTCCTTACGGGCAAGTATAGAGAGAATCACCGGTAAAACTTTCTACTCGTAAGACTAAGACTTACAAGGTGCAAGCAGTAGAGAACGTTGCTGCTCGTAAGACTTACAGTAGTGTAAGCAGAAGAGAACGTTGCTGCTCGTTAGATTTGCACAGGTAAGCAGGAGGGAAAGGTCTTCGGGATTGCTCTGCTCGTAAGACATGTTGTAAGGGGGAGTATCTTGGAGAGAACTTTGTAAAGGCTTTTCTTGTGCCTGGATTAAACAAGAAGATAGTGGATTTGAAAATCTCAGGAGGAGCCTGGGGACTGGACGTAGGCCATCGCCGATTGGACCGAACCAGGATAAATCACAGTTTGCACACTCTCTTCCTTAAACTCTTATATTTCCAGCATATATATAAATGGTTGATTTATGATTCTTTACTTTCATATTTATTGCTTCTTCTAAGATGCAAAAAGATTTTCAAAGCTCTTAAGATTTTTATCTTACACCCAATTCACCCCCCTCTTGGGTGTCAGCCGGTTCTAACATTTGATATCAGAGCCGGACTCTTGTTTAAAGGACTTAACTGTCTCAAGAGTTTATAATGGCTGATTTTGGGTGTTATATGCTTTCTGAAGGTTTTGACTACACTGTTCCACCTATTTTGAAAGATATTGATTTTTGGTTTTGGAAAGCTAGAATGACATCTTTCATAAAAAGCTTTGATTATGATATGTGGAATGTTTTTACAAATACCTTTGATTTCAAACCAAGAAAGGATTGGACAGAAAGAGAAAAGAAAATGTTTTCGTTAAACATTAGAGCAATGAAAATTTTGTATAGTGCTTTAACTGAAAATGATTTTGAGAAAATTAGATTTTGCTCTACAGCAAGAGATATTTGGGATACTCTTGATTCAATGTATACTTCTAACAAGTGTGTTGAAGTTGAAAGTGTTAATAGTTCATGTGAAACTACAAGCTGCATATCTACGGTTCATAAACAAGTGAAAGTTGACAATGAAGATGGAGAAATCATAGAACACTTTGAAGAATTAAGGCTTTGTCGGCTTTTATGCCTTGGTAACCTCTTCAAAAATAACTAAGGATTGCAATATAGGGTACAATCCCAGATCGTCTCTCGAAGAGCCTTTTATTAATTACCTAGAAACTAAGTGCAATGATTGACATGAAATGAGTTAAAAATGATCTTTGAGCTTTTTATCTAACAACTAAATTGCAATTAAACTAAAATGCTTTTAAAACTAATATTTTTGGATTTTTTGGAATAATATTTATATGGAATGGAAATTGGTTAGAAATGCAAGTGATAAAGATGTTCTTGGAAATGGTTTTCAATGGCTATCCTTGCTCAATTAAGATATTTGGAGAGTTAACTCACTAAGCTTCTAATATACCAAACCTCAATTACCATTGAGTCTAGTATCATAAGAGAGGAACCCCTACCCTTGAAATGCTATTAAGTCCTCTTAGTGTAATGAGTTTCTCTAAGTTTTCTAATATATCAAACCCCAATTACCATTGAGTCTAACGCTTAAACTCATGAACCCATTTATTTAAGCATTATTAAAACCCCTTAGAGAGTGACTATGGAATAAGCAATGCATATAGGTTCAACTACAATTCCAATTCAATCAAACTATCCAACAATGCCATGTTAAATAGATAGAAAGCAATAGAATCATAGGAAACATATATATAACCATATATATTGATGAGTACAAATCCTCATTACAAATTCCAAATCACAACAACTCAATCCATAGAATAAAACATAACTAAAATTATAGTCTCAATATATAAATGAATTCTTAAACCTAAGAAATCAAAAATACAATGAGCTATAGATAAAATAAACTCTCCTTTGAAGCATATATGAGCTCAAGTAATCTCCAATTCATTTCCAAGAGCTTAGGCAATCAGCCACTCACAGCCATGGATTCAAGTAATATAATCATTCTTGGATTCAAACATCCAGCCATATGAAACACTAATTAATTAAATCAATTAGCATTAAATTAAGAAAGCTTGGTGGCAGAATTTGAACCAAAGGCAGAACAGAGGAGCCACGGATGCAATGAATTCAGAAGTAGAGGATATTAATTCACGGTAGGGCTGAGAAAGAGAGTGAAGGTCGATGGTCTTTGGTCTCACAGTGCTCCCTGGTTTTCTCCTCGCTCTCAGCACTGTGAAGTGTAGTGGTCGATGTTGGTGAGGCAGTGGTGGTCGGTGTGTAGGACGGTGGTGAACGGAAGGGGTGAAATAGGAAAGGTGCAGGACAGTAGTGGATATGAGCGTTCGAAGAAAGAGGTCTCTAGCTCTCTCTCATCTCTCATCTTACTGCTCGCTCCGCTAAGCTCTGTTCTAGCCTCACTCTGAAGCTCGCCTCGGCTCTGGTTCAATGTGGTCGCCGGCGGCAATGGTAAAGAGGAGAAGCTTGTGCCGCCGGCAACACAAGAAGATGAATGATGATCTGATGATGATGAAGCTCAGGTCATGCAATGATCCTCTCTGTGCGGCACCTCTCCCCCTTATATGATCTTCACTCTCAGCTTTTCGGGTCCCCTATATCCATATTCCATATCCATGGGTCCTCCGTTGCTGTTTCTCTTTTTTTTTCTTATGCTCTTTTTTCTTGTATGCTTGGGTCTCTCTCTTTTTTTTTGTTTACAGTTTAAGCCCAAAAACCGTTTCGGGCCTGTGCTCCTCCACAGTTGGGTCTGTGTCTCTTGAAGATGGAGGCCCTAGTCAAAATGGGCTTTGACTAGGGACCTATCTGAAAAGTGTAAAAGCTTTGGGTGAGGGATTAAAGAGAAATTGTTTAAAATATATTTAGGGATAAAATATAAGTTCTAAAACTCCTGAGCCATTATCTGTAATTTCCCCCCATATTTTTCTACATTTACTTATAATTTCCAGAAAGTTTAGGGACCATTTTTGTAATTTTTCCCAAACCTCAAATTATTAATTCTAATCCTCTAAAATCTTCAATTTCCTTCCACAACACCAACAATGCAAAAATTAAGCATAAGTAGCATCAAAAGTTTAAGGGACAATTGTATAAAAACATAATTAATAAATTTTGACCATTTTTGCTCATAATTCCCATTAATTCAAAATAATTGTCCCTAACCAAAATTAATGCTTAATAATGCAATAATGTCCCAGAAAATACATTAAAATCCCAAATTAATCATGAAAAATTCATATAAAAATATGGTTCAATCAATTCCCCCATACTTAGACCTTTGTACTCCTGAACAAAGGCAATGAAGTACAAGTTTTTAAATTTAAATCACTAATGTATTTGAAAGATGAGCAATTTCATAATTGGAAAACAATGTATCAATTAATCAAATTCCTCAAGTCAACACTAATCATAGTCAACAGATGCAAAGAAATTAGCTAACCACACAATCCAAAATATTAGAATGAAGCATAAGAGAACTCTCAAGAAATTAGTGTCTAACTCATCTCACCTCATTAGGGTCATTTCACTCTAATTCACTTAATCAACACCTTACCATAGGCTTGTAACAACTCTAACTTCTCCATTACTTATAACATTAAATGCAATGAATCAAGAGGGCTTAAAAAGGTTGTAATGATGGATGAAGGCTAGATGACATGAATTAATTAGAAAAAGGAAATAGTTGATTTGCAAGTCAAAGGTAATGGTCAAGTTCATAGCATCTAAATTACTTCAAAACTCTTGCCAATTCTTTTCTAAATTCATGAATAAATGCCTTCTTGATATTTCTTTTGCTTTTCTCTTTCTCTTTTTTTTTCAACTTTTTTTTTCAACCTTTTTTTTTAAACTATATACACTCTTTTTTTTTAATACCCTTTTTTTTTCCAAACATTTTTTTCTAATACATGGCATTTCAATATATATAATGTTCAACTTCCTATTGGCAAACCACTTTGATTTTAGAATACTATGAGCACTTTAAATAACATGACATGCATACAACATAGGAATGGCTCAAAGGGGTAAACAAATGGTGATGAATGAGGTTTTGTGTTTTGGTTGAAAAGGTTTAGTATTGAATATCTCTTTCATTTCCATCACACTAATACCAATGTCGTTTTGAAAAAGAGTGGAAACAAGTTCTAGAAGGTGAAGAACTAAGTGAACATGCACACATGGAAAGAATTAAAGGCTCAATTAACCTTCCAACAAGGTTTCTCTCTAATACTCAATCCAACACAATCAATTGCATAGCAAGCTAACCACAACACATCTTCTTAACTATTTCTAATGTTAACCTTCTAAACACAATCAATCAAAAAATTGTAATCAATTATAAGAATGCTCAGCTCTTAAAAGCATTAATGATGTGGAAACTTTCTTTATCAAAACAAGGAGTGAACAAAATCCAAAATGTGGGTTCATTTCTCTCCCTATTTACTTGAAAAGCAAATCATGGTTTCAAAAGTTGCCAAAACACTAGAAATCATGAAAGTTCAAAGAATTTCTCACAAATCACATTCCAAAGTGGCAAATGCGACCCTTTACCACTTAGGACATGTATCAAAGCAAGTCATTTTAAAAAAAAATTTTTGAAAAATTTTCTAGTTTAAGGCATTTCTCATTTGAAAACAACCAATTCATGGGATTTAAAATGTATTTCCCTCCCCCACACTTAATCACCACATTGTCCTCAATGTGTAAAGCAACTCTAAAGAGAGTACTTAGCAAGTTGAAATTCAAGGCACAACGGTAATTAAGTAGGGTAGTGACCACAAATGCAAAGCATACAAAGGGGATTTTATTCTTATTAAAACTAAGCAACTTCTACCTTTTTCTACTGGTTTGTGTCCCTCCCCCATACTTATCTTCCTTATACAACAATTAAACCCAAAGAAACATAAGAATCAGGAAGAAAACAAGTGAGGAAAGAGACAACCTGTGTTAGAGAATCTTTAGTCGCTTGAAGGAGAAGTTCTCATCCCTGATGAGAATCATGCATTTGTCATTAACAACATCTTCTCCTGCATTGAAATTCCTTGGTGGAGGTGGCTCAGGATCAATCGAAAGAGGTCCAAGGATGTATGGTGGATGTTGGCTCCTCCGATGACCTTTCCAAGAATGTGTCTGTAAAGAAGACAGACAACCAGCAGTATCCCATCCAAAAATAGAAACATTGAGAGATTTCAAGTGAAGTAAAGGCATATTAAGTTCCAAACTCTCCAAGTAACTATCACATCCAAGGAAATCAATGGTACTCCCATCAGTAGGAGTCAAACAAACAGTTAAATTCTCTTGTGTTTGCAAAGTGGAAGGTGCGGAATCCAACTTAGTGTTGGGGTACACCACATCATCATTGCAATCACAAGAGATGGAAGGGAAAAGAATGAAAGAAGAAGGAGAATTTTTCAAATCATTACCACCCAAAACTTTTGAACTTTCAAAAGAATCATTTTCCTTTTCTATATCGGGTGGCAAATCACAAGAAAGAATCATATGGAAAGATTCATTTTCATTTGTAAAATCATCAATTAAATCATTTGAATCTTTCTGTATGAAGCTATCATGTAATTCATTGGAATCAAGAGAAAGATCCTTTCCTAGGCTTTGGTCATTATCATTCACAACAATCACATTAGTATCCACACAAGATTCAACATTTTCACAAGTGTCATGCTTAGAAACATCAATAGTACAAGGAGATATATCAAGATGAATGGTAGAATCAACCACTTTTCTTAATGCTTTCTTTCGAAACTCAACAAGCAAGTGGCATTTTTCATGATAACAATCTACACATATTTGATCTACCGCACAAAAATATGAACATATTGCATTCAATTCAGCACATTCATCCCTAGTACTATGAAGATAAGCATTTTTTACAGTTAAAGCATCACACAAAGAAGTAGGAATAAGATCATCAACAACAATAATTGAATCACCACTACTTGAACTAAGAGGGTGAGCAATTACATTTTCAAATATTTGAGGGGATTCAACAATGATTTCCTCATCCACCTCATCATCACTCAAATCATGAATTACGTTACTAGTTAAAGTAGTAGGAAAGTCTACTTCTATAAGGATAGGATCATTACCGAATGGTAGAGAAGCCTCTTCAATGCTCTGTTGTCTTTGCTCCACTTCTTGTGTTTGTGTGGGAATAGGCAACGGAGGTCCGAAATCTTCCACTTGTGAAGTGGCATGTGACCCTTGAGCTTGGACTCCTTGTTCCTCCTCCACAGGAAAGGAAGACTCCTCTGGAAGTTGAAAGCACACCGTTTTGACTTTTTTGGCTTGAGTGGGTGGATTACATGGAGGTAATGGAGAAAGGGTCTCTTGTAGAGTGTTGGACTTAGAAATCGTTTGTGAAAGCAACTCCATATTTTTCTTAAATTGTTCAACATCTTTCTTCCATCGCTCTGCTTCTTGTGATGGCTGAGTGAGACGCTCAAAGTCCTTGGCCAAACTTGCACGCTCTTTATCTCCTTGCTCCATTGATCTCATTATAGAGGTCGTGCAATTGGAAAAGGTGTCCTTGTGTGACCGCTCCTCATTTATAGTACGAATCATTGGTGTCTGGAATTCTCCAATAACTCCACCAATAGAAGGTTCTTGGAGAGGCACACATGGTTGGAAATAAGGTCTATAAGATGGTTGAAATGGTGGGAATAGAGGCTCATGAGGTGGATGGCATGGTTGGAAAGTGGGATGGAATGAAGGAGAAGGGTCATGATATGGCATGTGGTTATATGATGGAGGATTAGAGTGAGGCTCATGATATGGGTTGTATGGTGGCGGAGAAGGTTTATGGTATGATCTATAGGGTGGGTGTGGTGGGTAATGAGATTGGAATGAAGGTTGAAATGAAGGTTGTTGGTAGGGTTCATGGTATGGAGGGTGGAATAGACCATTACATTCTTCACCAATTGGACTATTTTGACATCCCAATTTGGCTTGAAGAAGCTGCAATGTTTGTTGAATAGCATGGATGCTTTCAGAGATAGACTCCTTCCTTTCAGTCGAATCTGCTGTAAAAGAGTGAGAGTGAACGGATAAACCTTGATTACCATTAAACCAAGCCATGAAATCCAATCAAAATAAATTTCCATGAATCACAAAGATCATTATCTAACAAAAAACTATAAAAACTAAGGAAAAAAAAATCTAAGAGAACACAAATGCAAATGACAAAGGGAAAAAAGGATTTCAAAATGACAAAAGATGCAATATGCTTTGAAAAACATGCAAAACTACCTGAACTAACTAAAATGCAACCTAAATGCTCAAGGTACCAATTAATCAAAGATTGACACTTAGCTCCTAAGGAACCAATTACTTGGCTCCCCAGCAACGGCGCTACTTGAAGAATTAAGGCTTTGTCAGCTTTTATGCCTTGGTAACCTCTTCAAAAATAACCAAGGATTGCAATATAGGGTACAATCCCAGATCGTCTCTCGAAGAGCCTTTTATTAATTACCTAGAAACTAAGTGTAATGATTGACATGAAATGAGTTAAAAATGATCTTTGAGCTTTTTATCTAACAACTAAATTGCAATTAAACTAAAATGCTTTTAAAACTAATATTTTTGGATTTTTTGGAATAAAATTGATATGGAATGGAAATTGGTTAGAAATGCAAGTGATAAAGATGTTCTTGGAAATGGTTTTCAATGGCTATCCTTGCTCAATTAAGATATTTGGATAGTTAATTCACTAAGCTTCTAATATACCAAACCTCAATTACCATTGAGTCTGGTATCATAAGAGAGGAACCCCTACCCTTGAAATGCTATTAAGTCCTCTTAGTGTAATGAGTTTCTCTAAGTTTTCTAATATATCAAACCCCAATTACCATTGAGCCTAATGCTTAAACTCATGAACCCATTTATTTAAGCATTATTAAAACCCCTTAGAAAGTGACTATGGAATAAGCAATGCATTTAGGTTCAACTACAATTCCAATTCAATCAAACTATCCAACAATACCATGTTAAATAGATAGAAAGCAATAGAATCATAGGAAACATATATATAACCATATATATTGATGAGTATAAATCCTCATTACAAATTCCAAATCATAACAACTCAATCCATAGAATAAAACATAACTAAAATTATAGTCTCAATATATAAATGAATTCTTAAACCTAAGAAATCAAAAATACAATGAGCTATAGATAAAATAAACTCCCCTTTGAAGCACATATGAGCTCAAGTCATCTCCAATTCATTTCCAAGAGCTAAGGGAATCAGCCACTCACAGCCATGGATTCATGTAATATAATCATTCTCGGATTCAAACATCCAGCCATATGAAACACTAATTAATTAAATCAATTAGCATTAAATTAAGAAAGCTTGGTGACAGAATTTGAACCAAAGGTAGAGCAGAGGAGGCACGGATGCAATGAATTCAGAAGTAGAGGATATTAATTCACGGTAGGGCTGAGAAAGAGAGTGAAGGTCGATGGTCTTTGGTCCCACAGTGCTCCCTAGTTTTCTCCTCGCTCTCAGTACTGTGAAGTGCAGTGGTCGATGTTGGTGAGGCAGTGGTGGTCGGTGTACAGGACGGTGGTGAACGGAAGGGGTGAAATAGGAAAGGTGCAGGACGGTAGTGGATTTGAGAGTTCGAAGAAGGAGGTCTCTGGCTTTCTCTTAGCTCTCATCTTACTGCTCGCTCCGCTAAGCTCTGTTCTAGCCTCACTCTGAAGCTCGCCTCGGCTCTGGTTCAAGGTGGTCGCCGGCGGCAATGGTAAAGAGGAGAAGCTTGTGCAGCTGGCAACACAAGAAGATGAATGATGATCTGATGATGATGAAGCTCAGGTCATGCGATGATCCTCTCTGTGCAGCGCCTCTCCCCTTTATATGATCTTCACTCTCAGCTTTTCGGGTCCCCTATATCCATATTCCATGTCCATGGGTCTTCCGTTGCTGTTTCTCTTTTTTTTTCTTATGCTCTTTTTTCTTGTATGCTTGGGTCTCTCTCTTTTTTTTCTGTTTACAGTTTAAGCCCAAAAACCGTTTCGGGCCTGTGTTCCTCCACAGTTGGGTCTGTGTCTCTTGAAGATGGAGGCCCTAGTCAAAATGGGCTTTGACCAGGGACCTATCTGAAAAGTGTAAAAGCTTTGGGTGAGTGATTGAACCATATTTTCATATGAATTTTCCATGATTAATTTGGGATTTTAATGTATTTCTTGGAACATTATTGCATTATTAAGCATTAATTTTGGTTAGGGATAATTGTTTTGAATTAATTGTAATTAGGGGTAAAATGTTCACAATTTATTAATTATTTTTATAGAATTGTCTCTTGAACTTTTGATGCTACCTTTTGCTTAATTTTGCATTGTAGGTGTTAAAGAAGAAATTAATTATTTTGTGGGTGATTTGGGCCAAGTGGAAGAGGGCCCAAAAGCAAAGAAGAAGAAACAAAAAAAAACAAAAGACCCAGACCCGACTTGAAGACCCGCTGGACATGGCACATGGATATGCTATATGGATATGGGAGTGACCCGAAAAAAATGCAGAAGCTGAGGGAATATAGAGGAGAGTTGAGCGCTGCACAGCAAGGGGAGGATCATCTGGGCATCATCATCGCAGATCACGTATCATCATCGCATACCACAGACTTCTTCCTTCCTTTATTCTTGGTTGCCGGCGACCTTCTACCTCCACTCCACCTCAGCGTCGCCGGCGACCTTCTTCATCAGACCCGACAAAACAGAGCTGAGACGCAAGCTGAGATCTGGGTGTTGCGCCACGGAGGAGAGACCGAGAAAGAAAGGGAGCGTGGGCAAGCACGTCGGAATAGTGGGCAAGACTGGTCACCACCGTCACCTTCGTCATTTTCATCACAGAACCTCCGTTTCTCTACACTTCACCACCACTAAAACACCACCAACATCCACCATTTCTTCACTGCCATAGCCATAAGCTTCAACACTACCATTATCATCGTCCTTCCTCTGATTCTTATCTCAACACAGTCATTCCCTTGTTCTGAACTCACATAGCCGTGGCTTCCTCTGTTTTGGTTCAGTCCAGCCCCTGAATTTAATTGGTTTAGTGCTAATTGATTATTTTAACCTATGATTTTATAGCTGGATGTTTGAATCTGATTATATGTGTTGAAGCTATTCTCATGATTGGCTAAGCAATTTTGTGCTTTTGGAGATGAATTGGAGATGACTTGAGCTCATATGTGTTTCAAAGGGGAGTTTATTTTATTTATAGCTCATTGTATTTTTGATTTCTTAGTTTTAAGAATTCATTTATATATTGAGACTATAATTTTAGTTATGTTTTATTTTATGGATTGAGTTGTTGTGATTTGGAATTTGTAATGAGGATTTGTACTCATCAATATATATGGTTATATATATGTTTCCTATGATTCTATTGCTTTCTATCTATTTAACATGGTATTGTTGGATAGTTTGATTGAATTGGAATTGTAGTTGAACCTAAATGCATTGCTTATTCCATAATCACTCTCTAAGGGGTTTTAATAATGCTTAAATAAATGGGTTCATGAGTTTAAGCATTAGACTCAATGGTAATTGGGGTTTGGTATATTAGAAAACTTAGAGAAACTCATTACACTAAGAGGGCTTAATAGCATTTCAAGGGTAGGGGTTCCTCTCTTGTGATGCTAGACTCAATGGTAATTGAGGTTTGATATATTAGAAGCTTAGTGAATTAACTCCCCAAATATCTTAATTGAGCAAGGATAGCTATTGAAAATCATTTCCAAGAGCATCTTCATCACTTGCATTTCTAACCAATTTTCATTCCTTGTTCAATTTTATTCCAAAAATCCAAAAATATTAGTTTTAAAAGCATTTTAGTTTAATTGCAATTTAGTTGTTAGATAAAAAGCTCAAAGACCATTTTCAACTCATTTCATTTCAATCATTGCACTTAGTTTCTAGGTAATTAATAAAAGGCTCTTCGAGAGACAAAGCCTTGTTTCTTCAGTGAGGGATTAAAGAGAAATTGTTTAAAATATTTGTAGGGACAAAATATAAGTTCTAAAACTCCTGAGCCATTATCTGTAATTTCCCCCCATATTTTTCTACATTCACTTATAATTTCCAGAAAGTTTAGGGACCATTTTTGTAATTTTTCCCAAACCTCAAATTATTAATTCTAATCCTCTAAAATCTTCAATTTCCTTCCACAACACCAACAATGCAAAAATTAAGCATAAGTAGCATCAAAAGTTTAAGGGACAATTGTACAAAAACATAATTAATAAATTTTGACCATTTTTGCTCATAATTCCCATTAATTCAAAATAATTGTCCCTAACCAAAATTAATGCTTAATAATGCAATAATGTCCCAGAAAATACATTAAAATCCCAAATTAATCATGGAAAATTCATATAAAAATATGGTTCAATCACACTTCCATGATCTTGTCAACATAAAAGAACAAGAGGAAGATGATTCCCAAGAAGAGCTCATTACGGACGAATTTGATGGATCATCCTCTAGAGATCAAGAAACACATATGGTAAACAATTCCAATTCTTTTGGAGTTATTTTGAAAACTGATTTTCAAAGTTTGCATAAAATTGTTTCTCAACCAAGTATTGATTCTATTCTGAAAAGCAAAATTGTTTTCAATCATGCTGGAAAGTTTATTGGAAAGAAAGAATGCTTAAATGAAATTTATTCGGGTTTTTACTCTCTTTACTGACACAATACTTGCATAAAATCTCATAATGCATATCATCATATTATTTGCAATTATTGTGGTAAATCAGGTCATATTTCTCACATATGTTATATTAGAAGAAATTCTAATGTGAGGAATAAATTTGTCTGGATTCCTAAAACGCAAGCGAGTTCAAATGCTAACGTTCAAGGACCCAAAGCAAAGTGGGTACCAAAATGTCCATATGGTGTTTCATGTGTGCAGATTGATCCTATAAAAAATGGACAAAAGGGTATTAAGAAAATGAAGAAGATTCCAAGAGTTCCTAATGCACCTAAATGGAGATTCACATCAATTAGGAGAACTCTCAGATCACCCATTACTGGAACTGCAAAGTTTAACCATAAAAAAAGGCAATGGAGAAAAGGAATACGTTCCACCTCAAGAATGGATTACCATAGAGTACCATTCAACTATCTTGAGGAGAACAAGAAAAAGAGGATCTCTCAAGCATCAAGTAAAAGACTCCTAGAGTCTATGTATTTTAAGAGACGATTGCCAGCACCCAAAGCAAGATATTCAAAGTATCAACATCATAAAAAGATGCAATGGGTAAGCAAAAACAATCCTCCAAATATCTAAGGCAAAGGTACACAATGATAAAACCTCCTATACTATTATCTGTAATATTTATTGAGGTTTTATATTTTGGAATCTTAGGAATGAGCATTGCAAATGATTTTGAAATTATATTTTCACATCCCTTAAAAAGCCATTTAATAGATTTATTTATAAAGGGATTGTAATGCTCAACAGGTTAATTCTTTATGCATGAATAATGATTTGAAAAGAAAATATTTCTCTTATGCATAAAGACATATTTAATTCAGTATGCTCAATTGTATCAAATTGATTATATTCTTAGAGCATGTGAATTATGATTTCTATAAGGTAACCATGAGTGGATCCAAGTAAAACTGGATACCAAAGGAAGAAAAAGATCTATATGGTTTTATAGGAAGAAGAAAGGAAGAACTTCATCTCAAGATTATGAATACATACGATTTAATTCAAATCTTAGAGAAGTTGGACATTGAAGCTGCATTTTTGAATGTGCAAACAAAAGGAGGCATTACTTGAGGCAACACTGCAAGTGCCTAGCTAGCATTGAAGGAAGGAAAGATGCACAGTGAAGAATCACTCAAGTAACCAATCAAGTGATCATCATCACTGCATAACAACTGGGAGTGAATGTTCAAGTGATAACATCAACTGGAAGATAGAAGGTAAAAGTCAAGGAATTATGCACAAATGAACTTCAAAGGATAATTTCTCAAGTAATTACAAGGTTACTTGAGCATGGTACTGTCTTCTTTATTCTTACCTGATATTATGCTTTCATAAATTATTTATTTGGGTAATGAATAACTTGCTCATTATTGCATAACATTAGCAATCAATCATTTATGGATTTTAAATTGTTTTTAGATTGCTAAATGGACTAAAAGTGAAATTGTGCATAATCTTTCTATGTATTTGAGTTTCGAAATGCATATTTCAAAAATATACTTAGATTCCAAATTCATCTTGTTAATAAAAATGCATACATATTATTTGAGAATTATTCATAACTTGTTTTGTATTCAAATCGGTTTCAAAATTGGAAGTTAATATTTATGTATACTAAAAATCAGAAATGCTTCAAATTCTTCCACCAGAGTATTTCCCCATCATTGACATATTGATCATTGACCTTACATGTGTTATCCAATGCTTGAACTTCTTAATCTTTATTTTCTAACAAGTTAGATCTTATATCTAACAAGTTAACTATCTATATGAGTTTCAAGTATATTCTCTACAAAAGAATTCTATATGTGAAAGCCTTGTGCCTAATGCATAAATCATTAGTTGGCCATGTTATTCCAAGCATTATAAATGTTCATTAGTTCATTGAATCTTAATGCATTAACTATTATTGTGGAATAACTTACCGGGATAATATTCTAGAACTCTAGTCATTTGGATCATTAAGTATGTGCTTCATCATCCATAAATTCTTATACTCATATTGTTGTTCAAATGCATTACCATTTGTCTTCATCCATTTTTTGAGTTACTAGAGCTTTCTATTCAAATTCTTGAGTTGAATATCCCTATTCTTCAAGACACATCTCTAAGAGACAAGTTTATCTCTTGGTCAATAGCAAAGTCATTGTGTTTATATACATCCTTGAAGCTAAGCTTTTTGGCTAATTCATTTTCAATATGACTTTTGCTCTTGGGAAAATTCTCAAACATGTTAAACTCCAATGTCTAACATGTTATCTTTAGTTGTTCTCTAAAAAGGAAGCTTTATGATATATGTATATTTAAACTGTTGACTTTCACCATTTTGAACATGAACATTGATTATAAACATATTTCAAAGATGAGTTTTGCATATGTTCAAAATCTCAATTTTACAATACATTGTTATAATTTGAAATTACATCTGAGATTTGAAACAATGTGCATATCTCATGATCATTCTTGGAAAATTTGATTTCATTCATGATTTATCATTTCATAATAGTTGGTCATTATAAATAGATTTTCAACTCTCTTTGATCTGACTTACCTGCCTTGCATGAAATGACATATCTTTTAAAGTGTATTTACAAATTGTCATTGATCTTTGAAATCATCATTCTTGGTATTATTTGTTCGTTAATTGCTTGAATTTATTTAATTGGGTAAAATTATATTTTGGTCTTTGTTGATTATTATATGGACCTAAGAGAAAGTTGGGTACCAAAGAGCATTTATTTATACTTTTACAGGAGTTGATCAAAATGCTCTACTTTTGGATACAAAGATCAAAGGCTAACAGAGAAGGCATGACTGGCAGTATTGCAATGTGAGCAAAAGCAAAATCTGTGGTATCATTCAAGTGACACCACAAGTAAGTAGCTAGAGATGCAGCCAAAGAAAGAGAAAGAAGAGGAAAATCTCTTAAGTGAACCTAGATGAGATTCATCTCAAAGCAACTCAAGGCCAAGAACAAGTATAGCTAATATGAATCTTTGTTGCCTACCCACCTTCTTTCACTACTACAGAATTATGATATAACCACCCCAATAGACGTCCCAATTTTAAAATTGGGTGGTTAAAAAGGAAGGCGGTGGCATTTTCGTAATTATGTGTATATAGGGAAACTCTTAGACGTCCCAAATTTGAATTTGGGACGCCGAAAGTTGAGTTTAGAAAATTTGGGACGCCTAAAGATTTCCACTGGCTCCAAAAAAATAAATTAAAAAAATTTAACTTACTTTAGGCGTCCTAAATCTCATTTGGGACGCCTAAAGTCAATACTTTAGGCGTCCTAAATGGGATTTGGGACACCTAAAGTCTTACTTTAGGAGTCCCAAATCCCATTTGGGATGCCTAAAGTCACACTTTAGGAGTCCCAAAACATTTGGGACTCCTAAAGTAAGACTTTAGGCCTCCCAAATCCCATTTGGGAGGTCTAAATGGGATTTGGGACTCCTAAAGTCATGTCAGAAATTCTGACATGCGTGAGACTTTTTTTCCCTTTTCTTCATTCCCATGTCAGAAACCCATACCTCTTTTTCCATCTTTCCCATCCCCATGACTTCTCTTCCCTTTTTTCTGCATTTCCTTTTTTCTTTCATTCCCGTGACTTCGTCTTCCTCAATCTTCTTCCTCTCTTTCTTTTCTTCATTCCCTTTTCCTCCACCTCCTTCCATTCTCATAACACCTTCTTTGCTCTCACCCTCCGGCGTACACCTCCTCCACCTTTTTTGCCCCCTCCACCCTCCGGCGTACACCTCCCACTCTCTTTGTTGCTTTCAGCCTCCAGCGTACATCTCCTCTCCACTGTGTATACACAACTCCTCCAACGTCTTCTCTCCACCTTGGAAGCACATAGACATTGTTGGCTGCCCTCTCCCCTAGTTTCATCAGGTTTTTTTTTTAAATATAAATTTACATGAAGAATTAAGTTAAACTTGCAATATGAAATTATTATAATGCTTTTGATTTATTTACATGATTCTAGTTATTGGAGTGTTTTTCCCTTAATTGTTTTTTTTTGCCAGAATCATAAACTAGTTGTTAGTAGTTATGCAATACTAATAATGTTTTTGTTTTATACGTTTGGAGCTTGGAAATCGAGGAAAATACATATGTATATTTATTTTGATGAAATGAACAAAAATTAGTTTGTAGTTGTGTGGTGACAAATATTTTGACACTTTCTAGTTGTTGTTATACATATATGATATTAGGTTGTATGAGTTGTTGTTATTATACATATATATATAGTAAAAAGATTACAGTGCTAGAAGTCCTTACCATTTCGTAAGGGACATTTTTTGGTTTATGAATCCATCTTCAATTCTATTTCTGCAATTTTAATTTGTTGGGTAATGAAGAATATAAATAATTATTTTAAAAAAAAATAAAACTTTTTAATGTCCCAAATTAAGAATTTGGGAGGTCTAAAGTCCCCCAGTGGAGGACTTTAGATGTCCCAAATTGAGATTTGGGAAGTCTAAAGTCCTCCACGGGGGGACTTTAGACCTCCCAAATTGAGATTTGGGATGTCTAAAGTCAGGACTTTAGACATCCCAAATCTCAATTTGGGACGTCTAAAGTCTCACTTTAGACGTCCCAACTTTTTTGGGACGTCTTTTCTTAAAATATACTACGCCCCCTACATAGACGTCCCTTAATTTTTGGACGTTAAAAGTGCCAAAATAGGGACGTTTAAACCCCTTTTTGTAGTAGTGTTTCCAAGGTGATCAAAAGATGCTTAGAGGAAGATGCTGAGATGCGCAGAATCGTCAAGCTTGGTAAGCCTATCACTACAAAAAAACGTGATTTAGTAGCGGTTAAAAATGGGTATTCGTAGCGGTTCTAACCGCTATAAACTAGGTTAGTAGTGGTTACCCAAACCGCTACCAAATCGTACGTTGCAAGCGATTTTGTAGCGTTTTTATAAAACAGCTACTTAATCAAAAATAACTGCTACAAACTTTGTAGCGGTTCATAGTAACCGCTACAACACCCAGAGATATTTGTAGCGGTTATCTAACCGCTACAAATATAAAAAATTTTATTGAGAGCTTTAAAAAAGATTTTTTTTTTGTAGCGGTTTACTAACCGCTACAAATATAAAAAATTGAAAATTTGTTAAAAATGACATTAAATATTTGTAGCGGTTAAGAAACCACTACTAATTTTGAATTTCATGAAATTAGTAGCGGTTTTTAAAACCGCTACTAATTTCATGAAATTCAAAATTGGCGCCAAAAAAATTAAATTTAGCTCTAAAAAGGCGTGTTATTTAGTAGCGGTTTAATAACCGCTACAAACATTTAAAATTTTTTTTAAAAATATACCAATATTATATTAAATAGTTTAATTTGTTATTATTTTATCTATTTCAATTAGTTTATTATTCAATAGTTTAACTTATTAATAAATAAAAAGAAAAAATGTAATTGAATATGATTAGTATAAAATTTATATTAATAATATTATTAAGGATAGTTAGGTAATGAGGAATTATTATGTTTTATAATATAATGTAATTGTGTATGAAAAATAGATGAAAATGAGATAGAGTTATGATATATCTAGAAAAAAAATGGTTAGAATAAATTTTATAGAAAGGAAAGAAGTATTCTAAAAAAAATTGAAAATCTTGTTACCATATTTGATCGTATTATTCAGCTCCTCTACTCATACGAAAGAAGTTGTAAATGAGAGGAAATGAAAGAAGGGTAAGGTGAAAAGAAATTGGGGAGTGTTTGAAATGAGTTGTGATAAAGGTATTTATAGGGATTCACGTATTATTTGTAGCGGTTATTAATTAGTAGCGGTTATTTATATTTTTGTAGCGGTTTAATTATTTGTAGCGGTTAATGTAGCGGTTATTATTTAGTAGCGGTTATTTATATTTTTGTAGCGGTTTAATAACCGCTATAAATATTATTTTAATTTTTTTTTAATTTTTTTTACATTTTATTTTAACACAAATTTTTTGCATTTTTTGTAAAGACAAATTTTTTACACTTGAATTTGATCACTCATCGTCGCCATCCCTACAGAAATTTTGTAGAAAAATTATTGTTATTGATGTATTATTAAATTTAAAAAATTTAATTGAAATGACATGGACTTAAAAAAACTCACCGCAGTAGAGGTAAATTGTCATCGCCTTCAGGGAAGTAGTTTTCAAAATCAGCTGACTGAAATGGCTCACTCTCGAAGGCGATGTTATCGCCTTCACCCATGTCGTAAAGGTCTCTTGCCTTTAAATGAACGACCATGTGCCAATCCCTATGCCTCTCGTCCTCGACATAATAAACCTGATGTGCCTCTGAAGCTAGAATATACGGCTCATCATCTTGAGAAATACCAGTATGAATCGGCCGTGAGAAATTGACTGATGTGATCCCTAGGTCGTCAGTTGTCAGTCCCCGAGAAGTAGTGGTATTTGCCCACAAACACTTGAACAGCATCACAGTGAAACGGCCTTGATAATTAAGCTCGACCACATCAAGAAGCTTGCCATAGTAAGGGACGCCTCCGAACTGCATGTTGGCGTCACTGCTGCTCGCATAACTCCTTGTCCCAAATGTTCCATAAACACCCGAATCCTATGTTTGCAATCCTTGATCCCGTGAAACCGTGCAAAACTTAAAACCATTGACATTGTATGCTGTAAACCGTTTTGCATGATCAAGAGGGCCGATTGCGAGAGATCTGAAATCTGGTGAGTGTGGGTTGTGGTCATTTAGTATTCTGCGTGCAAACCAGCTCAGGAATTCTCTGTGGACCCTCCTATCAACTTCCGAGGATGTCTGTGTACGGATCCTGAGCTGACACTTGACATGACTTCTGAATTCCCTGCAATTAATAATGGAAAGGCGTTAGTGAAATGGAAGTGAGAAATGTTACGAAAGATATAGATCGAATAACATACATGTGAGTGTACAATTCTTACCGTATGAAAGGCTCAACTTGAGTGCAATTAATCAAGACATGTCTATGTGCTTGGAACTTCTCAGTTGCCGTTAGTTTGAAGTTCTCAATTGCTCCAACTGGTTTACCAACACGAGGGATAAATTCTCCTGATGTCGGTGCAGGTTCAGGACAATCGTCAACACGAGGCGGGCGGTTGAAAGCCGTCTCAAGATCATCAAAATACCTTGAGCAAAAATATAGCACCTCATCCCCTATATAGCCTTCAGCTATACAACCTTCTGGCCACGCCTTATTCCTCATGTAAGATTTTAATTTCCCAAGGAACCTACGAAGTACATAAGAGAAAATTGATATAAAATGATGAAAAGGACGACTAGCAAACATTAAATACGGACCATAAATGAAAGCACATATTTAAAATGAGTACCTCTCAATTTGATACATCCAACGATATTGTACTGGTCCAGCGAGCTTTGTTTCATGAACGAGGTGGACTGTGAGGTGAACCATCACAGTAAAAAAGGACGGAGGAAAGATCATCTCCAAGTGACAAAGCGTAAGAATGATTTTCGACTGCAGCTGATCGAGCTCCTCAACGATCAAAACCTTAGAACACAACTTCCGAAAGAAAGAACAAAGTTCCACCAAAACGATGGAAACATCGGGAGGAAGTGTATTCTTTATAGCCAGAGGGAGTAACTGCTGCATAAGAACATGTGAGTCGTGACTCTTCAGGCCAGCAACCTTTCGAGCCTGCAAGTCGACACATCGAGAAATGTTGCTTGAATACCCATCAGGAACTTTTAATTTCTTCAACGTCGTGAGGAACACATCCTTGTTCGGTTTTGTGAGGGTAAACTTTGCCAGTGTAAATCTGTCATGCTCATCTGGCCAAGCGTCTTCACGAACTCCCATGTCGCGTAAATCTTTCCTCGCTTGAAGGTGATCTTTTGTCTTTCCAGGTTCGTTAAGCAGCGTATACAACACATTGTCGCAAACATTCTTTTCACTATGCATTACATCAAGACTGTGGCGAAGTAAATTAGATCTCCAATATGGAAGCATGAAGAAAATACTTATCTTCTTCCACTGCTGAGGTGCCAAAGTCCTGCGCGTCTTTTGGCGAGTTTGTGCTGAATCGTCGCTTTTTCCAAACTCGAAGTCAACATGCTCAAGCTGCTGTAAGATATCTGTACCGAACAAAGTCTGACGTGGTCCTCTTTTATCTGGTTTCCCATTGAAGTGATTCCGTTGCAATCTGAACTTATGCGTTCCATCGAGAAACCACCGATGCCCCATAAAGCACCACTTTCGGATGTGGGGAAGGCGCAATACGTCAGAGTCAAAATTGCAAGCTGGACACGCCGACCCAGTATGCACATTCCAACCAGATAATATGCCAAGGCCAGGAAAGTCACTGATCGTCCACATCAAGGCTGCACGCATGTTGAACAAAGTCTAGCTGTGAGCGTCGTACGTCTCCAAGCCGACATTCCACAAGTCAAGCAATTCCGCAATAAGCGGTTGGAGATACACATCGATGTCATTGCCCGGTGCCTTTTTGCCTGCAATGATCATAGACATAATGAAAGAGCTTTGTTTCATACACATCCAGGGGGTAAGTTGTAGGGAACTAAGACTACCGGCCAAATGCTGTAACTTGTGCTAAGATTCCCGAAAGGATTGAAACCGTCGGTTGCCAACGCAAGCCGAACATTTCTGGGGTCAGTCACAAAATCTGGAAAGTCGTTGTCAAACGTTTTCCAAGCAGCTGCATCCCGCGGATGTCTTAATTTACCATCTTCGTTTTTATCAACGGCTTGCCACCTCATGTGCTCAGCAGTTTTAGATGACATAAATAATCTTTGTAGATGAGGGTTCAAAGGGAAGTACCTGAGAATCTTTGCAAGTTTCTTCTTCGGCTTTTTCCCCTTCCGAATTGTCTTGTACCTCGATGTGTGACATCTCTTACACGTCTCCCTGCTGGAATCGTCTCCCCAATACAGCATACAATCATTTGGGCACGCATTAATCTTTTGATAATTCAACCCCAACCTGTTGATAATCTTCTTGGCCTCGTAGAAGGTTGTGGGAATCTCGGCGTCGGGGAATGCATCTTGTCATAAGTTAAGCAACATTGACATTCCCTTATCTGTGATCCCACACAAGCACTTGATATGATACAATTTGATCAAGAAAGATAATTTAGAATATTTGCGACAACCTTGATATAAAGGACGATCTGTCTCATCCATCAAGCTGAAAAAATCCCGAGCTGCTTCATTCCCCATAAAAGCCGGCTCAGAGCCGTGCACTTCTTCGTTGAAGTTGTCGCCTTGAAATCCAAACGCATCACGCACAGCATTATTCACAAGATCATCTTCATCTACTTGAACGCCTACTTGAGAACTTCGAGGAAGAGCATCGTCATATCTAATGCTGGCCTTCTTACCATGAACTTCCCAGAACGTATAGTCCTCATGGAAAGGCTTCACAAGCAAATGTTCCTTCACAACATTTCATCCATGCCACTTCTTGAACTTGCATTTCCGACACGGACAGACGATCTTACCGTTACAGCTGGCGTGAGTGAATGCGAAATCCAAGAAACTGTTTAATCCATACAAATATTCAGGAGAATTGCGCGGCAACCTTATCCATGATTTATCCATAGCTACAAGTGAGAGAGAAGAAAGTATAGAGAAGAAGATAATGACGAATGCCTAGAACCTTATATTCTGAAAATCCAACGTTTATAATTTTGTAGCGGTTATTAAACCGCTACACCAACCGCTACAGAAATTCCAACGTTTATAATTTTGTAGCGGTTATATATATAAAACCGCTACTAATATTCAAGCCGTTAATTTGTGGGAAATTCAAAATGTACTTGTTGAGTATTAGTAGCGGTTATAGATATAAAACCGCTACTAATGTTCAACATATTAGTAGCGGTTATCTATATAATACCGCTACTAATATTAAAGCCGTTCGACATTAAATATAAAAATAATTTTCTAATTTGTAGCGGTTATGCATAACATAACCGCTACAAATGTGCACAAAGGTGGCAAATTTCAAAATTCAAATGATTTGAGTGTTTGTAGCGGTTATTAGTGTATAACCGCTACAAACATATATATTTGTAGCGGTTTTTGAAGGTAAACCGCTACAAATATATATATACATTTTGTAGCGGTTATTAGTTTATAACTGCTACAAAAATATATGTTTGTAGCGGTTATACACTAATAACCGCTACAAACATATAGATTTGTAGCGGTTTTAGCTTAAAACCGCTACCAATATATATATACTTTATTTTTTAAAAAAATTTAGATATAAATCATTCATAAATTATTTCAACGCGATCTAATAATATAAATATAATTACATAAAACACAATAAGAAAATTCTTAAATAAAAAGTCATAAATATTTACAAATATTTAAACAAAAGAAAATGTCCTAAACTAAAGAGCTAGGGGCTGATCCTCTGGTGCTCCCTCAGGTGGGGCTCCCTCAGATGCCGTTGGATCGGGCCGCTGCGCAGACTGAACTGCACCATCGTCATCAGCAGGAGGAGGAGCTGTAGCAGGAGGAGTAGTACTCGGGACGACGTAGGGAGGGACAGGGGGAACCGCTGGATGCTGCTCGTTCGGGAACAGGCGACTCTATGCTCCCTCGAGCATGGTGTTCACGATCTCACGCCACTGCGTCTGCTGAGCGTACATCATATCTGCGTGCATCTGCAGCTGTTGCTGCTACTGCACCTGTATCTGCTGCATCTGCTGCTGCGTCTGCTCCAAATCTGACCGCAGCTGGTCAATAGACTCGTCCGACCCCTCTAGAGCTGCCAGCCTCAGAGGCGGCGCTCCTGCCGTAGACCATGCTGGGTCTGGCACCTATCCCCATACCCCACACGCGTCCGGGGTGCTCAGCCTGAGCCAGGCCCGCTTTCAAAGGAGCCGTCGGATCCACTGACCCCTGTGACTCTTCAGGCTGGGTCTGTCGCAGCTCAGCCTGCGACTGCTGCATCCTCTCCTGCCATTTTATGAAACAATTAATAATTACCATTTTTCATTATTAACTTGGTTTTATAAAAAATATAATAATAAAATTACTTATAAAAAATATAATAATAAAATTACTTACAATGGCCGCCTCTGCCTGCAGAGAGGTCGCAGTCCCGTCACGGTGTCTGTGTGTGATGGCGTACAGCTCCGCATAGTCCGTCTGACGGTTCTCCTGCTGTGCCTTCGTCTCCTGAAACAATTACAAAACAATTAGTATTATGAAATAATCAGCTAAAAGTAAGTGAAGCACTTGAAAAGTTACCAGCTCACTGTAAGTCACAGCAAAGGTCTTCGATCCTGCTGTGTGGTGGATCGTCTGCTGCGCCCGGATCTTGGTGTTCCTCTGAGAAAGCTCCTGGAAAAACAAATAATTAAATGTATTATAATTTAAAATTAAATACAAATTAAATTGAAATTATAATTTAATATTTAACAATTACAAAATTATATATCAAAAATATATTAAATACATTACTTGCGCCTGAGGGCTCCTCCTAAACTGGACGAAACGCGCCGAGTCGTTCGGCGGCACGCCGTCCGAGATGCTCTCCTGTAGCTACTCCAGAGGCATCGTCCCGTCCCCATCCACCCTGTGGAAGAGACGGTTCCTCTTGTTCCTCCAGGCGTCGCCCATCTTCACGAGGGCGTACCTCTTCCGGTTGGCCCGGACGACAAACCGCAGCTGAAAAAAATATATTTAAATATCAATAATTATAAAAACCATAATTTAAAAAAAAATAATTAAATAGAATTAATTTCAAAAAATATTAATTAAATAGTTTTAATTACCTGAACCACCTCCTCCCAAGCCTGATCCTTCGGCCCCTTCGGAATGTTCCTCCACGTCGGGAAGTGAAGGGGGAACCGCATCCAATTCGCTCCCAGGTCGCTCAGGAAGCGGTTGAGCAGGTGACCCCCATTGTGGATCGGCTGGTCAGTGCCCTTGTTCCACGGCACTATAACTCGCAGGGACCGGTCCATGCTGTTCAGACCGGCCACATCCAGCCTCCTCATCGACACGTTCCCCTGCTCATCTGCACAGTTGACCGCACGTTAGATAAATTATAATTCAAAGTTAACATTTCTAATTTAAATAAATAATTTACTAAATTAAAAAATTAATTTACCTTCGACCTGCACCTCAAACCCAGTGGACCACGAAGACGACCCTCATGGTTTGTTCTACTCCCGAGCGTCCTCCTCATCGAGGAACCGCTCCATCTCCCTGAACCCCATCGGGATCTCGAACTCCTCCTCGTTGAGGAAGTCCTAAACGCTAATCTCTGGCCTCTCCACCTCAGGCACCTCTGCTGCGGTCGTCGCCTGTGGGATCGTCTGCGGTGCCTGTGGGGGGATGGGCTGAGATGCCGCGGTAGCCCTGCCTGCGCGCTGCCCCCTCCCTCAGCCACCTGCCCGGCTGCTGCCACCCCGTAAAGTCGATCTAGGGACCTCAGGGGCCTTCCCCTTATCCTGTCCTGAAGCCATATCAACTGTACAAATTAAAAAAAAAGTCCATTATTATGCAAAAACATAATAAAAATACAAATAAAAATAAAAATACGTGTTATATATGTACCTCAAGTGCGAATACTGTGGAATACTGACCAAAAACTCCTACAGAGATGTCTGAACGCTCAAATCTCGAAGAAATCACTCAGAGAAACCTCAGGAAACAAAATGAGCAAAAGGAGAAATGAAGGAGGTGGGGGCATAAATAGGCCAGATATTAGTAGCGGTTATTAAAATAACCGCTACTCTAACCGCTACAAATAATTAAATTTGTAGCGGTTCTAGAATAACCGCTACAAATCTTCACAACATTTGAAATTCTGTAGTGGTTATTGCCCAAAACCGCTACAAATTTTGAGATTCTTGAAATTCTGTAGCGGTTTTTGCCCAAAACCACTACAAAATTCTGACCTTTGGTATTTTGTAGTGGTTTATGTGCATTAATCGCTACAAAATAACCGCTACAAGTTTTGGCGGGAAATTCGCGCCAAATTTGTAGTGGTTTTTTGTAGGAAACCGCTACAAATACTATAATTTGTAGCGGTTTAATATAACCGCTACAAGTGCACCGCTACAAAATACCTTTTTTTTTGTAGTGTATGAGGATTCTCAACTACAATCCTAGCTCTATGTTTTCACAAAATTATATGATATATCTATACTAGAGCTTTGGTGAGCAAGGCCAATTCAATTGCTTCATGAAAGAATTATCACACAATGGCCTATATTATTAGTGAGAAGGAAAGAAACGTCGGAAAGATCATGTCTTTCAAAGAACAAGAGGTATATATATACTTCTACAGGACTTACTCCAAGTAATATGAAATTACTTCAAGTAAGTTTGAAACTCACTCCAAGTTAACACAAGTGGCATAGAGGATGAGAGCTGAAACTTCAAGAATAGATGAGATACAACATTTTGCTAGAGTCGATCTTCCTGGTCCTTCATTCTTTGGTCTATCTGTCTAGGGCTATTTGAGGGAAGAGCTTCAACAATCACACAGAGCTTGCTACGAACGATACTGAGTTTATTACCTCTGTGAATGGTGAGATTAGACAACTCAGTGACTTGATCAATCAGAATCTCAAGGCCTTATTCTGAACTCATCTTGGTATCCTAAAGTGCTCACATAAAACTACACTTCAGAATCTTTTAGTACTGATCACATCATCAGACAGTGAGTATCCAACGATGCATCAACGAACTTCAGAGGTTTATGGCTTGAGTG
This sequence comes from Inga leiocalycina, assembly GCA_963242795.1. Lineage (NCBI taxonomy): Eukaryota > Viridiplantae > Streptophyta > Magnoliopsida > Fabales > Fabaceae > Inga > Inga leiocalycina. The sequence goes on from OY725326.1 coordinate 32,373,444, forward strand.
ATTACGATATTACTCGAGTGAGGTATTGTATTCTTACTTAATTAAAATTCTCTGAGTTGCATCACTCGAGTGAGCACTCAAGTGATGGTTGAGTGAAATACTCGAGTAACTACTCGAGGGATACAGGGTTACAATATTAAAACCTTGAATAGCATCATTATTTTCAAAACTTAATTTCTCTCTAAATCTTCATACTTTCACAATTATTCTCTCTACAAAATTTCTAATGATTTTACAAATCTAGGAGAGTTATTAACTTATTATTCACAACGATTTTCTTCTAAGCCATGCATTCATTAAGGGGGAGCTTCACATTCACATGTGTTTTATATCTTAAAAGCTCATCTCATTTATTGAAAGAAAATCCTTTTAACATACTCATCTGAATTCACTATCTTTTAATTAGTTTTGATGATGAGTTAATCTTATATTTTCCTTTCATGATCTTAATTTTTAACATATCATATAGAAAGGATGGCTTTGGTTTATGCAATAAATTTGATACTTGATTGCACTAACCACACTCTTTGCAAGAATGCTTTTATAGCAGGAGAATTGGCTCTATGTAAAATCATTCCTCAACACACTAAAAGGAGAATATATCAACTTTGAGGAAAAGATGATTTAATATTGGCTGTAACACTCAAAGAAACAAAAGGCACAAATCAGGATGATTTTGGTAGCATTCTAAGGAAGGCTATTCCTGAGCTTCCTATTGAGCACACTTCAGAGTCTACCACAAAGCCAGCTATAGTTCATTCCGATGAACTTTATTCATCAGAGTTGTGCTTCAAAAGTATGGTGAACACAACATCATAGATCTACACAACAAGAAAAGGAAGCAACGAACTTCATGGAGCACTTCATCATTTTCCAAAAACTACATGAGCATTTCTAAACCCTCTTTTTATATTTTGAGCTTACTTTGCCTATCATTGATTATGAAAGTTTTTCTTGAAAACCTTTCCAAATTGTTTCAAATGTGTTTTTCATGAAAACCATTTTTCATTTACATCAAATTATAAATGAAACTACTTTTAAAACGGGGGAGAGAAACTTGTTTTCCTGATGCATTTATTTTGATTAATGGGGAGAATGACATTTCTCATTTGATTTCATATTTACTTCTCTACAAGTCTTTCTTCTTTATACTTCAAACTTCTTGCTGATGTCAAATAGGGGGAGAGAAAGGCAAGAAAAATAAAAATATATTGTTCTTACTTAGTTTTTATAACTCATACATATTTTTAGTGAAAGATTTGTCATCATAAAAAAGGGGGAGAATGTTATATATGAATAGTTTTGATGATGTAAAATATAGATGTTAAATATGAGCAAAAAGTTTGTATAATATACTTATCTTCTACATTGACTAACTACCGTATTTAATGTGAAATATCTTGTAGATTAGTCAAGCAAAGAGAGAAGATATCAAGTTAGGTTGAAAAGATTCATGTGATTTAATACTGTGGATTATTCGAATAGTCAAATTGTTATTCGAATAGGAAAACTTGTTTTCAGTTAAGATATATTTGAATAACTCTCAATTTATCCGAATAAACAAAGTACTATTCGAATAATGAATATGCTATTCGAATAGAGGAGAACTGTTAACAGTTGATAGTATTTGGATAAGCACATTAGTATTCAAATAGTATGCTTTCTAAAAATAATTCAAGTGAAAACGTATTCGAATAGTCAAGGCATTATCCGAATAGTCATTGTGATTTCAAACTCAGTTTCTAAATATGGTATTCGGATAGTAGGATAACTATTCGAATAGTAAGGGCACTATTCGAATAGTATGATGATTATCCGAATAAGCTTTTGATGAATTTCAACATCCAATATCACACGACTATCAGGATAGTAAAGTTACTATCAGAATAGTAAAGATTAGAATCAGGATAGTAAGGAGACTATCAGAATAATGTTTGACATATTTCAAAGGTAACTATCAGGATAGTAATTGAACTATCAGTGCAAAAATTCAAATATTATTCGAATAGTAATTGAACTATCAGAATAGTCCATAACTGAAAAAGAGTGATTCTATTCGAATAGTTAAAAGATTATCATGATAATGCATGTGTTATTCGAATAGTTAAAAGATTATCATGATAATGCATGTGTTATTCGAATAGTTAAAAGTTTATCATGATAATGCATGTGTTATTCGAATAGCTAAAAGTTTATCATGATAATGCTATTCGAATAGTCAAACAATTATCATGATAATTAATGCATATGTTATTAGAATAACGCAGTAGACTCTGTTTCTTTCAGCATGGGCGACGTTTAGTAATTTGGTCATATCTCCTAAACCATAACTCGGATTGAGATGAAACTGGTGGTATATGAAACTAGACTTCCAACACGAACTATGGACACCAAGATCACATTCCAAGGAGTTCAGATGAGAGAGATATAAGCTTCAAAAGTTGATACATGAATCAGCGTCATATTCCTGGACAGTTTTGGTATTTTGGACATAACTCTCAAAATACATATCGGATTGAGATGAAACCAGTGCCATATGAAAGGAGACTCAAAGAAATTTCCATGGATAGGTGATTTGACATATTTGAGGTTATATTCTAATAGCTATGCCATCTGGAAGTTGCTGCTCGTGATTTCAGAGATTGTCTAAGAACAATAGATACTCTTTAGATCATAACTTTCTGTACACAACGAGTTTGGAGCTGATTCTTGTTGTATTGGAATGTAGATAATGAGGGCTTTCCGATGATATATAATTTGCCATGTTTCGAGTCAAAATCAAGAATTCACTTGAAGGCTATTCGAATAAGGGTTCGGCTATTCGAATATTAAAGTTCATTATGAGAGAATATTATTCGAATACAAATGACACTATTCAAATAATATCATTTGTTTTACAAGGGAACTATTCGAATAAGGAATTCACTATTCGAATACACTTCAAGTTCCAAAAGTTTATTCGAATAGAGAATAAAGTATTCGAATAAATATTACTCTTTATCAAAGAAGGCTATTCGAATACAACAGATCTTATCTGAATAACTGATTTCCCAGAAAACAGAACAACATCCCGAATATTCTGGAAATCAATGGAATGATCATATAACTCATTCTTCTTGCTTCTAATCACTCTAACACTTCATTGTATTAGTGTTTAATATATTTCTCCAGGAGTACAATGAAGATATGATGTGAAGAGTCAAAAACTGACTTTACAGAAACGGAGCGTCAACGTGCACAACGGCTAGTTTTCAAAAATGAAGAACAGTCAAACGAAGCTAAGCCACTCTAACGGATAGGTTGAAATGCTTCCAACGGCTATCTCAACTCATCTATAAATATGGGAACATTCAACAAAGAGCAACACCAACGAGAACACTACAAGATCATGAATCATCTACTCCAATCCAACTTCTCTCTGTTCTTATCTATTTTCTATATCATGTATATTTGAGAGAGATTTTTTGTATTGTACTTCAGTGTTCATCATATTCACTTTGTGAGAGAGTTTGTAAACCCTTTTCAGTTGTATTTCTGAATTGATCTCAAGGTAGAGGGACCTTGAGTGGGTTGATTTCCTTACGGGCAAGTATAGAGAGAATCGCCGGTAAAACTTTCTACTCGTAAGACTTACAAGGTCAAGCAGTAGAGAATGTTGCTACTCGTAAGACTTACAGTGGTGTAAGCAAAAGAGAATGTTGCTGCTCATTAGACTTGCACAGGTAAGCAGGAGGGAAAGGTCTTCGGGATTGCTCTGCTCGTAAGACATGTTGTAAGGGGGAGTATCTTGGAGAGAACTTTGTAAAGGCTTTTCTTGTGCCTGGATTAAACAAGAAGATAATGGATTTAAAAATCTCAGGAGGAGCCTGGGTACTGGACGTAGGCCATCACAGATTAGACCGAACTAGGATAAATCATAGTTTGCACACTCTCTTCCTTAAACTCTTATATTTCCAGCATATATATAAACGGTTGATTTATGATTCTTTACTTTCATATTTATTGCTTCTTCTAAGATGCAAAAGGATTTTCAAAGCTCTTAAGATTTTTATCTTACACCCAATTCACCCCCCTCTTGGGTGTCAGCCAGTTCTAACACAACCCATCTCCCTATAGTAGCCACAGAAGTCAGCCTTACCACAACCACCGCAGACGATCCCACAGGAGACAACCACAGCAGATGTGCCTGATCTGGGAAAGGGAGATATCAATGTCGATGACCATGATGCAAATGAGAACTTTGAGATCCCGATTAGGATCAGAGAGATGGAGCGGTTCCTCGATGAGGAGGAGGAGTAGAACAACCTATGAGGGTCGTCTTCACGGTCTACTAGGTTTGAGGTGCAGGTCCGAGGTAAATATATTTTTTTATTTAATAAATTATATATTTAAATTAAAAATGTTAAATTTTAATTACAATTTATCTAACATGTGGTAAATTGTGCAGATGAGCAGGGGAACGTGTCCACGAGGAGGCTGGAAGTGGCCGGTTTGAACAGCATGGACTAGATACTATGACTTATAGTACCGTGCAATGAGGGCACGGACCAACTCATTGACAATGGGGGTCACCTGTTCAACTGCTTCTTGAACGACCTAGGCTCGAATTGGATACGGTTCCTCCTTCACTTCAGGATATAGAGGAACGTTCCGAATGAGCCGAAGGACCTGGCATGGTAGGTGGTGGTGCAGGTAATTAATAGTATTTAATTATACTATATTTTTTTACAATTAATTCTATTTAATTAATATTTTTTTAATTGTCTTATTTGTTATTAGTCATATATAAATTTTTTTTACAGCTGAGGTTTGCCGTCCAAGCCAACCAGAAGAGGTACACGCTGATGAAGATAGGCGATGGCTGGAGGAACAGGAGGAATCGTCTCTTCCATAATGTGGATAAGGATGGGATAATGCCTCTGTAAGAGCTGATCGAGAATGTCCCGGACGACGTCCTGCCAATCAACTGGGCGAGTTTCGTCCAGTTCAGAAGGAGCGCTGAGGGGAAGGTAATGTATTTATTAGATTAATTATATACAATTTTGTAATCTATAATTATTAAATTATAATTTAAATTTAATGAATTTTATGATTTTATTAATTATAAATGTTTTATATTGTTTTAATACATTTAATATTATTTTTTTCCAGGCGCTTTCTTAGAGGAACACGAGATGTCATAGGCAGCAGACGATCCACCACACAACAGGATCAAAGACCTTTGCTGCCACTTAGAGCGAGCTGGTAACTTATCACAATATCAATTACTTTTAGCTGGTTATTTCATATTATAAAGAATGTATTTGTTTTGATAATACTAATTGAATTTTATAATTATTTTAGGAGAGGAAGGCACAGTAGGAGAACCGTTAGACAGACTATGGGGAGTTGTTTGCTATCATACACAGACACCATGACGGGACTCCGACCTCTCTGTAGGCAGAGGCGGCCATTGTAAGTGATTTCATTATTATATTATTTATAAAACAAACTTTATTATGAAAAATACTCACAAGTAATTGTTTCATAAAATGGTAGGAGCGCATGTAGAAGTCACAAGCTGAGCTGCGAGAGACCCAGGTTGAGGAGTCACAATGGTTTGTAGACCCACAGCTCCTTTGCAGGTGGGTTTAGGTCAGGCTAAGCACCCCAGATGCGTGCGGGGGATGGGGATAGGTGACAGATCTGGCATAGTTTACGGCAGGAGTGCCGCCTCTAAGGCTGGTAGCTCCAGAGCACAGACGTTCGGGATCAAGCTGTAGTGGCTTAGTAACATTAGCAGATGTAGCAGCTGGCCAATTTCTGCTATGCTCAGCATGTGCAGTGGCGTGATATCAAGAACTTCATTCTTGAGCAGTCGTGGAGTCACCTGTTCCCAGACGAGCGGCATCCCTAGGTTCCCCCTATCCCTCTGTTCATCGTCCAGCCTCCTCCTCCTCCTGCTTATAATGATGGTGCTGTTAACTCTACCCAGTGCCCTGATACACCAGTATCTGAGGGAGGACCAGATGATCAGCCTCCTACTATTTAGTTTTGGGCAAATATATTTTTTCTTTTTGAAACATTTGTAAATAAATCTAGATATTTTATTTTTAGAACATAAATTCTTATTGCGTTTACCACAGTTATATTTATATTTTTAGACCGCCTTGTTAAATTTATGTTGCATTTACAACTGTCTTATTTATATTTCTAAAACTAACCACAAAAGAAAAATTAATTATATATATTTGTAGCGGTTTTATAATAAAACCCCTACAAATTTCTTTTAAAAAAATGTAACAATATTTGTAACAGTTAATCCTAAAAAATGCTACAAAGTCTATTGTATATTTGTAGCAGTTATGAGTGAAAACTGCTACAAATGTAATGAACCGTGGGAAGGAAATTCAAAATTGAAATGTTGAATATTTGTAGCGGTTATAGTAATAACCGCTACAAATATTCAACATTTCAATTTTGAATTTTACCCCACTTTGTTCTAATTTCTAGCGGTTTACGCCAATAACCACTACAAATTGAAAACAAAGTTTTGTTTTTAAATTGTTCAACGGTCAATAATATTTGTATCGGTCTTTTTCTTATAACCGCTACAAAGTTAAAATTTTTGAAATATGAAATTCTGCTACCCCCCAAAATTTGTAGCAGTTAAGAATTTATAACCACTACAAATATATATCAGTAGCGGTTTTTTTGTATAACCGCTACAAGGTTAAAATAAATTATTCAATTTGATTCCAATGGCTTAAAAATTGGTAGCGGTTAGCCGGTTACTGTAGCAGTTTTACACATATAATTGCTACAAATATATATTATGGTAGTGGTTATTGTAGCGATTTCTGAACCGCTACAAAATATTAAACGTTAGAAATTCAGAATATAAGGTTCTAAGCATTCGTCATTCTCTATTCATTCATCTTCTTCACTATACTTTCTTCTCTCTCACTAGTAGCTATGAATAAGTCATGGTTCAGGTTGCCATGCAAGTCTTGGATTTTGCATTCACTCACGCCAACTGAAATGCAAGATCGTCAGTCCATGTCGAAGATTAAAGTTCAAGAAGTGGCATGCACGATATATTGTTAAGGAACATTTGCTTTTGAAGCCTTTCCCAGAAAACTATACTTTCTAGGCAGTTCATGGTGAGAAGACCGGTATGACATATGATGATGCTCTACCTTGTAGTTCACAAGTAAGAGTTCAACTAGATAAAGATGATCCTGTTGATGATGACAACTTCAACGAAGAAGTGCAGGGCTCAGAGCCGGTGTTCATACAGGATGAAGCTGCTTGGGGTTTTTTCAGCTTGATGGATGAAGCAGATCATCCTTTATATCAAGGTTGTCGAAAATACTTTAAATTATCTCTCTTGATTAAGTTGTATCATGTCAAGTGCTTGTGTGGAATCATAGATAAGAGAATGTCGATGTTGTTAGAATTATTACAGGATGCATTCCCTGATGCGGAGATTCCCACAATGTTCTACAAGGCCAAGAAGATTATTAATAGATTGGGCTTGAACTACAAGAAAATTGATGTATTCCCCAATCATTGTATGATGTATTGGGGAGATGCTGAGAGTAGGGAGACTTGTAATTGATGTCACACATCGAGGTACAAGACAATTCAGAAGGGAAAAAAGTAGAAGAATAAACCTACAAAGATTCTCAGATACTTCCCCTTGAATCCACGCTTACAAAGATTGTTTATGTGGTCTAAAATGGTGGAGTACATGAGGTGGCATGAGGTTGATAAGAATGAAGATGGTAAATTACGACATCCTCGGGATGCAGAAGCTTGGAAAATGTTCGACAAAGACTTTCCATCTTTCACCGCTGACCCCCGAAATGTTAGACTTGCTTTGGCATCTGATGATTTCAATCCATTTGGGAATCTTAACACAAGTTACAGTATTTGGCCTGTAGTCTTGGTTCCCTACAATTTACCCCTGGATGAATATGAAACAAAGCTCCTTCATTTTGTCTATGATCATTCTAGGCAAAGAGACACCGAGTAATGACATCGATGTGTATCTCCAACCACTTATTACGGAATTGCTTGACCTGTGGAATGTCGACATCGAGATATATGACGCCTTCTGGAAGACATTGTTCAACTTGCGTGTTGTAACACCCTGCTTTTAAACACGTGATTATAACTCGATATTAGGTAATTAAATTAGATTAGAGACCGTCGTATGGTTTAAAACTCATTTAAACTTCATTCCTCTTCCAGTCTCAAGTTCAACTTATCGAATATAATCACCTGCGCAGTTTATATACATTTACGAATAACAGAGTGTATAACCAAACTCCCGGCAACCCCCGGGTTCACTACATACCTAGAATTCCAAATCCTGTTTAGGGATTACAACCAAGTATTTCAAACTATATACATCTCCAAAACATAATACAGTAATCCCTACCCAAAATGAATAAACCAACAAAACTATACTAATGTCCCTAAGAAACTCTAACCACTTCGGGTCACGCGCTTCTCCTTGGAGCCAGCCGCCCTGTCTGAAAGGTTAGTTTAAAGGAAAGAATGAGATTCTAAAGAATCCCAGTAGTAACTAAGCATTTATACCACACATAAGCACATAGCATGTAAGTAAATCATCATACAGCAGCAACACATATCACACTCCAGCCTCCTCCCCTTTCTCCGCAGGGAAGGCACACTGCCTAACCCGAACCGTTGTTAGCTACTCAGGGACTATTGGCATGGCAGTGCATACATATAGCCTTATAGCACATAGCTATCCGGCTTCACAAACGGCTCGTCAGCCTCACAAATAGCCTTTCGGCTCATAACCGACCTTTCGGCCCACAATCAGCCTCTCGGCTTTCATGTCACATAATCACACCTCATCCTCATCCCCTTTCTCCGCCGGAAAGACACACAGTCGTTATCCGAACCGTTGTTAGCTACTCAGGGACTATTGGACTGACGGTGCTCACATATATCCACATAAGTCGCAGCATACGAACTTATCGCAAAGCAATGAAAATACACACATACGATGCATCACAAATGGTACGAAAGAAAAGTCACTACCTGATCCTTTCCTGATGTCTCTGGGCACAGTAGGCTCACGAGGATAGCAGATATCAAATCCTATAATCAAAATAGGGACATTTGGTTAATTTCCTTTTCCAAGTTCTTACTTCAATATAACTCTAAGTTGGTATTCATTTGGACTCTTTAGATGGCCATTAAATGCCTAATCATATGCCTAAAGGGTTAAGAGAAACTACCCCCAAAGACCCCTCTTTGAAAAGCTAATCATTGATTTTTGGGTCCTCTCACTCGAGCACAGAAGGCCGTGCTCGAGCATGACTCTCGCTCTCACTCGAGCACACATGCGAGTGACCACCCGCGAGTGCTTGCCCGAGAGCAACCTCCTCTACAAATCCACACTCTCACTCGAGCACAAGAGGCTGTGCTCGAGCAGAGACCCCGAGCACACTCGAGCACCACAAGAGTGAGGCCTGCGAGTGACAACCCGAGAGCACCTCTCAACCTCTTCTTTCACCTTCACTCGAGCACAAACGCTTGTGCTCGAGCACTGACCCTCAGTGCTCGCGAGCACAAGGCAGCGAGTGCCTACCCGAGAGCACCCCAACTCCCAGGCAACAGACTCACTCGAGCACAACCCCAGTGCTCGCGAGTGATCCCTCAATGCTCGCGAGTGCCAGGCGCACTCTTGACAATCACTCACGAGTGATATCCTGAGACACTCACCCGCAGCACCAAAAAGGCACCCTCACTCGAGCACAAACATGCTCACTCGAGCACGTTCATCCTGTGCTCGAGTGAGTTCTTCTCTCACTCGAGAATTCACACCAGATACCCATAACGCAGAAACTGACATGGTTTACCAGAATTCACCAAATGAATTCCAATGGTTCCCTAACTCATACCATTACTCATTCTCTCATATATCATCACAAGGAACCCATTGACAACCATAGACAACCCAAATTTCCACTCAACAACAAGATCTCATCTCTAAACCATAAATCCACCAAAACCACAACTTCACACATTTCCCTTATTCAACTTCAAATCAATTTCTAATCACTCCCAAGTGTCAAAACTGACCAAATGAACAGTGACACTCTCATCAAAGACTACCCTTCATTTAACATCATAATTAGGTCTAATTTCCAGATTTCTCATTGGTTAAGCAAACATCTTGACATATATATCAAAATGCATTACAAACCTACCTCTTCAACTTACTGATTTCAGAACTTGGATTCCTCCACTTTCAAAATCCCTCACTTTGCCACACACCACCGATCACAAGTCTGAAAACATGGAAGTAGAGCTCTTAACCTTTTGAACAATATCAATAAATAGTGTTTGAGCTTATAAGGTCATTTACCTATCTTAATTTCAGACTCTTCCTTTCTCTTTCTTGTCAAGCTCGCCGGAAATGGAGGAAAATGGAGAGAGAAATGAGTTGGTGAGATATGATCATTTGCTTCTCTTTTCCCCATGCATACCAACGAGTTGAAGGAAGAGAGAAGAGTGTTTGAAAACTTTGACTCATCCAATGATCCAAAGCTTGCCACTTGGCATCATCTTACTCTTCCCACAATGCTTTCACCTAAGCTTGCTTGCATCAAATTCCACCCCTTGGTCTTTCAATCTCAACCATTGATCTTGATTACTAAGGGGTTTTTCTCATCATTAGCTAACCAGACAGTTGGTAAATTTACCGTTTTACCCCTGATTGGTTCTTGACTCATGAAATCATCACTAATCATCCTTATATCATAACACACAACATATACTCAAATATGCTTAATTAACATTAATTACATCCTGTGAAGCTACTAATCCTTGATTACAAATCAGGATATTACACGTGTAGTCTTGATGTGGATGATTAGTGACTTTCTTGGCCTTGAAACATTATCTGGGTGGAATGAGCATACTAGCTCAGCTTCACTACTGGAAAAAAGGGTTTTAACGTCCCTTTTTTTGGCCTTTTAATGTCTGAAAACAGAGGGACGTCTATGTGAGGGTTGTAGAAAAAACGTCAATAACATCCGTAAAAGAGGGGACGTGGAAGGCAGACTTTAGACATCCCCAGTTAGAATTGGGGATGTCTAAAATGGGACCTTAGACGTCCCCAGAAGAATTGGGGACGTCTAAGGTGGACCTTAGACGTCCCCATAAGAAGTAGGGACGTCTAAGGTGGACTTTAGACGTCCCCAGTTGGAACTGGGGATGTCTAAAGTGGACCTTAGATGTCCCCAGTATAATTGGGGACGTCTAACATCTACCTTAGACGTCCCTAATTCTTCTGGGGATGTCTAAGGTCCCAGTTTATCTGGGGACGTCTAAAGTGTCGCCACCCACTCTACCACGTCCCTTTTTTTATTAAGGACGTTGAAACTTTTTTTTTAAATGGACTTTTTATATATTGCATTGTCTGGAAAATGTAAACCGTAAAAATAGGATTCCAACAACAGAATAAAACAACAGCAGTTCAGCAGAATGGAAACAACAACAAACACATTGATCAACCCAAGGCTACATGCCACACAAACTTTCAAACCACACAAACTACACAACAATCTATATCCAAGTCTACTACATGCCACACAAACTTTCAAACCACACAAACTACACAACAATCTATATCCAAGTCCCCAGTTTGTACAATAACCAAGACTAAATCCAATCTATATCCAACAATAATAATGCTAATTATATGTACTACCACAAAAGTATGTCCTACACAAACTACTAAAGACTTTACTCTTGTGGTATACGTTGAAGAAGATGTCCAGCCAAAAAGTCTCTAATCATATTTAGGTCTTCATATGAGTAGGCATCTTCATTGTCAAAAATCTGTAAATTAGAAAATAAGCTTAGATGAAATAATGAATGAAGTGAATGAATTGCCATTTAATTACAACACCAAGAATATTATCCACTGAGAATGAAGAAGCGATTACTTGTTCAAAATCTGTCGTAATGCCACTCTGAATCATGTTAAACATATAAAGTAAGACATAATATCCACATTCACAGCAGCCAGGTTGTCGAGGGCACTATAAATCAAAAGTAAATGGTTAAAATCAATAAAGGCATATCTAAAACGACCGTCAATCAAAAGAACTTGATTTGAAACTACGTACCTTTGGAAACATCCATCTCGGATCTTTGCCACCTCTACGTTCGCGTGGCTCGCCAAGCGTTCGATACGTCGTCCATGCCCTATCATTAAAATGAAAATCAACATAAATTAGAATAATTCATTAAGTCAAGAATCAAGAAGCAATAAAATACAAAAAAATAACTTACGTGTTGAAGACGCTTTTAGTTTCTTTGTCTGGTCTTCTATTTAAGGAATCAAACCAGTAAACAATGTGGGACTGGGGATAGAGAACACACAAACTCCAGTGATAACTATCACAACATATATAGATTAAAATGAAGTTAGATGGCAAGGCAATTATTTATTAAAAATCTCAAATACACAGAATTAAAATGCGTACCCTTGAACAATCGGTGCTAGATAACAACGATACTCGTCCTCTGCCAATGTGAAGCCCACATAGTTCGTCCTTCTTTTCAATGTATTCCTAATCCTTGTCGTATATGCAAGAGACAAGAATCCATATAAATCAACTCTATGAGAGTCAATGCATATACGACGGAAGGAGCTATAATATAATGATGAATGTATTAGCTAGTTAAAATCAACTTAACTAAATGAAGGAAAAAATGGGAAATAAAAAACTTACAGGATTGCAAATTTTCCCCATCCAACATCTAGCTCCTTGAACTTAATGAATTGTTTAAGATCTTGTTTATCAATTGTGAAGTAATACTCTAAATCCTGGCCCACAATCCCTGTAGGCATATACAAATCAATCTGGCGAATGCCTTTATAGATATGCTGTAGTCATGCTAAGAAGGGCCATTTCTCTGCTTCCTGCTCGTTCTTTTAGAACATAAAAACACATATTGGAGGTGTTGGTGGTAACAAGCCAATAAGAGGTACAAGCCAAAGGATGAAAGATATTCTCTCCTGAGCTATCATGGCAACCTTGTCATCAGGAATAGGGATGGCTATACCTTCATCCCCCTCTCGAACACACATCACAGTCACCCTACGCAAATGCTGTGGAATTTGCTGATTATGGTGGGTAGTAGCTTCTGTGTGAATGAGAGCATCTGCAACTACACACAGCAGTGGGGCATCCAAAGAGAGGATGGCAGGTTCTCCCTACTCTGGAATAGGAAAAGGGTCGCCAAGTGGTTCCTCCACCGGGTTGTAACTTCCTTTGGTGCTGTGGAAGGCCGGGCATGAATGGGTTCTACGCTCGGTAGTTGCCATCTGCTATTCAAACATCTTAATCATTTCAGCTCGTAGCTCAAGCATCAGCTCAAGACGTAGCTCTGGCATCAGCTCTTGTCAGAGCTTGTCGCGAAGGTTGGCCTCGAGCTCTTGTGAGACTTCCTGATGAATCTTGGCCACAAGCTCCCTACTAGGTTCAGCTTGTGACGAATAAGGATGTGAGGCTCGGCCAAAATACTTCATGACACGAACTCCCACTGCCTCCCCTTGAACATGACCAGGGTGATCTGCCTTCCTAATCGCCATTGACAAGATGTCCATCCGTCCACTTGGAGTGAATGAACCTTGGCTACTATGATCTTCCAGTTCATCCTGCAGTATAAATGTTATCATAAGCACTCCCAATATGAAAAAATAAGTTTGTACTTATGCTCTAACTACTTACAACTCTTGCGGCAACCTCAGAAACAGTCGGATTTACGTACTTCCCACCCTTAAGCCTCCCTGCTTTCCATTTTTTGTGACGTGGTGGAGGTGGCGGGGGCTGGACCACAACGGTAGGATATGATGTGGCTGCTTCCTTCAATTTCTCCAACTCTTCTGCCATCATTTTTCACTCAAGCTTCCGATAACCACCACGAGACATGCAATGTTGATAGTTATTAGCTGCTTGCCTCTCTGCATTTGCTGCACTTAATGCCTTGGAAAGAAAAACAATGAACACCGAATCAATAATGTCAACTATATTCAAATAAAACACTATGATGACAGATATCTTACCAAAAAGTTTGGATCTTCTCGTGATGCCATAAACAACCTCTAGTCCTCTGGAGACAAAAACGGATAATCATGACATGGATCCTGACCCCTCATGTCCCCTCGAATGTAATCTCGTATGAGCCTGTTCTTGAAATCTTTCCATCGTAGCCGAACCTCCGTCATCCACTCCTTGTACATCTCCGCGGTGTCATGGACATCATAGGTTTGCTGCAAGGTAAAAACATAAGTTAATTATATTTGAAGTGATAGGAATAAAGATATAATGCAGATGTATTGAAACTTATATACCAAAAGTTGTTGCCAAATCAAGTCTTTGGTTTTTGGTGGAACCAACTTCCAATTATCATAGGTAATGTGAACTTTGCTTCGAGCCAAAAAACCTACGTAGCTAATGAAATGGTCTTCCTCCGGACCAATTGGTTTCATATTTTCATCAAAGTCAATATGCAACCTCTCCTGTTGATGGTGATGACGTGCTACCAATGCAGGCATTTTTGTACTACCTCTAACCCTTCTTCTCGCAACCGGTTCAGGTCTCGCATCAGGTTCAGGCCTATTCATTTCATTGTCCCTATCACTTTGTGAGTCACCAGAATTGTCCATATTCCTGTAAGCATAAAAATCATTATCAGATAGGTGAATAAATTGTAAGTAAATGAATAAACTAACTAGTTATAAAACAAACAGCACACATTACTATTTTCTAAGTTAAGCTCTTACTCTAGATTGTTTCCCATATTCCTTCACCATGATCATTTCTTATAGCATATTCTTCATCATCTACCAATTCTACTTCACTTGTTGTAGGTGGATTAATTGTGAAAGGTGGTGTGTCGTCAAGGTTGAAGGTCGAATCACCATGCTTCTGTTTTTTACTTTGAAGTACAATGGAAATTTTTTTATTTGCGGGATCTGTGACATAAAACACTTTTTTCGCCTGGCTTGCTAGAATGAAGGGCTCATCCCTATAACCTACTCTTTTAAGATCAACTGAGACAAATCCAAATTGTTGATCTATTACCATAACATTATTGCTAACCCACTTACATTTGAATAAAGCAACTTTGAACTTGTTGTAAGTGATTTCCCATATTTCTTCTATCACTCCATAATAAGCCATGGATGCTAATATGGGGTTTTTGTCTTTTGAACTGGAAAAGTGCATGGCTTCAGCTTCTACCATCACCCCACTATTTTGCATGGTACTCCTGTCATCTTGGTCTTTTATGTAGAAAGAATACTCGTTTATATCATAACTGCTCCAAGTAATGATCTGAAACGAAGGCCCCCAGGCTAGCTACTCTATTGTCCCAGATACACCGGTCTCATGTAAAACCTTTTCCTCAAACCACTGAATGAATGTCTTGTTTTGCTTAATAGTAATCTACATGTCATTCTTCCTCGGATTCATGTTCTTCAATCTCTTTCTGTGTTCATCTATGTACGGTTGAACTTCTACCATGTTATTCAGGATATAAAGGTGTGCTTGCAACACCTCTTCACGAGGCATAGTCTTTACTTTCAGTCCTCGAGTTCCCTTGCTCCTCCCCTCTTCATGCCGAGATTGTTCCTTCTTCCCTAATAGATAATCGCTGCAGAAGTCCATAGCCTCTTCAACAACTTACCTTTCAACTATTGAGGCTTCTGGTCGATAGGGATTTTTAGAGTACCCTTTTAAGATCTTCATGTATCGCTCGAAAGGGTACATCCACCTCAGGTAAACTGGACCACAGAGCCTTACCTCCCTTACCAAATGCACCATTATATCTAAAAATGAAGGAGGAAAGTGCATATCTAATTGGGACAATATGATATAACCCTCAGCTTCCAGTTCATCCAGCTTTTCAGTGTCAATGACTTTGTTACAGATAGCATTAAAGAAAACACACAATCTTGTCACAGTGCTTTGAACTTCATCTTTCGTAATCCCTCTAATAGCTACTGGTAACAGTTGTTGCATCAACACAGGATAATCATGGGACTTCATTCCCACTAACTTCAAATCGTCCATTAACACACACCTTCTCACATTCAAAGAATATCTTTGTGGTACCTTAATTTCATGCAAACACCTACACAAACTTCTTTTCTCCGCTTTTGATAGTGTATGCGCTGCTGGCTCTATGTATGCCCTCCTACCATCATCTCTTAGCTGTGGATGTAATCGTTCTCTTATTCCCATATCAACAAGGTCTAGTCTCACATTAATCCCATCCTTGGTCTTCCCTGGAATATGCAAAAGTGTACTGACAAGGCTATCACAAATGTTTTTCTCCACGTGCATTACATTAATACTGTGTCTCACGTCAAGACTACGCGAATATGGAAGATCAAAGAAAATTGATCTCTTCTTCCATATCTTCTTCTCACCCGAAGTCTTCTGATTCTTACCTAGTAAGACATTGATACGTTCAACCCGACTGTAAACTTCCTCTCCGGTTAATTCCTTTGGAGCCATTCTATGCTCCGGCAAGCCGTTAAAACGCTTTCTTAACCTACGATATGGGTGGAACCTAGGAAGGAACCTCCTGTGACCGAGGTAGACCATTTTTCTTCCATGTTTAAGTTGGTGGAAGTGAGTGTCTGCTTCACAGATCAGACATGCTTTATGCCCCTTCACACTATATCCTGAGAGGTTTCCGTACGCAGGAAAGTCATTTATGGTGGTAAAAAGCATTGCACGTAGCTTGAAGGACTCATTCTTATACGCATCAAACACATATACGCCTTCCTCCCACAACTTCTTCAAGTCCTCAATCAAAGGCACCAATAGACATCGATATCGTTTCTTGGCTTTTTTGGTCCAGAAATCATCATAGAAAGCATCACATACTTGCATTTCATACAAAGCCAGGGAGGCAAGTTGTATATTACAAGGAGTACTGGCCACGCACTATGTGTGCTATTAAGAGTTCCATATGGATTGATGCCATCTGTACAAAGCCCAAGCCGAAGGTTTCTCGGCTCGCTGCCAAATTCAGGGAACATTTCATCTATTTTCTTCCACTGTGGAGAGTCAGCTGGGTGCCGAAGATATTTTCTATCAGATATTCTATCATCCGAATGCCATCTCAACTTCTTCGCCTTTTTTACAATGCCAAACAAATGCTTAAAGCGCGGTATTATTGGAAGATACCACAAAACTTTTACAGGTTGCCTTTTAGTTATCCCATCGCCATAACCACCATTTTTCTTCACTTTGTATCGTGCGGTTTGACACTTAGGGCACTCATCAGACCTTCATACTCCTTTCTGTACAGTACACAGTCATTAGGGCAAGCGTGTAACTTTTTATACTCCATACCCATTGTAGATAGGATTTTCTTGGCCTCATACATACGATTTGGACGTATATTATTATCTGGAAACATATCACACAACAATTCAAGCAGCAATGTGAAACTACTATCAGTCCACCCACAAGTTGCTTTTAAGTTAACCAAATGTAATGTTCCTGTGAGCCGTGTGTACTTACTCCCAGGGTACAACGGTGTCTCTGTATCACTCCGCAGGCTGTCATATTCATGCGACTGCGCAAAGGATTCTACCTCAACATCGTGAATCATTCTCTCCATTTTATCTTTATCTATGACATCCACAGCTTCCTTCTTGTGAAACGGACAATCAGTTACTTCCTCACCATGCCATATCAACCTTGTGTATCGAAGATTTATTCCATCACAAAGTAGGTGATCCCTTATAACTTCAACAACCCGTTTTCTCTCATTTAAACAATTGACACAAGGACAAAAATACATCCTATTTTTTGCTGGAACGTTCCTCCTAGCAAATTCAATAAAGTTTTCAACCCCATTCTCATATTCTTTACTTGTTCTCAGAGCATTCATCCAACTATGATCCATTTTATTACCACCTATGCCATTTCCATTTACACTCAAGTTTAGAATAATTGAAAACACGGGGAATTTCCTTTTACACGCATGTTTTTCAAAATTTTGGCAGCATTTCCCCTTAAAAGTGAGACATCCCAAAATCAAAATAACATACCATCTCAGCTTAATTTAAACGAAACTAAACTTTAGCTTCTAGCACCAAGCACAAACAGAATACACTTATATTTTAGAAATCAAAATATTAAATCAGATATGTACCATAAGTGAGATATGTGGGAATTTACAAATCAACTATGTGTATTTACAAGAGACACATGTGGGAATTTTTGGGAATTTATAAAGGGCATTTGGGGCTGAGGAATTGAGGGCTCATAGTATAATAGTCATTAATTGATACGATTACATTGCATTAACCGTAACTTTTTGTCTACTCCTATTATTTACATGCTTGAAAAGTCCAAAAACATTATTGGCAAGATTACATTACATTGTTTGATTAGTGACTGAAGTGTCAAATTAGTCATGTTTTCACAGTAATTTTTTTTATAAAGAGAACTTGTAATTTTCTTTGCAACTGACTTCTTTTAATAATAAGCAAATAAAATCATCACCAAATTTGAAACAAAACATCATCTTGAAAATTGTATTTCAAATAAAACATTCAAATAATTCAATAAGTACAAAATATTAGTATATTATTCAAATCAAATCAAATTAAAAAAAAATTAAGATTGCAAATGCAAATTTGTTTCAAATCAAATTAATTATTTAGAACAATTAGATAATGATTCTTCAATCTTCAAATCAACCAAAAAAATTTAAATTGCAATCACCACCTTGTTGTGAAGGCAAGTAACATACACAATTATGATGTATTGTAATTAGGATATTGATATTAGTGTTATCATTTTGTGTTTCTGTGTTCAATCTTTAGTATTGTCGTATAGCTCATAACATACGCCCCTCATAGTTGTATAAATATTAGGCACTTGCAGAGCTTCAAGTTGTGGGCTGATATTATTTAGTTAATGAGAATTTCATGTTTCTCAAAACAATGGAAAAAAGCAAAAGATTAAAACTTGATGTGGTACGTCTTAAATTCAGCAAAAATAGCAAACATAAAGCTCAAGCACAAACCACACTTAAATTCCAGCAGAGAATCAAATGCATTTTGCTAATCATTCATAAATTCATTCATAAGTTTAGTTTTAGCTAACCTGTTGCTGCAACTTTAGAGGCAGATGACCAACGGTGGTAAGAGGAGGCCGACTGTGGAGAGAATGGGAGAGAACAATGCAGACCCAGCAGAGCAAAGATAGCGACTAGCCACGGTCTAGATGAAATAGAGGCTAAGAAGGAACAAGAAGAAACAGGGGAGAGGAGAAATGGCCACGCGAATTCAGAAGTGAAAGAGTGAAAGAGTAAAGTAAAAGCAAGAAGCAGGGGAGAGGGGACAGAAGTGGTGAAGATGGGAGAGTAAAGCAAGTGCAACAGCAAAAAAATTCTGACACTTCACATACACTGGTCATGTCGACCAGTGCATTTGTTTGAGCCTTAGACATCCCCAGCTGGGCTGGGGACATCTAAAGGGACCCTTTAGACGTCCCCAGACCAGCTGGGGATGTCTAATATAAGCTTTAGACGTCCCCAGATGGCCTGGGGACGTCTAAAGCTTAACATTAGATGTCCCCAGACCATCTAATGTTAACCTTTAGATGTCCCCAGATGGTCTGGGGACGTCTAATGTTAAGCTTTAGACGTCCCCAGGCCATCTGAGGACGTCTTATGTGTGTTCCTTTTTTTTCCTTCATAAGCTTTTTTGGGAGTCTTTAGACGTCCCCATGTTCATTGGGGACGTCTAAAATAGTCTTTAGACGTCCCCAATGAAGATGGGCACATCTAAAACTGTCTTTACACGTCCCTAATGAACATAGGGACGTCTAAAACACATTCAGGCTCGAGATTTAATTTTGTTTGATGAGCCAACCTTTTCAATTTTGATCTATAATTACATATATGCCACCGCCCAATATTTTGGGCATCCCTTTTTCAAAAAGGGACCCTTTAGGGTCTTTATAAGTATATTCTGTAGTAGTGCTTGTCCAGCTTGCAATTTTGACTCTGACACAGTACGCGTTCCCCACAGTCGGAAGTAGTGCTTTATAGGGCATTAGAGGTTTCTCGATGGAAGGCACAAGTTTATATTGCAACGAAATAGCTTCAATGGGAAACAAGAAACAAGAGGACCACTCAGACTTTATCCAGTGCAGACATATAACAGCAGCTTGAGGATCTTGAATTCCAGTTCAAAAAGAGGGACGATTCAACACAAGCAGGCCGAAACAGGGGCAGTACTTCTACACCTCAGCAATAGAGGAAGAGAAGCATTTTCTTCACTCTTCCATATTCGAATTCTAATTTACTTTGCCACAGTCTTGATGTCATACACATTGAAAACCTGTATACGTCAATATGCTATATACGCTTCTTAACGAACCAGAAAAGTCAAAAGATCATCTTCAAGTGTGGGAAGATTTACGTGCCATAGGAGTTCGTGAAGACATGTGGCCAGTGAGCATGACAAACTTCAGCTAAAAAGTTTACCCTTACAAAATCGTACAAGGAAGTCTTCCTCGCGATGTTGAAGAAAATAAAAGTTCCATATGGGTATTCAAGCAACATATCACGATGTATTGACATGCAGGCTCAAAAGGTTGCTGGTTTGAAGAGTCATGACTCACATATGCTTATGCAATAGTTACTTTTGCAGGCTATAAAGAATGTACTTCCTCCCGATGTGTCAATCATTTTAGTAGAGCTTTGCTCTTTCTTTTGGAAGTTGTGCTCCAAGGTCTTGATCTTTGAAGAGCTTGATCTGCTATAGTCCAAAATTATTCTTACATTTTGTCATTTGAAGATGCTCTTTCCTCCTTCCTTTTCACTGCAATGGTTCACCTTACAGTCTACCTTGTTCATAAAACAAAGCTCATTTGCCTAGTTCAATATCGATGGGTTTATCCTATTAAGATGTACTCATTTTATATATGTGCGTCATTAATAGTTCTTATGATTGTTAGTCATCTTTATGAGGATTTTGTATCATTTTGCCCTTCTTCACTTTGTAGGTTTCTTGGGAAAATGAAATCTTACATAAGGAATAACGCTTGGCTAGAAGGTTCTATAGTTGAAGGTTATATAGGGGATGAGGTTCTATATTTCTGTTCAAGGTACTTTGATGAAACTGAGACCGCCTTTAACCGACTGCCTCATGTAGATGATTGTCCTGAACCCGCACCAACATCAAGAAAATTTATCCCTCATGTTGGTAAACTAGTTGGAGGAACTGTGAACTTCAAACTAATGGCAACTGAGAAGTTACAAGCACATAGACATGTCTTGATTAATTGCACTCAAGTTGAACCTTTCATACAGTAAGAATTGTACACTCACATGTTATTCTATATCTTTCATAACATTTTTCACTTTCATTTCACTATCTCAATCCCATGATTAATTGCAGGGAATTCAGAAGTCATGTTAAGAGTCAACTCATGATTTGTACACAAACATCCTTTGAAGTTGACAAAAAGGTCGATAGAGAGTTCCCAAGCTAGTTTGCATAAAGAATACTGAATGACCACAACCTACACTCACCAAATTTCAGATCTCTCACAATCAACCCTCTTGACCATGCAAAAAGGTTTACAGCTTAGAATATCAATGGTTTCAAGTTTTGTACGGTTTCACGTAATCAAGGATTGCAAACTCAAAATTTGGGTGTTTATGGCACCTTTGGGACAAGGAGTTATGTGAGTAGAAGTGACACCCACATGCAGTTCAGAGGCGTCCACTACTAGAAAAAATGGTTTTAAGGTCCCTTTTTCTGGCTTTTTAACGTCTGAAAATGAGGGACGTCTATCTGAGGGTCGTGGAAAAAAATGTCAATAATGTTCGTAAATGGGGGATGTCTAAAGTCCACATTAGACGTCCCCAGTTTCACCTGGGGACGTCTAAAGTCCCACTTTAGACGTCCCCAGATGGAACTGGGGACGTCTAAGGTTGCCTTTAGACATCCCCAATTCCAACTTGGGACGTCTAAGGGGACCTTTAGACGTCCCCAGATGGAACTAGGGACGTCTAAGGGGGCCTTTAGACGTCCCCAGTTGGAACTGGGGACATCTAAGGTTGCCTTTAGACGTCCCCAGTTCCAACTTGGGATGTCTAAGGGGACCTTTAGACGTCCCCAGTTTAACTGGGGACGTGTAAAGTGTCGCCTCCTACTCTACCACGTCCCTTTTTATTTAAGGACGTTGAAAGTGTTTTTTTTTAAATGGCCTTTTCTGGCTGGAGCATTCCTTCTAGCATATTCAGTAAACTCTTCAACCCCATTCTCATATTTTTCACTTGTTCTCAAAGCATTCTTCCAACTATGATCCATTTTATTACCACCAACGTCATTCCCATTTACACTCAAGTTAAGAATAATTGTCAACACTAGGAATGCCATTTACTATTTTGTTTTTCAAAATTTTGACAGCATTTCCCCTTAAAAGTGAGACATCCCAAAATCAAAATAACAAACCATCTCAGCTTAATTTAAATGAAACAAAACTGTAGCTTCTAGCACCAAGCATAAACATAATACACTTATATTTTAGCAACCTAATTATTAAATCAGATATGTTCCATGAGTGAGATATGTGACATCAAAAAATTCTTCCCAAGTTCAATTAGCGAATGGCAAATCTCAACAGCAATATTATATTTTTCTTCCACATGACAATTTTTTGATTCAGAAGTGTTCCAAGATTGATCACACCAATAAAGTTCCAAAAATCCTAAGTCACAAATGGAATAGGTTTATGACAACAAATTAAAGTGGAACTCGAACAATTAATTCACACTCCAGGAGTCAATGATAGCAAGCAAATTCTAGCACTAAGTTACAACATGATTATTTATGTGTGTGTCTACACTAAGTATATATATATATTAATGTCTAGATTAATTTCTACCAAATTCTAGCACTAAGTTACACTAAGATTATAGATGTTTCTTCTTTTATTGCAGTCCTATTCATTTTGGAACAGCACATGTCATGTTAAATTTTTATTTTCTATTCAATCTATTTAAAATCTATTTAATGAAAAATTGTAAAAAAAAATACAAGTACGAGAATTTCTTATATTAATGTCTACGTACACAAAGTTACAACAAGATTGCCTAATTCTAGCACTAAATATATATATTAATGTGTGTGTCTTATGGCAAAAAAAAAATTAGTGTGTCTACAAGATTTTTATTTTTTATTTTTTTAGTTTCTCTTTATTCTTTATTCTTTTCTCCTTTCTTTTCCTTTCCCTACTAATTAAAAAGCATTATCATGTGCCAAATTCTTTTCTTTTCCTTTCCGTCACTTTGATTCACACAGTTTGTGAGATAATCACTTAGGAACCATATGTAAATGTACTAAAATGCAATCTATCTCTGTATTATTTTCAAAGGATTAGCTCACTGTTACAGAGAATCCACAATTGTATAACCAAAACAAGTGCGAAAATAAACCAATTCTGTCAAATATAATAGAATGCAGAAAAGCAAAAGGTGTAATAAATGAAAGAAATATCAGCGAAAAAGCAAAGAATAATCAGAGAGAAAATGCTAACCTGAAAAGTGGTGAAGCTTTGGAGGAGGCCGACAGTGGTGGAGAGGAGATCCAATGGGGAAAAACTCTGCAAACACAGAGTAAAGAAGGTGGCCTGGTGACGGAAGTAGTGAAGCTTTGGAGAAAGAAAAAACCAAGAAAGGGAGAGGAGACCGATCAATGGGGATGGAGTGATGAATTTGGGAGGAGATGTAGCACGGGAGTGATTGAGTAACGTGGGAGGAGGAGAGATAGATGCAGCAGGGGAGTAGGAAGGGGTCTGACATGCTCACATGCACCGGTCATGTCAATTCTGGTGCATGTGAGTGACTTTAAACGTCCCCAGCTGTGCTGGGGACGTCTAAACATACCTTTAGACGTCCCCAGCTGAGCTGGGGACGTCTAAAGGCTTTCTTTTTCTTTTTTTTATGACATTTAAAGGTCTTCAGACGCGACAATCTTTATAATTTGAACCTGACCATATTTTGGACGTCCTTTAGGGTAGTTGTAGGTATGTTCTGTAGTAATGGTCCCTTACTATAGAAAGCTTCATGATGTTGTGGAACTTAATTACCAAGTCGTTTCACCGTTACGCTATTCAAGTATTTGTGGGCAAATACCACTACTTCCCGGGGACTCACAACTGACGACTTAGGCATCACATCGATAAATTTCTCACGGCCAATTCACACTGGTCATTCTCAAGATGATGAGTCGAATATTCTTGCCTCAGAAGCACATCGGGTTTATTATGTTGAGGACGAGAGACATAAGGATTGGCACAAAGTTGTTCATTTAAAGCCTCGAGACCTTTACGACATGCGTGATGGTGATAACATCGCCTACGAGAGTGACCAGTTTCAGCCCACCATTTTCAAAAACTTCTTCCCTGAAGATGATCACAATTTACCTATAGTTCGGTGCATTTTTTTAAATTCATATAATTTTAATTAAATTTTTTTTAATAAAAAAACACATTGCTAACAATTTTTCTATACAATTTATGTAGGGATGGCATGGATGACGTATCAAACAAATTATGTTTTTATTTTAAAATAAATTATGTTTTTGTTTTTTTAAAAAAATGTTTTTTAAAAAAATTAAAAACATATTTGTAGAGGTTATAAAACCGCTACAAAGTAAAAACAACTACAAACCCGTGACACTAATCACTACAAGTTCCACACAGATAACTATAAATACCCTAACCACATCTCATTTCAAACACTCCCCCATTTCTTTCCACCTTACCTCTCTTTCATCTTCTCTCATTTTCACTGTTTTTTCTATGAACCGAGGACCTTAACAAGGTGATCAAATATGGTAATAAATTTTTAAATTATTTATTTCAACACTTTTTTCTTTCCATAATATCTATTCTTACTATTTTTTTCAGATATTTATTTACATAATCATAATCACATTATAGTGGACAACATAATAATTCCTTATTACTTACATATCCCCAATAATATTATCAATACAATTTTTGAACTTATCTAATTTAATTAAATCATTCCTTTAAAATTATAAATGACCTAAAATCTTGAATAATAAGTTAATTAAATTAGCTAAACTATTTAATTTAATATTAACAAAACAGAAACATATAATTGTATATTTTTTTATTTTTTTAAAATTTGAAGCAGTTTTATAACCACTACAAATATATTTTTTAAAATTCATACTAAATTTTTGGCTCAAAATTTGAATTTTATTGGAATTAGTAGCGGTTATGTAACCACTACTAATAATTCCCGCCCTTTTTAAATTCGCTTTTGTAGCGATTTTATAACCACTACAAATATTATGATAAATTTTTATTTTCATTTCCCGCCATCCAATATTGACGGTTTGCAATTTGTAGCGGTTATACAAATTAGCAAAAAAATTTCCTCAAATTGAGAATGTTGTAGCAAAGCTAATTAACCACTATGAAGATAGATAGTAGCAGTTTTTTTTCCTTGAGTAGCAGTTAAACATAACCGCTACAAATACACTTGCAACAGTGGATTTATTAGTGATTTCTTGAACCGCTACTAATTATGTTTGTAGCGGTTAAAACCGCTACAAATACACATTTTTAACCGTTACTAAATCATAGTTTTTTTGTACTGTAATCAAGCCATGAAGCTTCAATACATGCAAGAAGTGTCATAGCATCTTTTTGTGGCACTAGAAGCTATGGCGTTTAGGAAGCACCATAATGTTCATTGAATTAAGTGTCATAGCTTGTGTTTTTTGTAGTAGTGCAAATCAAATTGAGTGAATCTATCCGATAAAAAATTTTCAACATCTCAACTTTGCAAATCTTGTCTCTCTCAGACAATTCTCTATCGGGCAGTTTTCCATCAGACTTTGGATATGGCCTTTCTAATCTACAAAGAGTTGTGTTTATGGGGCAACAAACTTTCCGGAAGAATCCCAAGTACTATATACAATGCTTCTAAGTTAACCATTCTAGACTTGGGGCGGAATAATTTTGAAGGGGTTTTACCAAGCACACTTGGGCGTTTGAGATACTTAGAAAGTCTTCGAGTACATGAAAATAATTTCAACACAATAGATTATTCCAATTCTGAAACTGATGACTTTTTTAGCTCGTTGTCAAATTGTAGACATTTGGAAGCCCTTAGTCTCTCAATAAATCCATTTCATAAGAAACTTCCCGAGTCCATTGGAAACTTGTCTGATTTTCTAGAGACACTGATGATAGACTTTTGTGGGATTAGTGGTAACACACCATCAGAAATTGGGAATCTACCTAACTTGGTTCAACTATCTTCTGCTGGAAATGTTTTTGTAGTGAAAAATATATTAACTAAAAGGAGATTAGGCGTACCTGGACGAATCCATGTTCGGATCCGGGTCAAAGCTCCAATACTCCATACTTGTGCCCACACAATTATTAGACTACTAGAGCCTAATTGTGATTTGCACAACAGATCACCAGAACCAGAAAGATGGTAGGAGAGAAGGGAATTGCCAGAAAACTCAATGGCGGGGGTGAGTTGCAATTGAGGAGGCACACCCTATTTATAGTGGTTTATGGAGGCCACTAATTAGGAAACGTGTGCACTCCTTCTTGCCCTCCAAGACAGGAATTAATTGTCTCTCAATTAATTCCCTAATTATGGTGATTTGTTCCTCTTTTAACAAATCCATAATTATTGCTAAATATTCCCAAATTTGCATCTTATGCTGATTTTATTCTTATTTGATTAGGCTACTTATTTACTAATCAAATAGTCCGGCCCATCAAGGGCGGACTTGAACCCAAAGTCCAACATCTCCCACTCGCACTTGATGGGCCTCCCATCGTGCGTGGGTTACTCTTTCTTGTTTCATACTTGGCGTCTGCCGTGACTGCGTGGGCAAAAACGTCTTTCAGATTTGGTGCTTGTGATACTAAAAATCCTTTATATCGGACCATCATCCAAGGACACCCTTTATATATAACCGTAAGCTATATGTTCATTGCCTCATATGCCCCAGATTCTCCCATACATATTACTCATGGCATATCTAATCCCTCTCGAGTTAATATGATTATTAACTCAGATTGCCTTCTATGCACATAGTATCCGCACTTACCAGCTACACATAGAGCTAGTAAGGGGTCGACCACAGATACTAGTACATCTTATGTATCTAGGAGTAAATCTTCCTTTTTGACTAAACATCAGTCCATCTTGACTTGGTCGCTTTCCTAGTTTTCACTTGTCTAACCGAATCGAGTGTGATCATGGAGCTTCAGCTAAAGTAGCTGCCACCAAATCAAGCTTTCATGATGCCGCCTAAGTCTTAAGGGCATCATGGAAGTATTCTTCCTTTATGGGACTCACACTGTGGTGAACTAGGGATCTTTCACCCACATCCCGTGTTGCAGTTTAACTCTCAAGCACATGCAGTATGAATTGCATGCTACGGTGAATGGTTTGAGGTTTACGTCGATTTCTTTATCTTTCACCGTACAAACATTAGTTCCAAAATGTACTTGACATTCAAACCAGAACTTTCTTTTTCACAATATCTCTTTTATAATCTCGTTTATGAGAAAGAGTTCTTTGCCTGGCGACAGGTCTATATTCATGCTTCGATCCATTTTCTGTGTATATTCACACATGTAGATCTCATCTCAGTCTAACTGAGGCGAATCAAATGCAAAGATTCTTCTCAACCATTTCATGGTGATCATTTGCTCGTCTTACCTTCCCATGCCCCCACAAAAACATGAGAAGACAATTGTTCGTTTGAGTAAACCAACCTTTTTTTTTACCTGTACGACATACAAAACTATATACATTTATGTATTTACTCATAACATACATACCCTTTCTTTTATCTTCATATAAAAGAAGTTCATGACCTTATATTTTATTTGCGCCCCTAGATTTTCACTAACTCAATGAAAATCAAGCTATGGGCTCAATAAGGGGATCTACCAATATTCTGTCAGTAGAAGGTCATTGAACTATCGCTTTCCCTCTTTGAAAGCATATCTCTCATAGAGATGTATCGAAAAGGTATGTTTCGCCTTGCTGTGAAACTTAGGATCCTCATCATAAGATGTTATCGTTTGGATCCTTCTATCCACCATTCATTCCCAATCTCTCATAGGAATTACTTTAGCCATATGGCACTTTGAATGATGGCAGAACACGCCCTGCGTTCTATTTCCATAGATAACAGGAAAAAATACTATGTATATTTCCTTACTCCATCACCATTTGCTTAGGTCTTGTATTGGAGTATCCTTTCAGAAAGGAAAGTTGTTATCTTGACAACTTAATCATAGTTATTCTCATAACCCATTTCACAGTAGGACCAAAAAGCAACTTCCAAGTCTGACCCAAAAACATTTGGTCTTATGTACACCAATATGTACATTCACATTACCAACTATAGTCTCACATGGGACTCTATCCACCTTGCTTATATTGGATTCCTCATAAGACATATAACCTCTTTAGGTTTATGCCCTTTACTTTAGGGGTGTCCATGGGTTTGCACTTTGACATCCTAAGATGTCTAAGGATTACACTTGTACATGTCTTAGGTGGAAAAGACTGTATCTTTCTTGTGCAACTTTGTTTATCTTGTCAATCAAGATATTTGTTCAACCCATGACTTTCTTAACTCAGAATTTAAGGATTCTCTGATCCTTTATTCCTTTGACTCCCTTGACACTTGTTTCATTTGTCACTTGACAAAGGATGACTTCACAAAGAATCATCACTAGACCATTTGGAACTTATGTAGTGTTCTTCGATTATTTCGAAGTTGGTGAGGCTTTCACCTTGTGAAAACCTCATATACTACTATTTAGGTGATTATTTCTACGAAGCCCTTAAGCTGCTTCAGTGTAGAGTTCATCATCCAATTTCCAAAATTCCAAATTGGAAGGTGGTCTTTACATCATCTTGATGCAATTTTCAAGACTAAGCTTGTTGTCATAGCCAAAGTTCAGAGTTAAAACATACAACGGACAACCTTCCATTGTATTACCCCCTAGCCACCAAGTGTTTTAGGTTCTGTATGCCCCCAACAGATTTGAGAATCTACTTGTTCCCAATCGCCTCTTGGCTAGGTGACAAATTACCCAAACACGTATTTGGCTTAAAAGGAATCTAAATCTAAATCCTCCTGCATGACACTTTGCAATTCATCTTAGCAGGTCCTTCTAGTGTCTTTCAAACACTTATAGGTACCTATCATCACCTTCTAAGTGATGAAGAGAGCATTTAATCCATTAGGGAATCTATCCCTTATAGTCATTCGCTAGATGACAATTTGCTCCGAGGTGGATTTCATAGGATTCTTTTCCTATGTATGAGTGAGGTAATTCTCTCGTAACTGACCTCTTACCTCTTTCATTGTGAAAATGGTCTCAATCCTCCCACTCGGATCAGTGAACTTAGGAACACTTGGTTATTCCTTGTCACTTGTGAACCTCTTGAAGAGATTTATTGTGATTAATACTCATTTCCTGCTAGGAAATCTGGGTTTTATGAACGTTGTGTCCTAAGGTTTTCTCTCAGTCACTGAACCGCCATCATTTTCACTAATGAAGACATGTCATTGCAAATTCTCATGTCATCTCACAAAGAGATACCTTGTATACCTTAGCCCTAATCTTCCTTACTCATAGGAAGAAGTGTAAATATAAAGTTAATGACCCTTATGGTCTTAACGAACTTGGCCCTAGTCTAAGGCCCATCCATGATTCATAGGGTAAGGTCATGACTGACATAGAGGGCATTTGGTTAAGTGTGAATATATTAGCTATGAGTCCACCTACCAACATATGGCTGATAGCCTCATTGATGCCATTATGTTCATAACCAAATCAATGAGAGGTCTATTTCTCCATTTCAACAACTCTAGTATGTTGAAGGGTTCTAGGTATTGATAGTTGCCTAACAATGCCTTTCTTATACACAAAACTGCTTGACCTAATCACTTGGGTGTCGTAAACCCTTGTTAGTTTGAAAGGTCTCATTCTTTCAGTTTACTGATTCCTGACTAGTTCAGCTATTATCTAATAGCTTCACACTTGCCAAAAATCAAGTAAACATTAATGTATTTCGAGTAAACGTCCACAACATTAACGAAAACACCAATTTGTTTGCGTTTTGCCCTCACGTTAATTGGTTCACTAACGCCATAATTTGTCAATTGCAGTGGATATTCTCAAAAAAAATGTTTCTTTGTCTTTCTTGCCAGGTAGAATAAGTTTTCAACTTATTCATAAGGGTATTAACCCTTTAGCACACGTTGTTTAGCAAATACTCTTTTGCTAGTTTGATCATTCCCTTTGACCAAGGTGTACATGTGGCAAGAAAAAGGAATCTTTTATCCCTAGAAAAAGAAACATCAAAATCCAACAAAGGATTTGAGAATCATAGTCCCATTGATCCTTAACTAAAGAGATAGCAAAGATGTGATTCTGTCAGTTGCAATTGCATGGAGTGAATCGGGGTGGTTTACTTATGCAGAGTTAACGTGCAAGTTCCAATCCCTTGATTCTATCTCTTTGTTGCTTTGCATTTGACTTGAAGCCATATGCTTCTCTGAAATATCCACAACTCATGTGGATCGCTACTTTTATAACCCTTAAGGATTATGAATATAGCTTTTCATCTTTGTAGAAACCATTTGACCTTCTCTAGATCAAGTTTACCTCATAGGTTTCTTACCCTTGGGCTTAGAGGATGAATCCTCCCACTCTTTAGCTAAGTTCATCTGACTGATGGATCTTGGATCCTTCAGTCTCTCACACTTAAGTTCAATGTGGTGAATCACATTGCTGAAGGTTACAATATGCATATCAGGGCAATTTATACTTTTGTATATGCCCACTCACTGGAAGACATGGCTCACTCCCACTCACTGGGAGACATAGCTTCCTCCCACTCACTGGGAGATGTCTTATCACAACATACACTTGTTGTTTGTTAGAAAGAACTTGGCATTTAGTTTGTCTCAACTTCTTAGTTTGACATTTGCCTTAAGTGTTGCCTAAACAATATGTTAGGACTTAGTACACTATGTTAAAACTTAACTTAGTTTTAACTTTATGGAAGAAGATCACCTATTTCACTATCTTCCAACACTATCCACATGGCTTGGATAAGGTTACATTGCTCAAACCAACATAAGTTTAAGCAATGTTATTTTTTCTATGCTTGATAGCATAAACCTCTTGTATCCTTCAGTTGCTTCAGCCTCTAAATGCTGAAGACTAGTTGGTAGGATGTCCCTGACATCTCATTCTTCTTGAATGAAAGAGATTTGAGAGTTTTTAACTCCACAGATATCTCTATTGAGCTTGTCTTCATAAGCTCAGTCAAATAGACTTGGTCATAATTGGTCACTTAGACGATTATGGTATACAAATCTTATTTGTTCAAATAAGAAAAAGGATAATTAGATAATAAGTTCACTAGTTTCATGTTCAGGAGACAACTATGTTGACTCCCATCCCAATCATACTAGTTAGCTCATCACCCTTTTAACCACAGTCTTCATTTGAACACCTTCCCCTTTGGATTTCTAGACGTATTCCAGAAAACTCCCACTCAATAAAGAGCAGTTATGTTAACAAGATAATAACACATTATCATCTAACTGGCATGAATGTTCAAGAAAACAAGAAGAGAATATACTGAATTCAATTCTATAAACTAATAGAGAATTTAATCTTAAATTCAATGGGAAAAACAAGAACATTCAAAAATTTAAGCCTCATATCATTGTCTCTTAACTAGGTTCTCCTTCTCATAGGCCCTTCTAACCATATTAACTCATGTAGCATCTAGCTACAATGTCAAACTCCTTTTTGCCATGTTTTCATCCACTCATTTGGATGTATTTGCAGCATACCTCCCACTTGATGAGATGATTCTCACATCTCTATCTGTCTTGTCCTTTGTCACAACATATGTGATAAAAGGTTAACTTTTAGAAGTCATTGCTTTAATCCAAGTGGATCAATGTGGTTAGAAGCATAGGAAGACTTATTATTATTCAATAATTATTGAATAATTTTAAGTTGCTGCAAGTTTTTAGGTTTTTATCTCTAAAAGTTTGAGTCAAGGTTGGATAGGATTTTACATTCAAAAACTCATTTGAATAATCCCTTACTTTTAAAGGATCTTTCAGTATTTAACCTTATGTTGCAACTAGAAAAACTCTTAAAAAAATAAGCCAACCCATCCCAAAAAACAATAGAACCAACATTGATTCAATTCCAACGTTTTTGGGACCCTCTAAGTGCACATAAGCACATTTTTGACTCAAATCATATCCAAACGTGCTTCAAATATATGCAAATTATATATCAAATTGAAGCTCTCGAAATTAGGGATTTTTAGGAACCAACTACATCTTAATCGGAGGTCCCACGGGCTCTCACGCGCCCCTAGAAGGTGTCTGGATGGAAAAATCCTGCAAAATTGGAAAATTCCAGCGTTGGCCACTCTCAGCGGTGGCACGTGACATACACGCGCCGCCTTGCGGCCGTCTGCAGGCAACACGCGCCGGGTCCCAAGAATCCACTCGCCGTCCTCTCTCCAACGGTGCTTGCCACGTGTCAAATGGAGACCCCAGTGGGCCCCACGCGCCATGTGTCCTCCTTTTTTTTGGGTCAACAGTCAACGGATGACTATTTGACCTTTGACCGGTCAACGTTGACCATTGACCAGTCAACGTTGACTGGTTAACCGTGACACGTCACCGATGACATGTCAGTGATGTGGTGCTTACGTGTCTCGGTCAACGTGGCAGTCAACGGATGACGTGGCCTCGTTGACCGATGCTGACGTGGCGTTTGACGCTGACGTGGCGACCTCTCGTTGGTGCCACGTGTCAATGGTTGACTGATGACGTGTCGTTGACTGCCATGTCATCATCTTCAACCTCCAGCCAGGTCAACCCGACCCGGTTGGAGCTCCGACGAGTCATCGCACCCGCCAGCCTCGGGAGGCCATATCTCCCTCGTTTTAGCTCCGTTTTTCATGTTCTTGGTGTCGTTGGAATCGTAGTTCGGCGAACTACAAATCCATGGCATTTATTTGATCTTAAAACCTCTGTTTCATTGATCAAATCATGAGTGAAGTTGCAGCGGTGACTAATGACTCGCGAACTTCTTTCCTTTGTTTCTCCCTCATCCGGACTCCGTTTGATGCGTTCTAAGCATCGTTGGAATCGTCTCTTCGAGATCTACACATCCATGTCCTTACTTTGGGCAAAAACATCGAGTTTGAAACACCCAATTTTTCTCGACGTTGTCGGCGCGACGTAAACCGACGTGGATGTGTGTCTCTGTGTTTCAAATGCTCTTCTAACCTTTGAGGGGTCAAGTCTTTTTGTTTTTGAATCCACATAGGTTCCAAAAGATCAACTTGAAAGAGATCCATGAAGGGAGGAGAAGAAACGAAGGAAATCGCATGACGTAGTATATACATATATAGTTATTATATATATATAAACTAACCAAAGGAGCAAAACATATGAACCCAGTATCATATGTGTGCATATTAGGCTCATCTCGAATAGCAAAATATGAGAAGATGAATTCGCATATATCATACGCATATTGTTGCACACAGACACGCATATATTATATAGCAAAGACAAAAAAAACAAAATATATACATATGTACATGCGTGAGGCTTAAATATATATGTACATGTTCAACGTTTTGGATTTATGAAAAAAAAAATTATCAACAAATGATAAAATCATATGATCATATGAGAACATGCACAACAAAAATTTCAAGCAATAGAGGCTACAAATATAAAGCTTGAAAAAAAAAACACAGTAGCACAACGGAAAAATATGATGGAGAGATATAAACAAATTATATCACATTATTATTCACATAGAATAATCACAGCCTCAAGGATCAAATGGCTCTAATATCAATGTAGGGAAAAAATATATTTAACTAATAAGGAGATTAGGCGTACCTGGACGAATCCATGTTCGGATCCGGGTCAAAGCTCCAATACTCCATACTTGTGCCCACACAATTATTAGACTACTAGAGCCTAATTATGATTTGCACAACAGATCACCAGAACCAGAAAGATGGTAGGAGAGAAGGGAATTGCCAGAAAACTCAATGGCGGGGGTGAGTTGCAATTGAGGAGGCACACCCTATTTATAGTGGTTTATGGAGGCCACTAATTAGGAAACGTGTGCACTCCTTCTTGCCCTCCAAGACAGGAATTAATTGTCTCTCAATTAATTCCCTAATTATGGTGATTTGTTCCTCTTTTAACAAATCCATAATTATTGCTAAATATTCCCAAATCTGCATCTTATGCTGATTTTATTCTTATTTGATTAGGCTACTTATTTCCTAATCAAATAGTCCGGCCCATCAAGGGCGGACTTGGACCCAAAGTCCAACAGTTTTAAATGGACCAATTCCAACAACAATTAGAAACTTACACACTCTTCAGTATTTGAATGTTTTGGGCACTGAGCTAGACGGTTTTATTGTTGATGAGCTTTGTGGCATAAGAAGACTTGCATATTTATATCTACAAAGGAACAAATTTTCTGGAGCAATATCGTCTTGCTTAGGAATTCTTGTGTCCCTGTAAGAGCTTTACTTGAGCGCCAATAAGTTGATTTCAGAGATAACTTCTTCCTTTTGGGATTTGGCTAGCATATTGAACGTAGACCTAGCTTCCAACATATTAGTTGGAAATCTTTCATTCAAGATTGGGAACATGAAAGCTTTTACACAGTTAGACTTGTCAAGAAATCATATTTCAGGCATCATTCCAACAACCATATGGAGCTTGCAAAATTTATCCTTAGCAAATAAAAAATTGCAAGGGACAATTCCCGAATCACTAGGGAGTTTGCTAAGTTTAGAAGAGCTAGACCTTTCCCAAAATAATGTGTCTGGTGAGATTCCCAAATCTCTAGAGGCACTCACATCCCTTAACTATGTCAACCTCTCTTATAATGAATTGCAAGGTGAGATTCCAAGTGGCGGGGTCTTCAAAAATTTGACGGCTCAATCTTTCATGATAAACAAAGCACTTTGTGGTGAGCCAAAAATGCAATTGCCTCCATGCAGAAAAGGACAAAGAAAAAAATCATCAAAGGCAAAATTGATATTGTTGAAATGAATACTACCCATCCTTTTGTCAACACTTTTGGTTGTTTCAGGCATTATCCTCTTTGAACAAAAACGAATGAAATCAAGGCATAGCATGAAACAAGATTTATTAACTTTAGGAATGCCAAGAAGGATTTCGTATTTGGAAATTTTGGATGCAACAAACAGATTTGATAACAGTAACTTACTAGGAAAGGGGAGTTTTGGTTCTGTGTTCAAAGGAAGGCTTTCAAGTGGAACAGTTGTTGCTTTCAAAGTATTCAATTTTGATTCAGAAGCATTGTCAAGGAGCTTTGAATTGAAATGTGACACAATGCGTAATATTCGTCATCGCAATTTGGTGAAGTTCAATAGATGTTGTTAGTGTTTGATAATGGAGTTCATTCCCAATGGCAGTTTCGAAAAATGGTTATATTCTGGTAACTATTGTCTTGATTTTTTGCAAAGGTTAAATATAATGAGAGATATTGCCTATTCTTTGGAGTATCTCCATCATGGCTTGGCAATACAATTAGTCCACTGTGATTTGAAGCCAAGTGACATTTTGTTGGATGATAACATAGTTGCTCATGTGAGTGACTTTGGCATTGCAAAATTTCTAGACGAGGGAAAATCTAAGACTCATACAGAGACAATACCTACAATTGGCTATGTTGCACCTTATCATAAACCTTACTTCAATTTTTTCCTTTTGCAGTTATATTTCAATATGCTTGCTCAACATGACTTGCATTCCCTCTGATGTTGTAACGTTGACAAATATTAGCTTGCATTTTTCACTTGATTATTTCTTTTAATTAGAAAACCCTCTTTATATGGAGTTAATTACTACTTACCAGTACTATAATATATTATAGCTCATAAAGTTACATACTAGATTATATAGATTTCCCTCACTCTTACTCTTCTAGTCTTATTTAACAAGGCAAAGAGAGATTTTTTTTAAATCAAATTTATAAGTCATGTCATTAAATCTTTAATATGATCATACAATTTTACCATTCATTTATCATTGTGTATAGTTTGTACTTCTGGGGTATAGTACTATATATTAAACAATGATAAAATTGAAAAGTTATTAAATTTTAATAGAGCTAATGAAATTTTATGTTTTTCTTGATTCAAATGAAACATACTATAAGTAACTAATAAATAGGATCAAATGAGTATATAAAAAAACTCAAGTATTTTTAATTTCATGAGGGAGTATTTCAGATTATCAAAAAAAGATTTAGATTATTTTAATTAATTTATATTCGTATGTCAAATACTTTACATTAAGAAAAATATAAATTTTAATCCATGAACGTTTTCTCAATTATTGATTCAATCTTTAAATTTTAATTTAAGATATTTTAGTTACCATAATTTCTTGACTAAGAGTCAATACTTATAAATTTTTGACTCACAAAGATAGCTTAATCCTTGTAATTTATTAGTGCCATTATTAGTTACTTAGTATTATTGTAATTAGGTGTAATATTTGTAATTAGTTAGTACTTAGTACTGTATATCAGGTCCCCATGTCTATTATATAAGGGGAAGATAATGTATTGCATAAGTTGACTTCACAATTGCTAATAATAATGAGATAGTTCGTTCAGGCTCTTTACATGGTACAAGAGCCCACTATTTGATCTTAGGGCCCAATTTTTTTCCACTACCGGATCCATTGATAAAAAATTGAAGAACCCACAAACTGATCAGCAATTCAAGACCCACCATCTCTATTGATCTACACAAACTAATGGCTAGGATTGCATCAACCCACTTCATCCTTCATGTGATATGTGCACGGAATCCCACGACCATAGACTTATTCCCGATCATTCATGGATCAACCTTGGTCTAGGTGAAGCTCCAAATCGAAACAGCCCTCTCTTGATCTCGCTGTGATCTTCAATTGACCACCATGCCGATGTTTGTCCGCCTTGCTGTTCCCTGTATCCTCACCACAACCTTAAATCCGTGTCGTGTTGGCGTTCAACCACCTCGCCGTTCCCTGTAACCCCCTCTTTCGACCTCACCGTGGTCTTGAATCATTCTTCGCGTGTTCTTGAATTGGAGCTGTAACTACCGTGGTGCCTTGTTGATCTCCTCTGTTCTTTCATATATCAACGTTGTATGTTGCAATTTGGTATACCGTTGAAACTGTTAGAATCGCACTTTCACCATGTCCGACGAAGCATGTAAGTTTGATCCTGGTAATCTTGGTTTCAATCATCCTCTTTTTCTTCACCCATCAGATACTCAGGTTTCTATGCTCGGTTACTCTATGCTTACTGGGCCTGATAAGTACCCAACTTGGAGCTGTGCTATGAGCATTGCATTGGTTGGTGGGAACAAATATGGATTTATTGACGAGACTTGCACTCATGACAATCAAGAGAATGATCTGAAACCCATATGGGATCGATGTAATAATGTTGTCCTCTCCTGGCTTATTAACTCAGTCAATAAATCACAATCCCAGCCCTTTCCCCGATAGCTCTATTAAATCCACTTATTGCTTTAAAATGCTTCACATAGATATGCAGGGTCCTCACAAGAAGCCCACACTTTAAGGTTTTAGGTACTTCTTAACCATTGTGGATGATTACTCATGTGGGGTTTGGATATTTCTTATGTCACATAAAAATCTAGCATTTTCGTGCATGTCAAAACCTTTTTAAACTATGTTTCCACTCAATACAAGGCTAATATTAAGGGTACGAAGTGATAATGGCTTAGAGTTTGTGAACTCTTCAATCAAAACTTTATTTAATGATAAAGGGATATTACATCAGACTTCGTGTCCTTCACTCCCCAACAAAATGAGGTTGTTGAGAGGAAAAATAGGCATTTATTAGAAGTAGCTATGTGTTTGATGTTGCATGCAGGCATTCCCACTAAATTTTGGGGGGAAAGTGTTAATGCTACGACTTATTTAGTTCATAGAATGCCATCAAGAGTACTGAATTACTTAACACGATATCAAATACTTCATGATAATGCACCTTCTGTAAATCATTTAAGAATATTTGGTTGTCTAGCAATTGCCACTCGATTGAATGATATTGAAAAATTTTGTTCCTGTGCTGACTCGTGTATTTATGGGATATCCCACCACTCAAAAACCTTACATACTATATAATCTTTAAACTAATATGAAGATGATTAGCCGACACGTCACTTTTATGGAGGGAAAATTCCCTTTCAAGGAAGAGGAAAGGCCTAATTCAAGGGGAACCCCCTCGATGGTCCATAATATGCTGAGTGTAACATCCTTATCTTATTTCCACATTTTTCAGAGTGCTTGCATACAGTTCGGTGGGTACACAGGAATAATATAAAAATACTAATAAATAGTACATGATTATAATACAGAAATTTCCCTATAGGGTTTAAAAATGAGAACAAATTTTGTCCAAAACTATCAAAATAAACTAACAATAACCAGTAGCTGCATCTTCTTGATCCAAAATCCTCAATCTTTAATATTTACCATTTTTGCTCTGGAGCCACTAGTTTCTGCCAGAACATTTTTAAGTGTAGAAACAGGGTGAGATTCAAAACAAAGCTCAGTAGTAATAAAAAATCGATCATAGAAAATGCGATAATAAATATGCTAAGTACTAGATATTGCAACATTATAGTAACAAATAACTCAGTTCAGTCAGAAATGTATTTAGGGCCAACCACTATTGCAACCCCTACGTATTCCATACCTCAATCCTCTGACCGAGTATATCAGTGTACCGATAGGCATTGTGTATCAGTGTACCCATGGGCACTGTGTATCCATGTATATTTTAGAAGATGGCATACACAAAATGAATGAAAGATAGAGTTACTCCAGAATCCTTTTTTTTCTCTACCATCCAAAACCTTTGATTTGGCTTGGGCTATTACCAATTCCTATAAATTAAAGTTAACAAACAACTAGTTATTAACTTTATACATCTTTTAATCATAATTTGTTGGCTATCTATTACAGTTTCTGCACAATGCAATTCTGCATAGTGCAATTTCACAGTTTTCCAGAAAATTGATAAATGTTTAGTCAACTTTGGAAAATCATAATTAATTCTCAAAAATTCCAAATTAACTAGTTCCAAAGCCTATGTACATCTCTCTAAGTGTATTTTCATCAAAAAAACCCAAGGCTGGTCAATGTTATTACATGTTTCCCATAAATTTGCCAAACTTCCCCTGTTCCAGATTGCATTCCAAAAATAGGGCACAACTTCAAAATCCATATCTTTTAATGTACTTGTCCAAAAATCATGATCAACCTATCCAATTAAAGATCTAGATTTATACTTTAATCATACCAAATTTTATAATATTTGGACTAGGTTTGACAAACGAAATTCATTGCACAATCAAACGGCTTCCAGTTAAACAAATCAAACAACACTTCCTTTTAAATTCTAAAATTTCCAGATTTGCATACAAACATCCAAAAATCATGAACTCATATTCCTACACAATTTTACCTTCTAAATATAATGGAATAATTAAAAACATCAAAATCACAAGATTTCAACCCCTATCCAATCTGACCGAAGTGAACCTTTTTTGCCAAAATCAACCAAAACAGAATTTTAACCACCAGTCTAGTCTAATATCATCATATATGTCGATAAAACATTATGAAAGCCTAAGAACCCTTTTAGGTCAAAAATTAGGGCATCAAAAAAGACTCCACAAAACCCAACCAATCAACATAATATATAGATCAAAGTGGAGCTCTTGCTTAACTTTTTTACTTCCTTAGGCTCTTTCTTTGGTTCTTGAACTTTTTAGCTCTTACAATGTGACTCAAAACACCTCCCCTTGAAATTCTAAAATCATAGAAATGAAGCTCTCATCAAGAGGAACAATGTTTATGAAGAGTTTTTTAGCCATGGAAGTGATCTACAAGGTCAAATCTCAAGTAGAAACCCTTACCTTGAAGATGTCCTCTTTTCTCTTTCCTTGGAGCTAGCTTGGCCAACTTTGCAAAGTGAGAGAGAGTGTGAGATGATCTGAAATTCCACTTCCCTTTATCCACTAATACTTGACCAAAATGGGCCGACGAAAATGAAGAAAAATGTGTGGTCAAAATAATTCCACTTGCATAAGCTTTAGTCTCATTAACCAAGTATGGTTTACTTAATCTAATTGGACTTTTACTACTTTTTTCCTTTTGCTTTTAGACAAAATTGGGGGTCTTTGAGAAGGGATAATGATCTTGAAAATATCCCAATTCCACCTCCATACATATTAATATTCAATTGCTATTTAAGCATTTTTTTTACTTTTCCACTCATTTTCACTTGGCTACAATTTCTCTATTTTTTGCTTAAGGTTAGAGCCTGGAATACAGGGTTAGGCCAGCCCTTCACGGACTTAGGCCTACTTCCTAAAAACCCCCCAATTTTTTAAGCCTGCGGCCCTACAGGGCTGGCATTTCACAGGCTTAGCCCTGAACTCATTTTAATTAAACAAAAATCTTTTTTAAGTTTTACAATTTATTTATTATTTTGCTTTAAATTGAGAAACATTTTTTTTTAAAACTCATAAATTTTTAGTTAAAATAATCATTTAATATCCAAATTAGCCTCTTTTTTAAAGTTTAAATGAATAAACCATTGTAAAAAATAAAATAAATCAAACCATTTAATAAATATTTTTCTGTTACTAAAACTCTATTAGGTACTTAGGTGTCTCTCATATTGATAATTTGATATAATGATATTATATATATTAAATTACTTTTAAAAAATATTAAACGGGCCTAAAAAAGCTGGCCCAACTGCCCTCCAGGGCCTACGGCCCTACAAGGCTGGCCCTTTTAGACCCGATTCCTATTTTAGCCTCTAAATCATAAGCCCGGCCCTTGAAGGGCTCGGGCCTAAATGGGCTAGCCTGACGGTCTCGTTCCAATTTTTTGTCTCTACTTAAGGTGGTCCAAGTAATAAATTTCCCTCTTTCATCTCTTGTTGAACTTCTAAGGCCATATGAAAAGAAGAAAATATTGGCTTTTAATTTTTATTTAGCCAAATGATCATTTTGTGCATACATTTTTGCCATCACCTTGTTAATTTCGCACCTTCGCTAAAATCTGATGGAATTTTTATCAAACTTTAAAAATTCATATCTTTATGTATAGATGTCCACTTTTTATAGTTCCAAAGATTATGTGAATCTTATTAAGTCTAGTTTTAAGGAAAAATATGTTCCTTAGCCAACTAGTCACACATCATTCCCAGAATTATCATTTATTGGACACTATCACAGAATCCTACTAGTTTCACTGGGCTAACTTCTAAAATACATAACTCTTAGTGTACAGGTCCAAATAACTCATATGACCTTTCAAATTAAAGCTTTGAATGTCTAGTTTCATTCTGAAAAATTTCACATTTAGTGGGCACCATTTGATCATCCAAATCCACATAACAATCTCACTACCTCGTAAGAAATTTTACTGGCAGCATTTTCCAATTCACCAAAATTCACTAGTTATCCTATTTATTGAAATAAATATATACTAGATTTTTAGTGTATGAATTTTGGGATGTAACACTGAGCAACACGAGCACAATGATATGCAAGAGGCCAGTCTGGTTAATCAGGGAGTTATTCCATTCTCTATTCAAAACTATTATACATGTAATAATTTGTTCTCTACTTATAAGCATTTTGTGCATTATGCTGATTCTATTATTGAACCTAGGACGCTTGAAGAAGCAACCATGGATAAAAAACGGATAGAGGCTATAAAAGAAGAGATTAAAGCACTAGAATTCAATCATACCTAGGAGATTGTAAACCTACCACCAGGGAAAAGACCTATCGTATGTAAGTGGGTCTTTAAGATCAAGTATGACTCCAATAGGAAGTTGGTAAAGTACAAGCCACGCCTAATGGAAAAGGGTTATACTTAAACAGAGGGTGTAGATTATTATAAGACTTTTTCCTTATGGTTAAGATGGTTACCATTATGGTGGTTCTTTCCTTAGCTATAGTAAACAACTGGGAGATTTATCAAATGGACGTATAAAATACATTTTTACAAGGGAATCTTGATGAGGAGGTGTACATGAAGATCCCTTATGGTTTTAAGGACATAGGGAAGGATAAAGTGTGCAAGTTAACAAAGTTGTTGTATGGTTTAGAGCAGGCATCCATGTAATGGAATGCTAAGCTGAGTTGTGTGCTGGTTAAGGGAGATATTAAGCAAAGCCTTCATGACTATTCACTCTTTGTGAAGAGAATAAATGGTCACATGATCATTGTGTTAGTGTATCTAGATGACTTGATCATCACAGAACATTGTGTTGAGAGAATCAATGAGACTAAGAAGCATCTACATAGTCAATTCAAGATTAAGGATTTAAAGGCTGCAAAGTATTTTCTAAGATTAGAGATTGCTAGATCAAAGGAAGGAATAGTATTGAATCAACGGAAATATGCACTGGACTTAATCAGTAATGTGTTGCTAAGTACAGCACTACCGGCTACAATACTTTTAAAGCAAAATTTGAAGTTAGTGGCCCATCCACATACTGAAATAATAGAAACAACATCAAAAACAATGAAAGAGAAGAAGAAAAAGGAACTGAAATCCAAGAAAGTTGATGAGAAACTAAAGAATCCAGAAGCATACTGTAACTTGATTAGGAGATTATCTTATTTGACCATTACTATACCTGATATTTGCTATTCTGTGCAGGTTCTAAGTTAGTTTCTAGTAGAGCCACGGTAGTCACACATGGATGGTGCGATGAGGGTGCTGCATTACTTTAAGGGCACACTAGGCTTAGGGATTTTTCTCTCATCCAGCAATGAGATAAAGCTCAAATGCTACTGTGACTTAGATTGGGAAACATGAGGAGATAGCCAGAGATTAGTCACTTAGTATACAATTCAATGAAGAAAATCTTTGATATCTTGGAAGTTGAAGAAACAAAGTCCTATGTCTACTTATTCAGCTAAAGTTGAATATAGAGCCCTTGGACATGTAACTTCTAAGATAATATGGATTTTTGGCTTGTTAAAAGTCTTGTTTGTGGTAAATGTCAAGCCTATAGAGGTATTTTGTGACACTAGAGTAGCTATTCATATAGCCAGTAATCCGGTCTTTCACGAAAAGACCAAATATATTGAGATAGACTGTCACTTCATATGAGAAAAGTTGCAACAAGGTTTGATAGACTTAAATCATGTGCGATCTTCTAAACAATTAGCTGATGTATTGACAAAACTTTAGGAATATATGCTCATGAATATTTGTTGCACACATTGGGTGTTTTTAATCTTTACAGCTGCAACTTGAGGGGGAGTATTAGTGGCATTATTAGTTAGTTAGTAGTATTGTAATTAGGTGTAATATTTGTAATTAGTTAGTATTGCATATCAGGTCCCCAGGTCTATATAAGGGGAAGATATTATACACTGTTACTTGACTTCTCAATTGTTACACTACTATAAACTAGGGATTTAGTGGCACTTAAAAAGTGCCATAGATAAATGTTTTTTTAAAAATATATATTAAG
The DNA here is from genome assembly GCA_963242795.1 of Inga leiocalycina. Lineage (NCBI taxonomy): Eukaryota > Viridiplantae > Streptophyta > Magnoliopsida > Fabales > Fabaceae > Inga > Inga leiocalycina. The sequence continues at coordinate 32,417,216 of OY725326.1, forward strand.
AAGCTATGGCCTTACTATATAAGCACCATAGCTAGTGTTAAGCTTTTGTGGCATTTGCCTAAACAAATGCCACAAAAGACCTTTATTTTTGTAAAAAATAAAAAATAAAGTGCCAGCTATGGCACTTCCTTAGCCAAGCGCCATAGCTAGCCTCATTTCTTTAAAAAAATAAGTGCAATGTTAGGACTTGTATGACGCTTGCCTGGTCCAGCGCCAAACAAGGCCACACCTGAAATTGTAAGTCTAGTCAAGTGTCTTCCAAGGCTATTTACTACAACGCCTTGGAAGCCGCTTCTCAGGCAAGCACCTTCCAAGGACATCCAAATGTTTTTGGTTTTTTGGAATTTAAGTAACATTGAATGAGATTTATTAATCAACACAAAGTTTGGAGTAAATTAAATTCATTGCTTGAATTTTAGAAATATAATATTTGAAAAATGAATAAAATATACCTGAAAATTTATAGGAAAAATCCTAAAACAAGATAAACGGAGTTGGATTGTATCTTTTTTAAGGAATCAAACTATTTCTTATGAAGGAATAGGTACAAAATTTAAAAGAAGTAAATAATTACTAATATTGATTTAAGTTGAATAAAAACATGTTTTATGAAAATTAGGATTTATCATGGGATTAATGGGGATAAGGAGAAATTTACTCAAAATAGGATTTAAATTTGAACGACTTAATTTCAAGTCAAGATTTCCACAAACAATTTATTTCTCACTAAAAGATTTTAGTTATCTATATTTTTGGGAGATGATTTAAATTAGCAAGATGAAACAAATAATTAATAAATATATAAGGCAAAACTTTTAATTGTAGGTGGGTGGCCTTGGAAGGCGCTTCCCTAGAAAAGCGCCTTTCAAAGCTATTTACTACAAGGCCCTGGAAGGCGCTTCCCACGCAAGCGCCTTCCAAGGCCATGTAAGTAAATTAAATAATTGTCCCAAATTGTTTTTTTGGAACTTAAGTAACATTATATGAGATTTATTAAGCAACACGATGTTTGAAGTAAATTAAATTCATTGCTTGAATTCTAGAAATATAATATTTGAAAAATGAATGGAATATAATTGAAAAATTCCAAGAAAAATCCTAAAACAATATAAATGGAGCTTAATTGTTATTTTTTAAGGTATCAAATTATTTCTTACGAAGGAATAGGTACAAACTTCAAAAGTAGTAAATAATTATTAATATTGATTTGAGTTGAATAAAAATAATTTTTATGAAAATTAGGATTTATCTTGTGATTATTGGAATCGACGTGCAAGTAGTATGTCGATGAATCTTTCAAGCACACAGATGCTATGGGTGTGGCCTACAACATCAATAATGATACACTGCATAATTCACCATGGCCCGCGAAAACACTCCAAGTAAGGGTTAACGTATGCACAAATGAAGATGCCATCTTACTAATCCCTTCTCATGATGAAAAATAATGGTGAAAGATGTTGTCAATGGTTATGTTGCATGGCCAATAGGTATGATTTAGCCATTTCAAAAGGTAGTTAATTTACAATCCCTTCTACTTTTTCTATGCACTTATATCTAAAACTACATGATTTAATTTCATGATTTTTGTAGGGTGTTGCTCGTCCTAAAGGAAAATGAATTAAAGAGCATGGGAAGAACTTAAAGAGTTCAACAACCCTACTAAAGTCCTAACCCTCAACCAGCAACTAAAGCAAAAGACAAATGGGTTCATATCGCCAACAATTGGCATCAATGGCATTAGATTCGATCTGCCAAAGAGTCCAGCCAATACCTTTCGATATCAACATCTATAATACAAATATAATTGAACATGTCGATGGTAGTGTACTGAATGAGGCGCTTAGTCATGGATGGCTTAATATGACGGCCATTAAAATATGGATTAGGTACTTTATAATCATTGTCTATCACTGTTATTATTATTCATCATTCAGTTTTTTGATTTTAATGACATTATTTGATTTCTATAAAGGCACTTGTACTACAATGTGTTACTGGGCACATATAGGGTGCACAAATTCGCATTTGTCAGTGCACACCTCCTTGGCCAGCACATGGGGAGATTAGTTTTGGAAACACAATCTAATGATCTTAAAGACTACTTCATACAAAGAGCAACCCCTAATAAGCTCTTTATTGTGCTATATAATATGAGGTAAGTCATTTGCGACAGTTTTTTAATGTATGTTTTTTTATCCTTTCACTTTTACCACAACATGATTGTTAAAATAAAATTTTCAAAATAATTTAGGGCACTTTGAATATTGATTATTATCCACCCAGCAGCAACTTTTTTCTATTTAGATCCTTTAGCATCTAGTTATGTAGAGAAACGTCTAGATATGATGCTTATATTCAATAAGTAAGTGTATGGGTATATGTGTAAATATTTGTGTGTGTGATTATTGAATAACAAAAATCAATCAATCTCTACTTGTTTTGTTAGCGCATTGACTGCCTATAGGAGCCAGGTTGGATTGTGCTATTCTAAACGCAATGACCCAGTCGATAGCTATGTTTGAAGGAAGATTATGGTACTTATATATGAATTTACTCAAATTTTGTTATTCAAAAAGTTTTATTCAAAAGTTGACTAAACTATTTCATTGTATTGCTGCAGTGTCCATTCCAACCAAATAACAATGATTGCGGTTATTATATTTTGAAATTCATGAAAGATGTAGTAACTCATCACCAAAAATTTGTTCCTGTGAAAGTAAGTTCCTTTACTTGCAATTCATATTGTGTTCTTAATTAAATTGACAAGTGTCTAAGCTAATTGATTTTTAGTGATTTTAATTCTTTGTGTGCATCATTATTTATGTAGTATTATGAAGATCAATGTTTTGCCAAGTTGTCTGACCAACAAGTGGATGAAATCATTGATGAATGATGTGAATATATGGTCAGACAATTAGCTAATATTTAATACGTAGGTTGTTTGTTGCCTATTCTTGTGTTGTTTATTCACTTAAGATTAATTGAACATTACAATTGATGTAATTAAATACACTTAGTAGTGATTTTATGAATTAGTTATTTGTTTCGAGTTATTTCACTTTGCTATGGATTGTTTTGTAAATTGCTGTGTATTTAGATTGTAAATATAAAGGGTCTCACTAAGAAAAGGAAACAATTATGCAAAATTTTCTTTTACAAAAAAAAAAAAAGACCTCCTATTGGTGCTTCCCAAAGAATTGCCCTATAAAGTGTGTCACTTCCTTTGGCACCTCTTAGGGAAGTGCCATAGGAGGTGGCCCAACCACCTATGGGAAGCGCCATAGGAGGTCACCCCACGCCCTATGGCCTTCCTAAGGAAGCGCCATATGAATCTATTTTTAAATAAAATAATCAAAAACAAGATATGGCACTTCCTTAGATTCAAGAAGCGCCATAGGTTTCTTTAGTGGAGCTACAAGCTATGGCGCTAAGAAACCTATGGCGCTTCTCAAGCACCATAGTATTATTAAAAATAATCACCACATAATGTGTTTTTTGTAGTAGTGTTAATTATAATGAGATAGTTCATTTGGTCTCTTTACATAATTCTTTGACTCAGTAAAACATACACTGATATAATTAAAGTCTTATTTTGTAAGTTGTCTTGATGAAATAGTTTATTTTTACTTGGTGGAATCAAATCATTGTATGCAATATATGGATCTGTTGGAATTATTTCAACAAAAGTATATGTGTACAGTTATGGAATAATACTAATGGAAGTATTGACAAGAAAAAGGCCAACAGAAGAAATGTTTGTGGATGGATTGAGCTTGAAGTGTTGGGTAAGTGAATCAATGTCCCTGCTTTATTAACTCAAGTCATAGATTCCAATTTAAATTGCTTGGCAAGGAGATGAGCAATATATTGGTAATATTTTGGCAACCATATCCTCTATTCTTGAATTGGCCTTGAATTGTTGGACCAATTCCTCACAAAGGCATTGCAATATGTCACATGTTGTGATATCATTAAAAAAGATCAAGGACATGTTTATGCAAACATGTCACTCAAAGAAATGTTGAAGCTATCTATTGTAGTCCATCTCTCATTTCTATTGTCTATCCCATTTAAAAATAGGAGGAAGAGTTATAAGAACCACTAAAATATGGGAGTCCCAGAATAGTCCCACTATGTTAGTAGTTGAATCCTTAGACCTTAGTGAAAATTCCAAAATAATTTTGTGAAACGACACTATTGCCCTTTCTAAAATTAGTTGTCACTACTTTAGTAGTTGTTTTCAGTTGGTAAGTTAAAATTGTTACTTAATAAATTGTTATTATCATTTTTTTTATTTTATCATATTTCAAATTAAGGGAATTTAGGAAATTTTGCTGCAAAATTTAATCTTAAATTAATTCACTAGAACTTCACAATGATTATGATATTTTGGAATCTGAATTGAGATTTCCATACTTGGGGGTATATTTGTGTCTTTGTTCCTTTAGAAAATGCTGGATGGATGTAATACCTTGTGTGAAATGGAGATATATTTTTCGAAAAAAAATCAGGACAAATATATCTGTTGTTAATTTTATTAATATTTTTGGATGAGTTGTAATATATGGATTAGGGGCCTTTTGATCATTGATATATGTAGCACATAGCTTTTAAGCTTTTGAAGAGGTAGTGAAGTATTTATTGAGCCCATTCAGTATCACTTGATGCATACTTGTATTTGGTCTTTTTGGTTTGTTCTCAACAATATTATGGTAACGGTAATAATTACATCTCATAAATTATTTGCATATTATAATTATTTTATCTATATTTATAAAATTATAAATATTTATTAATTTTCTAAAACCATATTTTCCTTTTTATCAAAATAGAAACATACCTTATATATATGTGTGCACGTGCACGCTCAAACAGGCCAATCCTTCATGGGTTCAATCTTGAAAATGTTAGGACTAAAAGTCAGCTTAGCCTAAAATCATGTTTTACTCAAAAGCCTGGCCCTTCAGGGATTTGGGCTTAAATAAGCTCTGAGGCTCTAGATGTCATTCAATTTATCGATATCTTTTTCTCTCTCTTTTTCTTGTTCTTTTTAATCCTACCCTTAATTAATCATTTATTAGTATGCACAAGTCACATATATGATCAAAAAGTTGGATCTATAAGCTTTCTAGCAATACAATCTACGTAAAACATGGATGAGAAATGAAAAATAAAATAAATTTGATCTTTCAAAATTTCATGATTTTAGTAATACTAGTAACATTTTTTTAATAAGAGGCATAGGAATCCCTTTGGTCTAAAAAATCTTCTCCCTCTAAATGGCCGAAGTTGATGACTTTAGCTCCATGGACCTAACATCACAAAGTAATCCAAGTACATATAGACTTCTAATATGTTGGATTGTGTTCTCTAATAAAGTGACAAAAATAAGAATATTTAATACAAAACTTGTAACTTTGGCGATTGTTTTGAAGACAAGTCTCACATTCACTAGTACGAAAGACAAACTACTATACAAGACTCCGATGCAAGTCACATTTACGGGTTTGAGCTAAGTAACGCTAGCTAATAATTCTTAGTGAGGACATTAAGGTGATGGAACATGGCTCTGTCCCAGCCTGGTTGGTCTGTGGGACACAACTAGCTGGCCTGGCCATTCCAAGTGGAGAGCTGAGCCAAGTTCCTAAGAGAAGGCTCGAGTCCAATGGTTCGTAGACAAGAAGGCACGCGTGAAGCTGATTCCTCTGAGTTGCAAAGGATCAAAGGATGTTGTTTCTCCAGCTCAGAATGCCCATTGAGCCTAGATACATGAACCGATCACTTTTTCTGTTGGCCCCTAGCGATGCTCTGTTTCTGACCTCTGCCATTTTGGCTAATATAACAGAATAAGAGAGAGAGAGACAGAATGTGTTCCTGCTATTTGCAACACCATATTACTGAACTATATATATCAGAACGAAAGAAAATAACAATGAAACATGCAAGAAATTTGAGGAGAAACAAACCAAAAAAACTTGCATTTAATCTGGCAAAAGTATGCAAGTAAGTATTGTACTCTGTATCACTACTTGCAATGTTATGCCCAACACATCATTAATTGTTACCTGAAAAATTGATGTTGGTATAAGAATATGCTAGCCTCAAGTGTTACATATCTTTATATAGCAAATTCTGTAGTAGAATGGCTTTGACAAATTTTCTGGAATTTTGTGATTATAATTGGTGTTCTGTGATATTTTTTCTTAAAAGAGGACAAAAATATATTTACATAGAAACTAGAACCACTTAATTTCAAATTTTCTAAATTTAATCATGAATTTTCAAATTTTGATAAAAATTCTGTCAGTTTTTAGCAAATGTTCGAAATTAAAAGAAAAGATAATAACACAATGTAATTACCTTGAACTCTAAGGGTGAAGATAATCAACAAAATGAGTTTTAGGACTGGAATGAGTAATAACTCATTTCTTGTAAATTTGGAATTTTAGGACCGGACAGTTTGCCCCAGTCAGAATAGGGCTTAGAGCAGAAAAGGGGAGTTAAGATAATAACTCTATCTCTCATATACTTTGTGAATGTTTATATGCTTTATGTATACCATCTTCTGTGATATGAATAATGAACATACACTATCTAACTGTGGTACGGGAAAATCACAAATACCATGCAGCCCAGTAGAGACCTAGTTATGATACCCAATGCCAAGGGGCACATTACCTAATTGTGGTCTAGGACCCAGCTGAGACACACGAACAAATAGGGGTTTAAACAGTGGATTAGCCCTGAATTATGTACACATACCAATTTATTTTGTTATTATTATGTTGTATTATATGGTACATGTCATATCTACTTATCGCATTTTATATGACTGATTGCATTTTACCACTGAGATTCATTCAAATCTCGCCATTTTTCAATAATTAAAAACATTATAGCAGAAGGTAGCGGTTTCAAGGGCAAAACCGTAAATACCAGCGGATGAGGGTTCCGGTTCAAGCAAGAGTTGTTGTTGGTTATCATTAGGCTTATTTTGTTAGTTTTTTTAGAATTTGTATATATTTCTCAAACCCTATGGGGATTTCCTATAATGTAAATAAGTACTTAATATCAGTATGTTTATGCTATTTCTGTAAGCCCACGGAATTATGTGTTCATTACTCTAGTAAATATCAAAATCTTAAGGGTTTGACATCTTCCATGTCCATCATGCAAGCTCTCGTTGTAGCTCTTACGACCACAGCTGTCACCATCACCTAAAATCACCATTTGTTAGTCATCGTTCCAGACCATAGCATCTCCTCCATTATTTGATTTACTCCGCTTACAAGTACACAAAGCAAGTTGAGAGGAAGGAGAATGAAGGAGGCAATGGAGAGAAGATGTTTTCTTGGACAAATGAAAATAATGACCAACATGACAATGCCAAAGATGCAGCACCTCCTTTGTTCAAGACAGAAGAAGAAAAAGCTGAGAGAGAATAGAAGAAGGCTGATGGTAAAGGATCCTTAAAGGAATCTGTTGCAGACAATCTGAAGGAGACAATCAAGGAACTTCCACCTCAATCATAGCCCACAACAATAATCGAACCAGCCACAGATTATGCAATAGAGCCTATTATGGATAAAGAAACAAAGAAAGAGAAGCAAGTTAAGGAAGAAAACATATGGACAGAAAGGTCGTTCCTGATTCAGAGCCGATCAGCGTCAAGGAACCAGAAGCAACACTAAAGTGTCTCAGGCCAATCTCCACCACTGGTGTGGAAAGTCATCGTCGCCATTGTTTGTTCAGTGAAGGTTCGCAAGAGAGATGAAGGGAGGCTTGGGGAAGAACGGGAATATGATTTTAATTTATTATAAGGGGCCATTGTAGTCTTTTTCTTTTTCTTTTTTTTATTTATGAATAGTTATAAAATGAAATTAATTTTAGCAATCCCTTTAAATATTACTTTACACCAAACGTTAATTTTAAAACCCATTCCCATTTCCACTTCCAATCCTATTCCCACACCCAATCTAAATCTTAGTCTCAATCCATCAAAATTCAATGTTACCTACTAAATAGAGCCTAAAAGTATTAGAACTGTGGTATATAATCCGCATTGTAAAATGTCGTTAATAATTATAGAAAGTAAACTATAAGAATATATTAAAAAAATGTTAACGAAAAAAATTATTAAAAGAAGTAGAAGAGTAGGAAATATTCTTTCGGTCCTTAACAAAATACCTAATTGAGAAATTGATCTTATTCATAAAGTAAGATCCATTTGTCAATCTTTTCCTAATTTACCCCTATTGATACTCCCTCAACAATAATTAAGAGAAAAATTGAGAGGATTAAGGAAGATGATTAGTGTGTTTTTTATTAAAAAGAAAATATGTCATATTAACTAGTTTAAATAACTTCATTAATCTAATCAAAATAAGTAAATTAGGTCTTACATTAAGGACATGAGAGCATAATAGTTAGAAAAACTGATGGACCCTTTCATGAGTAAGAATTTTCTAAGTGAGATTTAGAAAGAGAGTTTAAATATAATGTTTAATCTATTGATCTTCATTTGACGGTCAACGTTTACTCTAACGATCATCATTAACAATCTTTATTGAATTAGTATGGTGAATATCTAATGATATTATTTACATGTTATTAAATCTCAACCATTGAAAGTTGGCCTAATAGTAGATACACTTAATGGAGAGTAAATGAAGAGAGAAATCAACAAAGACACCCCTTTTCGAAGAAAATAAAAAGTTTTGACCCATTTTTATTAATGACCGTTGGACTCCAAAAATTAATGCCCTAATGTTGAACTTTGGGTCCAAGTCCGCCCTTGATGGGCCGAACTATTTGATTAGGATAGGTAGCCTAATCAAATAAGAAAAAAATCAGCATTAATTGCAAATTAGGGAATAATTCAGTAATAATTATGGGATTGTTAAATGATGAACAAGTCACCATAATTAGGAAATTAATTGAGAATCAATTAATTTAATTATTGTCTTGGAGGGCAAGAAAGAGTGCACACGTTTCCTAATTAGTGGCCACCCTAAAATACTATAAGTAAGAGGTGCCCCCTTTAGTTATTCGTTGCCCCTGCAACTGAGTTTTCTAGCAATATCTTCTCTGCTACCATCTTTCTTGTTCTGATAATCTACTGTGCAAATCATAATTAGGCTCTAGTAGTCTAATAATTGTGTGGGCACTATTATGGAGCTTTGACCCGAATCCGAACATGGATTCACCCCGATACGGTAGTTCTCTCTCTATCCTCTATTTTTTTCCAACATTGGTATCAGAGCCATCTTGATCCTGTGGCTGTGATTATTCTATATGAATAATTATGTGATATAATTTGTTTATATCTCCATCATATATGTTTTTCCGCTGTGCTATTGTTATGAAAGTATATTTTGTATATATTGTTCATACATATATAATCTGTATATATATTGATCATGCATATATATTGTTCATGCATATTCTCTTTATTTGTTTAATATTGTTCTGTTGTGCTACAATATCTGAACATGCTTGAATATGTTTGAAGCTTGCTTGATGCCTCATTTTTTTCCTCTCGATCATATGTATGTGTGTATATGCGTGTCTGTGTTCTCTGTGTGCATCGGATTCTTCTTCCCAGATTTGTTATTGGACTTAAGCTCGATATGCACACATAAAATCAATTCTTGATTGTTTCCTCCTCTGGTTGTTTTATATATATACAATGAGTATATATATATAACTCATGAAGCAATTCCTTCGTCTTCTCCTCACATCTTTGATTTCTTAATGGTTGATGTTTTTAGAACCTATGTGGAACCAAAAACAAGAGAATTTAACCCTCAAAAGCTAGGAAAGCTTTTGAAACGTAGAGGACACACATCCAGGTCAAATTACGTAGCACCGTCAATGTCGAGAAAAAATTGGGTGTTCAAAACTGATTGTTTTTGCCCAAGTTAAGGCCATGGATGTGTAGAGCTCGAAGAAATGATTCCAACGATGCTTAGAAAGGGTCAAACGGAGTTCGGATGAGGGAGAAACGAAGGAAAGAAGTGCGAGGGTCACTTGTCACCACTGCCACTTGAGCCACGATTTGATCAATGAAACAAAGATTTTCATATCAAATAAAAGCCATGGATTTGTAGTTCACTCAACTATGATAAACGAGGGAGATATGGCTTTTCTAAGTTTGTGGGTTGAGATAACCCACCGAAGCTCCAACCGGGTCAGGTTGACGTGGCTAGAGGTTGAAGATGACGATGTGGCAATCAATGCCATATCATCAGTCAACCAAAGCCGCGTGGAGCCAATGAGAGGTCACCATGTCAACATTCAGAGCCATGTCAGCATAGGTAAACATCGGCCACGTTGGCCGAAACACGTCATTGCCACGTCAACGAGATCAAGGGGTTAACCAATAAACTGTTGACTAGTCAATGGTCAAGGTTGACTGTGAAAGAAAAACTAAACCTTCAGATGGCGCATAGGGCCCACTAGGGCCTCTATTTGACATATGGCAAGCACCGCCAGAGAGAGGACAGCATGTGGAGTCACTAGCCTGGCACGTGTCACTAGTGGATGGCCACAACGCGGCGCGTGGAGGTCAGCCGCCACCATCGAGAGTGGCCAATGTTGGAATTTTCCAATTTTTTAGGATCTTTCAATCCAGATACCTTCTAGGTGCTCGTGTAAGCGCGTGGGACCTCCGATTGAGACATGGTTTGTTCCTAAAAATCCCTAAATTTGAGAGCTTCAATTTAATATATAATTTGCATATATTTGAAGCATGTTTAGATGTGTTTTGATTCAAAAAGTTGCTTATAGGTAGTTATAGATTCCCAAAAACCTTGAAATTGAGTCAATGACGATTCTATTGTTTTTTGGGATAGGTTGGCTTACTTATTAAGAGTATTTCAGTTGCAACATAAGGTTAATGCTAAAAGATTCTTTAAAAGTGAGGGATTATTCAAATGAGTTTTTGAATATAAAATCCTATCCAACCTTGGCTAAAACTCTTAGAGATAAAAACCTGAAAATTGCAGCAACTTGAAATTATTGAATAATAATAAGTCTTCCTATGCTTATAACCATATTGATTCACTTGGATTGAAGCAATGACTTCTAAAGTCAACCCTTATCACAAATGTTGTGACAAAGGACAAGACAGATAGATGTGAGAATCATCTCATCAAGTGGGAGGTATGCTGCAATTACATCCAAGTAAGTGGATGTAAACACGGCAAAGAGGAGCTAAACATTATAGCTAGATTATATATGAGTTCATATAGTCAGAAGGGCCTATAAGAGGGAGAACCTAGTTAAGACACGACAATAAGAGATAAATTGTCTTAATGTTTTTTTTCCATTGAATTTAATGATTAAATTCTTTGTTTTTGGAATTGAATTAAGAATATTCTCTTCTTGTTTCCATGAACATTCATGTTGATTAGATGATATTGTGGTATTATCTTCTTAATATAACTATCTTTGATTGATTTAAGGTTTCTGGAATGCATCTAGAAATCCAAAAGGGGAAAGTGTTCAATAAAGACTATGGTTAAAAGGGTGATGAGCTAACTAGCATGATTATGATGGGAGTCAATCTAGTTGTCTCCTGAACATGAAGCTAGTAAACTTATTATTTAATTATCCTTTGTCTTATTTGAACAAATATGATTTGTACACCATAATCGTCTAAGTGACCAATTATGACCAAGTCTTTTTGATTGAACTTATGAAGACAAGTTCAGTAGAGATGACTATGGAGTTAAAAACTCTCAAATATCTTTTCATTCAGGAAGAATGAGATGTTAGGTACATCCTACCAATTAGTCTTCAGCATTTAGAGGCTGAAGCAACCGAAGGATACAAAAAGTTTATTCTATCAAGCATAGAAAGAACAACATTGCTCAGACTTATGATGGTATGAGCAATGTAACCTTATTCAAGCCGTGTGGATAGTGTTGGAAGATAGTGGAATAGGTGATCTTCTTCCATCAAGTTAAAACTAAGTTTAAGTTTTAACATAGTGTATTAAGTCCTAACATGCCGTTTAGGCAACGCTTGAAGCAAATGTCAAACTAAGAAGTTGAGAGAAACTAAATGCCAAGTTCTTTTTAATAAACAACAAGTATATGTTGTGACAAGACGTCTTCCAATGAGTGGGAGTAAGCTATGTCTCCCAGTGAGTCAGAGTAAGGCACGTCTTCCAGTAACTGGGAGTATAAGAAAACAAATACTACTCCTAATATGCATATTGTGACCTTCGGCAATGTGATTCGCCATATTGAACTTAAGCGCGAAAGACTGAAGGATCCAAGATCCATCATTTAGATGAACTTAGCTAAAGAGTGGGAGGATTCATCCTTTAAGCCTAAGGGCAAGAAACCTATGAGGAAAACTTGATCTAGAGAAGGTCAATGGTTTCTACAAAGATGAAAAGCTGCATTGACAATCCTTTAAGGGTTGTAGAAGTAGCAATCCATATGAGTAATGGATATCACAAAGAAGCATATGGCTTTATGTCAAGATGTAAAGGAAGAAAGAGAAAGAATCAAGGGATTGGGACTTGCATATTAACTCTGCATAGATAAACCACCCTGATTCACTCCATGCAATTGCATTTGACAAAATCAAATCTTTGCTATCTCTTTAGTTACGGATCGATGGGACTATGACTCTCAAATCCTTTGTTGGATTTTGATGTTTCTTTTTTGGGATAATAGATCCATTTCTTGCCACATGCACACATTGATCAAAAGAAATTATCAAACTAGCAAAAGAAAATTTGCTAAATCATGTGTGCTAAAGGCTTAATACTCGTATGAATAAGTTGAGAACTTAGTCTACCTGGCAAGAAAGACAAAGAAATATTTCGGGAAAAGCCACTGCAATTAGCAAATTATGACGTTTGTGAACATGAGGGCAAAACACAAAGCTTGGTATTTCATTAATGTCATGGACATTTACTTGAAATATAGTAATATTTACTTGATTTTAGGCAAGTGTGAAGCTGTTAGATAACGGCTGAACTAGTCAGGAATCAGTTAAACTAAAAGGATAAGACCTTTCGAACTAACAAGGGTTAAAGACACTCATGTGATTAGTTCTAGCTACTTTATGTACAAGAAAGGAATTGTTAGGCAACTATTAATACCTAGAACATTTCAACATAATAAAGTTGTTTAAATGGAGATATAGACCTCTCCTTAACATGGTTGAGTAAATAATGGCATAAGTGGGGCTATCAACCATATATTGGTATGTAGACTTATAGCTATTATATTCACACTTGATCAAATGCCCTCTATGACAGTCATGACCTTACCCTGTAAATCATGGTTAAGCTTTTAATCATGCCTAAGCTTGTTAAGACCATAAGGGTCAACAACTTCATATCCATAATTCTTCCTATGTGTAAGGAAGATTGGGGCCAAAGTATACAAGGTATATCTTTGTAACATGACCTGAGAATTTGATAAGACATGCCTTTATTATTGAAAATGATGGCAGCTCAGTGAGTGAGAGAAAATCGTGGGACACAACATTCATAAAACTCAGATTTCTTAGCAGGAAATGAGCATTAATCATACTGAATTTCTTTAAGAGGTTCAAAGAAACTAGGAATAATCAAGTGTTCCTAAGTTCATTGATTCGAGTGGGAGGGTTGAGACTGTTTCATAATGAATGAGGTAAGAGGTAAGAGGATTATCTCACCCATGCATAGGAAACAAATCCTATGAAATCCACCTCGAAGCAAATTGTCATCCAACAAATGACTATAAAGGGATCATGCTCTCTTCATCATTTAGAAGATGATGATGAGTACCTATAAATGTCTGAAAGACACTAGAAGGACCTGCTAAGAAGAATTGTAAAGTGTTATGCAGGAGGATATGGATTCTTTTTTTGAACTAGCCAAGTATATGTTTTAGAAAATTTGTCACCTAGCCAAGAGGCGATTGGGAACAAGTAGGTTCTCAAATCTGTTGAGGGCATATAAAACCTAAAACACATAGTGGATAAGGGGAACCACAATGGAAGGTTGTCCATTGTGCATTTTAACTCTGAACTTTGGCTATGACAACAAGCTTAGTCTTGAAATTACATCAAGATGATGTAAAGACCGCTTTCCAATTTAGAATTTTGGAAATTGGATGATGAACTCTACATGAAGTAGCTTAAGGGCTTCGTAAAAACAATCATCCAAATAGTAGTATATTTTGAAAGCCTCACCAACTTCAAGATAATCAGAGAACACTACATGAGTCCCAAACGGTCTAGTGATGATTCTTTATAAAGTCATCCTTTGTCAAATGACATATAAAACAAGTGTCAAGGGAGTCAAGGGAATAAAGGATTATAGAATCTTTAAATTCTGAGTTGAGAAATTCATGGGTTGAACAAATATCTTGAATGACAAGGTAAACGGAGATTGCACAAGAAAGATACAATCTTTTCCACCTAAGATATGTCCAAGTGTAATCCTTAGACATCTTAGGATGTCAAACTATAAACCCATGGACACCCCTGAAGTCAAGGGCATAAACCTAAAGAGGTTACATGTCCTATGAGGAATCCAAAATAAAAAAGGTGGATGAGTCCTATGTGAGACTATGGTTGGTAATATGAATGTACACATTAGTGTACATAAGACCAAATGTTTTTTGTCAGACTTGGAAGCTGTTTTTTTGGTCCTGCTGTGAAATGGATTATGAGAATAACCATGGATTAAGTTGTCATGACAACAACTTTCTTTTGAAAGGATACTCCAATACAAGACCTAGGCAAATGGTGATGGAGTAAGGAAATATACAAAGTATTTTTCCTATTATCTATGGAAATAGAACACAGAGTGTGTTCTACCATCATTTAAAGTGCCATATGGCTAAAGTAGTTCCTATAAGAGATTGAGAATGAATGGTAGATAGAAGAATCCAAACGATAGCATCTTATGATGAGGATCATAAGTATCACAACAAGGCAAAACATACTTTTCGATATGTCTCTATAAGAGATATGCTTTCAAAAAGGGAAAGTGACAATTCAATGATGTTCTACTGACAGAATGTTGGTAGATCCCCTTACTAAGCCCATAGCTTGATATTCATTGAGTTAGTGAAAACCTTGGGGCGCGAATAAAATATAAGGTTGTGAACTTCTTTTATATGAAGATAAAAGAAATAGTATGTATGTTATAAGTAAATACATATAAGGTATATAATTTTGTATGTCGTACAAGTCCGAAGAGGTTGGTTTACTCACACAAACAATTGTGTTCCCATGTTTTGTAGGGGGCATGGGAGGGTAAGATGAGCAAATGATCACCATGAGATGGTTAAGAAGAATCTTTGCATTTAAGTCACCTTAGTTAGACTGAGATGAGATCTATATGTGTACATATACACATAAAATGGATTGGAGAATGAATACAGACCTGTAGCTAGGCAAAGAACGTTTTTTCACAAATGAAATTTTAAAAGAGATATTGTGAAAAAGAAAGCTCTGGTTTGAATATTGAGTACATTTTAGAACCAATGTCTATACGGTGAAAGAGAAAGAAATCGAAGTACAACACAAACTATTTATCGTAGCATGCAATTCATACTGTATGTGCTTGAGAGTTAGACTGCAACATGGGATGTGTGTGAAAGATCCCTAGTTCACTACAGTGTGAGTCCCAGGAAGGAAGAATCCTTCCATTATGCCCTTAAGACTTAGGCAGCATCATGAAAGCTTGGTTTGGTGACAACTACTTTAGTTAAAGCTCTATGATTATACTCGATTCGGTCAAACGAATGAAAACTAGGAAAGCGACCAAGTTAAGATGGACTGATGTTTAGTCAAAAAGGAAGATTTACTCCTAGATACATAAGATGTGCTAGTGTCTGTGGTCGGCCCCTTACTAGCTTTATGTGTAGCTTGTAAGTGCGGATACTATATGCATGGAAGGCAATCTAAGTTAATCAACATATTAACTTAAGAGGGATTAGATATGGCATTAGTAATATGTACGGGAGAATCTAGGGCATCTGAGGCAATGAATATATAGATTATAGATATAAAGGGTGTCCTTGGATGCTGGTCCGGTATGAGGGATTTCTAGTATCACAAGCACCAAATCTTGAAGACGTTTTTTTCCCACACAGTCACGGTAGACGCTAAGTATGAAATAGAAAAGAGTAACAGATGCACGATGGGAGGCCCATCAAGTGCGAGTGGGAGATGTTGGACTTTGGGTCTAAGTCTGCCCTTGATGGGCCAGACTATTTGATTAGGATATAAGTAGCCTAATCTTTTTTCTTTTTTTTTTGCCAACAATAAGTAGCCTAATCAAAAAAGAATAAAATCAGCAATATTTGCATATTGGGGAATAATTTAGTAATAATCATAGGATTGTTAATTGAGGAACAAGTCACCATAATTAGGAAATTAATTGAGAATCAATTAATTTAATTACTGTATTGGAGGATAAAAAAGAGTGCACACGTTTCCTAATTAGTGGCCACCCTAAACCACTATAAACAGGAGGTCCCTCCTTCAATTATTCCTTGCCCCTACTATTGAGTTCTCTAGCAATCTCTTCTATCCTACCATCTTTCTTGTTCTGGTGATCTGCAGTGCAAATCACAATTAGGCTCTAGTAGTCTAATAATTGTGTGGGCACTATTATGAAGCTTTGACCCGGATCCAAACATGGATTCACCCCGATAACCCAATTCTCTCTCTATCCTCTATTTTTTTCCTACACCTAACGACGAAGTGACTCGCCTGAGTGAGGATATAAGCTTAAAAGAGTTAAAATGTATGGTTGTTTAATGATTCAGGGCTTCAGAGTTAATGATAGATCCTTAGTGGTTTGGGAGACTAGCTAACTAGGAGGTAGGTACATGGAAGATTGAAATGTATTCAGGTTAGTTTTAGCCTTTAGGCTAAAAGTTGTTAGAAATATGTTATATGTATGGCAGAATGATATGATGTTCTGATTGATTAGTTTTTCATTTAGTCCTTCAAAATGTGGCATTCTGGGAAATAGTTTCTTTTGCATATGGCATTAACCATATTTTTATGGTTTTTTGGGGCTGAAATACATTAATATTACTTTAAAATGGGAAATCGATTCCCTGCAAAAATTGTAGGTTAAACATGACAAGATACTTAAAATGATTTTATGCACTCTTAAAATTGTTCATGTTTTTGTGTCCATTGTTTCATGTTAATGTTGTTCACTCACAGGAGATTGGTGAACAAATTATTTATAGGAACATGACTAAAATTAGTGTGAGAAATATAATTTTTTAATGGGAGAAATATTTGAATATAAGAGTACAAAAATATATCATGAGTACTTTTTTAAAAATACACTATTCTTCTTAAATATGAGTAGTTCAATTTACGGTTTATAACAGTACATAAATACAGTTTTGTTTATAAATTTACAATGGCCACACCAAAATATTTTATATTGCGGAAGAATAGTGGTTAATTCTTGGTATTAAATTAAGAACATAATGAATGACGCTTATATTTAAGCTTTAAATATATTTTCTCAGATGATATTATAAGCAAGCACTCATTCTAGTCCTCAATATAAGATATATTTATCTAATTCGATTACTGTGATTAGACTAAGAAAGTGATGTGAAACACTTGCTAACAAGCTAATTTAATACAAAACATAGGTGATTTAGGCAGAAAAATTGATAGAGACAATGACGAATAAGGAGAACAGAACACGAACAGAGGAGGAAGGGGGAGGAACTAAGAGAGAGGAGGGGGAAAATGATTAGTAATGAGGGAGGAGAGAACAAAACCAGGGGAGGGAGAGATTCACATGAGGGGGAGAGATAGAGAGAGAGAGTTCACAAAGCTAAAAGTAATTTCAATTCATGGAGTTTTTCTTACATATCCTTCCTAACTTCTACGAGTATTTATAAACTTAGAAACAAAATCATTTATTTCCATAAGAGTTTTCTTTTAGAATATTTAATTCTATATTTCATCAGTAACTTATTAAGTTAGTTAACATTAAATGTTTTTTTTAACAACACATTCATCTTTTTTAATTACTTAATTCCCTCTCTTTCTTTATCTTTGTTATGCTTTTCCAGCCTACTACGCCAGGTGAGCCTAGCGGCTTGAACCTTCAACTTTTTCCTTTTGATCCCTTAACGATGCTCTGTTTTTTACCTCTGCCATTTTGGGAGGTATAACAACTGTAAACTCATTCATCTTAATGGGAATACTGAAACATATATCAGATTGAAAGTGAATAACAATTAAACATGCTCGTTACATCTTTCTAACAAATCATACTCAGTTTCATACTTTATATGACAAAATTTTGCATTCAATTAGTGCAGTTTTCTTTATCTTAAGAATAAAAGTGTATAGTAATTTGATATTCAATTAGTGCAGTTTTAACGGCAGCGAAGACTTGCCTAGAAACTCAATTCACCAGCCAAAGATTGATGGAAATATATCAAAAAAAAAAAAGAACTATATGCAAAATTCCAATTTCATTTGGCATCCAACTCCACCAAGAATTTCATTTCACTTACATAAATTAATTCTTAAGCAAACGAGTGTTAGATAATTAACTCACGCAATAAGAGTTTCAAATTATGAAAATCCCCACTCTTAAATGTCCATTACTTTTTTGATGTGAGACTCACTTATTCTCTCTTCAACTTTATATTGGACGTTTGGACTAATTTAAAAGAATTGATAAAATTACATCATTTTAAAAGATTGTGTCTACTTTTACGCCTTTCAATATTTAATTGTGCTAGAAGCTCATAATGAAAAACTTTTTTGTTACAATTGTACCTTAAACCTTTAGTAAATAGTGCAGATAGATCTTCTCTCTTATTTATTGCAAGTATTTAGTAAATAATACGGATTTCTTTTTTTTGAATTGTGACTTTTAAAAATTTTAATTTCTCTCCGACAACTTACTCAAAACTAATCTATCTCCATATCGTCAACGCACAAGAGATTATTGGAGTTTGAAATAAGGAAGGCCCATCTAGAAAAGAGCAACAACATCACTGAGACACGGGAGTGACCACAATGGATGACTGGTTTTCAAAATAATTTACATAATAAAATTTCTGAAGAACACAGCACTTGACAAAGTAATTAAGCAACCATCTCACTAAGTTACCTCAAAAAGCAATTAAAGAGAACCTGACTGAGAAATATCAGGAAAGTACCAAAACTAATGACACCCAAACTCTGTTAAGCATCTTATTTAGAGAATAAGATAATATCAGTTATGCCATTCACAAGTACAAAGGGAACACAAGGTTTCTTAAGTAGTAAGATTAGAGAAAACAAGGTTGACCTCAAGAGTCACATGTCTCAATACTAACTAAACTTATAAGCCAAATACATGGTCAAGTTTGGATAGATCTTGCTCCATACTGTCCATTCTTGCCCTTGCAACATTAAGTTGATCTTCCAGGCTGCTAACATCAAACTTCAATTGAACTAGTTGCTTCAACATGTCATTGTGATCAACTTGTATATCCATCACTCTCTAGTGAATAGATGCCAGCCACTCCTTGTCAAAGCCAAAAGATTCTAACTCAAGACATAAATCTTCAAATTTCTTCCTCTTTGAGTCATCCATTGTCTTTGGTTTCTCTGATTTTAAAAGCTCCAGTATGTCAGTTAAGGACTTGTATCCCTATTTACAGAACCTGGGGGACTTTTGTGAGATTTTCCAGTCCCATAAATGTGGATATTTGACAAATGCCTCGTCGAGTAAGTGAGCTTGTCTTTCCTTAATCTTAAACAGTCCATGAAAATCAAGCAACTCCCCTACAGGAGGATGCTGGTTTGTTGAAGATGAAGTCAGTGCTTCTGCAGTTAAGGGGGTAGTAATTGGTGAAAGCACTGTTGGATCCTCTGGCAGAGGAAGAGACACTGCAAATAACAACAATACCAATTTCTGTTTAACCACTTAAAATTGGAGAAAGTTGTGAAGTCATAGCAATAAGTCACAAATTTTTTGGAAACATTTTCAACTGAAATATTGAAGTTACTGACAGTATATGAAACTTGGAAATATACATAAGTTCTTTTGAACAATTTGAATGATACCTTTATATTCTTCAACAATTTGTCGTGCATCCATGGCAACTTGTGACAGTTCAATTTTAACCTTAAGTTTTTCATCAATCAATTTATGCTGTCTTCTGTATTATGTTATCCCATGAAGAAGAGTGTAGTGAACCTACGTGTGATGAGGATCCAACTGTTGATTCTTCTGGTGTTCGATCTTTATGAAGACTTCCTCTAACAATTCCTAGGCTACTCTACGCATTACTTGTGAATTAATATGTCAGTTTCCAAGTTTAACTTTAGTGATGAAATTAATTTTGCACAGCTAAAGAAAGAAGATAATTTACTGAGAGTAGTGTACAAAAGTGAAAGAAATTAACATGTGTTGAGATAAACCTCTCTTGAGTTCATGGAATGAACTGGATATAGGTGCTTCTCTTGAAAGCTATCACAATTGTCAACAACAACTTCAAAGTTTTGTAAATGTAGTTGAAACTCAGAAGCTCCTTGAACCTCATTGTGTGAATCTTCAGGAATCATTTCTTGATGAGGAGCTATAGCAGAATATGAGGATAAAATTGATAGGTAGCAAGCATTTAAAATTAAGAGTAAACTTGAAAGGAATTTTAAATTTTAAATCAGAATTATATCTTGCTTCACCAAATGAATGTTGGAACCTGTTGCCTTGACAAATGTCTCATCCAATACGTGAGAACAACTTGATGGACCATGTAAATCAGGTAACTCTTCTGCTATTTGGTGTTTCTACTTTGAAGAAGAAACTGGGGCTTTTGAAGTTGGTGAAGTGGTAGTGATACTAGTACTACTTGGTGAAAGCATTGCTGATTGACAAGGCAGAGGAAGAGACACTGCAAAAAAAATGATGCCTATAACTTAACTTATTTGAAGCTTGGAAACATGTCTAATGGAATTTTAAAGTTATTACATGATGAGAAACCTGGAAAGAAATATTAATTCTTTTGTCCAATTCTAAAGATACCTTTGTAGTCTAGAAGAGGTTGTTGTGGGTCCATCAATCAACACCTATGAATGGAACCAACAATCATAGCATTTTAGGATGTCCTGTCTATAATGTTATCGCATCAAGAAGCAGGTGATGAAGGTACCTTTGATGAAGGTCCAACTGTTGATTTTTCTGGTGCAGAATCTTTATGAAAACTGGAATTTTCTATTTCCATGTTACTCTGTGCATTAATTCACAATTAATATATATATTAGTTTCCAAGTTTTACTTCAGTGATGAACTTAATTTTATACACCTAAAATATAAGCTAATTTACTGAGAGTCATTTTCTAATGTAAAAGATAGTAACAGGGATCTTAACAAACCTCACTTAACTTTGTTGAACCAACTGAACAAAAAGTTTTTTGTTAAAGGCCTCCTTGAGTGTTAGCAATTACATCAAATTCATTTGATTAAGGAAGAACCTCTGTAGCTTCTTGAACCTTTGCAAAATTTGCATCAAGTTCAACCTGTGCTTGTTTATTGGTCAAGTCCTGTATATATATACCAGCCAACAATTTTAGACTTTTAGGCTGTATTCTATAAAATGTTATAGCTATTATATAAAGTGTAGTGAGCCTGCCTGTGTTGATGTTCTTACTTTATTCTTTTAGTCCAATATCTTTATGAAGGCTTCCCTGTCCTATTCTTTTGCTACTCTGCAATAATTTCCAAATGATAAATTTCAGCGTCTAAGTTATCTTCATAAAAGAACTTACTTTTATAAACCTAAAGAACAAAGCATTAGGTTAAATTAGCTTGCTTTAAGCTTTCGAGGAGGAAGTTGATACCAGCTCTCAATACTATAGTTCAAAATTCTTAATTGAGAAGCTATAGATGAGCAAACTCTATATATATAAAAAAGAGCAAATCAGTCATGGGAGCTGAGAAAAAGAAAGTAAAAAATGCTTGATTTTGAGGTACCATTTAGAATAATATCAAGTCGTCCTTCAAGATTTATGTGCTGCCCTCTCACTCACTTGTTCTATCAAACTGAATTATTTTCATATTTTTTTTAACTAGTTGGACTAATCATTTGCAGGCTCAGATTAAGAAAATTATGAAATAGGATGAGGATGTAGTGCCATGATCGTGCCTCTTCTTGCTTGTACGTAATTCTGTCTTAAGTCATGTCATTTTTCGGCCTTAGTGTTGGGAATGTGTGATGAGTTATCTTTGGCTTATAATAATGTTTTAACTATTTGCAGCAAAAGCA
Source organism: Inga leiocalycina (assembly GCA_963242795.1). Lineage (NCBI taxonomy): Eukaryota > Viridiplantae > Streptophyta > Magnoliopsida > Fabales > Fabaceae > Inga > Inga leiocalycina. The sequence continues at coordinate 32,439,490 of OY725326.1, forward strand.
CTAGAGTTGTTTTTGCAAGATTTATGTGATCGGACTATTAGTGTAAAATAGTATTTAGCAGTATTAGCATTTGTTATACAGTTGTACAATCTTGTAAAGATTTTCAAATATTTTCTCTCTCTATACGTGTATGGCATAGATGCCTTTGTAACAATATTCTGTTACAAAATTATTCTATATAAAGGACAAGGTGTGAGTCACAAATACTCAACCTACTCAGCCATCTCTATTTTTCCTATTTTCTATCTTGGTATCAGAGCAAGAAGGCTCTACAACGCTTCTAGGATTGTCTTCACCGATAGCCTACAATGTCATCATCTTCCCTAAATTCTACTAAAACTACCTCCTCACCAATGGCTAAAACATACTCTCTATTTCACTCTTCAAGCCAGACAACTTCTGTTAAACTGGACAGAACAAATTTTCTTGTCTGGGAATTAGTGGTCTTACCTTTGATTGAAGGGAATAAATTTCTGAATAAATGTGATATCAATGTTAGAGTGGATGACAAATATGTTCGTGAGGTTTGTCAATATGGAAAGTCAAAGAAATTACCATTCTCAAAATATATGTCTCATGCTTCCTCTCTTTTAGAGCTTATTCATACTGATTTTAGGAACCATCACCCATACAATAAATTCATAGACATCAATTCTACATTCATTTTATGGATGATTTTAGTAGATTTACTTGGATTTATCCACTTAAACATAAGGGAGAAGCTATTGGAGCTTTTACACAATTCAAAATTTTGGTTGAAAATCAACTTAATACAAAGATCAAGGAAATTCAATGTAATAATGGATCTGAATATAAGCCTATTTTACATTTAGCTAAGTTTGCTGGTATTCTTATACGTCTTACTTGTCCTTATGTATCTCCTCAAAATGGTAGAGCATAAAGGAAGCAACATCATATAGTAGAAATGGGTATGACTTTATTAGCTCAAGCATCAATGCCACTTGCTTATTGGGTTGAAGCTTTTCAAACTACTGTTTTTCTTATTAATAGATTACCTACACCAACTCTAAATGATCAGCCACCTCTGTGGTGTTTATTCAAGCTCAAGCCAAATTATAGTTCATTAAAACCTTTTGTGTGTGCATGTTATCCTTGTTTGAAGCCCTACAATGAGCATGAGTTTCAATTCCATAGTCAAAAGTATGTCTATCATGGTCCTACTACAAATAAAATAGGATACAAGTGTCTAAGCCCAACAAGTCAGTTCTATGTTTCAAGACATGTGATTTTTTATGCTAATAAATTACCTTTTGTGGCAGGATTTTTAAATAGGCACAGTGCTCCTGAAAACGAACTCATCCATAGTACCAATGATAATTTATCAACATCTAGCCCAAACATCTCCCTCCAGTGCTAAAAGTCCAAGCCCACAAACTCACCATTTTCATCAAATAAACTCACCAAGTCTATCCTCATTAAGCCCACACTCTTTATCCCCTCATCCAACTAATTCATCTCCAGAGTTGATTTCTCCTGCACCACAACTTTCTATTCTCTCACCAACCTTGGTCTCTACTAGTTCCATTGACAATATCCCAACTCCAAATGAATCAACCCAGATATCTGAACCTGACCAAAATATTCATCCTATGATAACTCGATCAAAGGTGGGTATACTAAAGCCTAAATATCCTTTTATTGGCCATCTTCACTCCAAAAATCACTCTTCTCTTCGACTTGCCGCAGAACCCAAAAATGTTTCAGAATCACTTGTGTCTCATCCTTGGAGACAAGCCATGAAAGAGGAATTTGAAGTTCTACAAAGAAATCACGCATGGGTTTTGGTACTGTATCATGGAACTCAAAAGCCTGTAGATTGCAAATGGGTCTTTGTAAGCCCCGCCTTTAAACATGTAATTATAATTCGGAATTCGGAATTTAAATGAAATAGAGAACAATAATCATCAAAAGTCATTTACATTCCCTTCTAGGCGGGAGGGTTTTCACAAAAAATTTTTCCAAAGAGTTTCCCAATTCTGGTCTCAATTTCAAACATCGAATATAATTACTTGTCAGTTAAATCACATTTATACCTATCAGAGTGTGAAACAAAATCCCGGCAACCCCAGGGTTTTATCTATATTTACACTGAGGGTTTAAAGATCCCAAAAAGGGGATTACATCACTACATTCAAAATAATGATCATATATAGTAATCCCAAATCCAAAAGAGATAACCAACGACCCACTCAAATGTCTTTAAGAAATCCTAACTGCTCCGAGTTGTCCGCTTCTTTCTTGAGCCACTTGCCCTGTTTGAAATGTTAGTCATTAGAAAGAATGAGATCCAAAAGAATCCTAGTAGTAACAAATCACTCATACAGTATACAAACACAGAGTATGTAAGATCAGGTTAGGCAGCATCACAATGTCACATGGCTCACGCCACATATGACAGCACTCATGGCTGTAAACACTATGCGTCAACTTTCATTATGATCTGAATGTATTACAAGATATCACTATATGTCAGCTTTCGCTGCGATTTCAAGGCATCACAATGTTTCACAAAGTATTCACAATGCATGATAAGCATACATACAATGTTTCACACACGGAACAAGGGAAAGAGTCACCACCTTATTCATTCCTGACGTCCTTTGGCACCGTTGGCTCACGAGGGTAGCAAATGTCCAATCCTAAACACCAAAATAAAAATGGCAGATTAATTCTCTATTCCTAATCCTCACTTTCAAATACTTAAAATAGGTTACCGCATAAGTCCCTTAAGTGACTATAATAGGCTCAATGAAGACCTAGAGGAATTGGGAAGTACTAAGTTGGAAAATACTTTTCAAAATCACAACATGTTGAAAATGGGGGTTGGCTGCAGCTAAGAATCCTCTGGCTGCAGCCAAAATGTGCACAGAAGGTTTTGGCTGTAGCCAAGAATTTCTGGCTGCGGCCAAAACGCATACAGAAACTTTTGCGCTACAGCCAAGATTTTCTGCTGCAGCTAAGGCAACTTCGAAAAATCATAATTAATTCTAGAAAAATCAAAATGAGGTGATTCCTAAGCCAAATGAAATATTATTAAGTCCTTGTCAGAGGAAAAATATGGCTCATTATTAGAAATCACCACACAAATCCAGATATACACAAAATCGAACATTGCTCCAAAACAGAATCCAGTTTCATCCTCAAATTTTAGACAGCCATAACTCCCAGAACACAAAATGAAATGACACAATTTATGTGTCCATTTTGAAGCTTGGGATGTGAACTTTAAGACTGGAAAGTTTCAGAATTTTTAGACATCATTTTCCTATTCAAAAAGTCAACACAAACAGACTGCCCAGAACAGATTTTCAGTTTTTCACAATTGCTTCCAATGGTTCCCATTTTCACATTAAACACCATTCTCACACAAATTTTCACAAGGAATCCATTAGAAACACCAAATCAACCAAATTCTCATCATATTGACATGTTACCACAACATGTCACACCAATTACAATCCAAATCACAACATTGCACCACTTTCCATTTCACATCCAAAACCAAATCAAATGATATCAAAGCACAACTTGACATCATTTGCCACACAAAACACAATCCAATTCTCCAATTTAATACCACACGGAATTCATCACAAAATCAAGGTAAATTCTACAAACCACAATACTCAACCAAAACTCACAAAACTTAGGTCAAAAGGCATTGAATTTTCACCTCTTCCTCTTCTCCAAGCTAATTCTTTGATTCTTCATCTCTCCACTTTTCCTCAAGCTATCAAACACCTCCTTTCAAAAATCTAAAACCATAGAGATGAAGCTCTCATCACTATGAACAATATTAAAGAAGGGTGTTTAAGCATTAGAGAACAACAAACCAACCAAAAACTCACCTACCACTTTCTCTTTACTCCTTAGTTTTGGACGCCAATCGAGCATGAAGTGAGAGAGAGGATGATAAAGATGGTGATCAGATTTTAGGGCTACCCAAATTGTCTTGGCCGACCAAATAAGGGAGAGAGGAGAGAGGAAACATAGTTGAACATTTGACCCAAAATTAAGGGCTCTCAACTTGCCAAGTGTCAAGATCTTGCCTCATTTCCCATGAGCTCACATAGGCACACCACATCGGATTCCACCCTTTTAATCACATAACAATCAATCTCAACAATTGATCTTTGAGTTACCAATGAGCTTCCTTTTCAGTAACCAATCAATTGTCTATAACTTTACCGTTTTGCCCCTGATTACGGTAATTCCTCCTGAATCACCACCAAACACATTTTATCATTCCATGTCACCACATTATGCGCCCTCCCTCTATTTGAAGTCAATTTATATATTAATCCATAATTGAACTTAAATACAGGGTTTCGGCGATGCTCACAACCCATACAAATCACATCTGGGTGCCAAATCACATCATATTCTCTAAAAGTGTCGATTTAACTTCAATCACCTTCACTTTTGAAGCCATTACCCTTTAATCAAATTTTGGGGTATTACAGTCTTCAAAACAAAATTTAAAGCATACGGGACTATTCTCAAACACAAAGCAAGGTTAGTGGCCAAAGAATTTCAGCAGACAGCTGGTCTAGACTATAGAGAAACTTCAGTCCAGTGGTAAAGCCTACTATGATTCATATAATTCTTACTATTGCAGTCACATTCAAGTGGGAACTAAGACAACTTGATGTGAATAATGCGTTTCTCAACGGATATCTGCAAGAAGATGTATTTATGTGCCAACCTGAAGGTTTCTAAAATAAAGGGAAACCTAATCATATCAGTAAATTAGTGAAAGCTATTCATGGGCTCAAGCAGGCACCGAGAGCTTGGTTTGATTGGCTGCGACATACACTACTGGAATGGGGATTCACTAATGCCATAAGGGATATATCGCTATTTTGCTTACAAGCTAGGAATCTCACGGTATTTATATTAATTTATGTTGATGATATTTTAATAACTGGCAACAATTATATGGTAATTTAGAGATGTATAGCCAAGTTAAATTATGTGTTCTCTCTTAAGGATTTGGGTCCTTTATGCTATTTTCTTGGGCTAGAGATTTACCGAGATGCTACTGGAATTTAAGTTAATCAGGGCAAGTATACTTTAGATGTGTTAAAGAAATTTAATATGTATGACTGTGCACCAATGTCAACTCCCATGGTTACTGGTAGACAATTTTCTGCTTCAGACGGTTCTGTAATGGCAGATCCTTCTCTTTATAGGAGAGCTATTGGATCATTACAGTATTTAACAACTACTCGGCTAGACATAGCTTTTTTAGTTAACAAATTGAGTTAGTTTATATCTAGGCCCACAAAAGTTCATTATCAAGGAGTCAAAATGATTTTGAGATATCTTAAGGGTACATACCATTATGGTTTACATATTAAACCAGTAAAATCAATTCATGTAACATCTTTTGCAAATGCAGATTGGGCTACTAATGTTGATAATAGGAAATCTATGGCTGGATGTTGTGTTTATTTAGGAGGAACTTTAATCTCATGGAGTTCTAGAAAATAGAAGGTGGTATCTAGATCTAGTTCTGGATCTAAATATAGATCAATAGCTGATGGTGCTTCTGAATTACAATGGTTGCGTTCTCTAATAACTGTTCTTGGATTATGTTTTAAACAACCGTCTATGATTTGGTGTGACAATTTAAATGCAACAGCACTTGATACAAATCTAGTACAGCATGCCAGAACTAAGCACATAGAAATTGATATTCATTTCATATGAGGTCAAGTGATGTCTGGTATATTGGATATTAGATATATTCCATCTTCTTTGCAAATAGCAGATTGTTTGACAAAAACCCTGACTTATACAAAGTTCACATAATTCAGAAACAAACTTGGTCTGTGTCCCATACCTATTTGTTTGAGGGGGAATGTTATTGTAAAATAGTATTTAGTAATATTAGTGTTTGTTATACAGTTGTACAATCATGTAAAGATTTTCATATCTTTTCTCTTTCTATATGTGTATGGCATAGATGCCTTTGTAACAATATTCTGTTACAGAATTATTCTATATAAAGGACAAGGTGTGAGTCACAAATACTCAGCCTATTCAGCCATCTCTATTTCTCCTATTTTCTATCTTGGACATATGAAATAACATTGAGAAGTGGGGCAAAGACAATGAATTCCTTTAATTTCTAAGTGCTGTTACTACTAGTTAATTTTGATTCAATGAGCTCTAGTATGTTCCCTTTGCAAGGATGGTAGATGAAAATGTTTTCTTTCAGTTTTATATTGCTATTTCTATTGAAATTCTAATAAAAATGGGAGTGTTCCAAATGTGATAAAGATGTGTTTTGGTCATATAAGCCCTTGGATTTTTTCTAGTTTTGGATTCAAGACGCCTTAAATGATAAATACACTCTTATCTTTTCATTTCTTGCATCAATACTTTTGCTTATGCATCTGAAATCAAGTATTACAAATGAAAAGGTTGAAAAGTTGGCATGTATTGCTTTTGGAAAATTTGCTGACTATTTGTCTTCCCTTCTCCTTTCTGTATCTAACGGCTTAAGTTACTTGTATCTTTGCCTTCGAAGAAAACAATGTGTACACACTTTTAATGTCTTTGCTTGTCTGAAAGATATTGTCAGCAAGGTTCCTGATTTAGGTCTGTAAGAGAAGGTTTGTGGTTTTTCTTTTTATTGGGTAGAAGATTCTTTTTACTGGAACAACCTTTTCTGTATGCTGAATTTGGGAAACTATTTTTTCAGGAAAATGGATGATGAAGCAAATGGCAGTGACGATGATGCAAAAAGAATAAGATGGTAACATATCAATTCTTTTTCAGTTTGTTTTGATCAAGAATGCAATTTTTTTCTCCAAATTTTATGATCAAACTCTTGTCAACTGTGCTTGGAATGTCTGATTCTGTGATTGAGTGAATAGTGCAAATCACTATGCTGGTATCTTTATGATGAATGGTATTTAGTGATGAAGTTAAGCAAATTTCTCGTGTGGCTTGTGAATGCAACTAATCTTTCTGTTAGTCAGTATTCACATAAAAATTATGCCTAAAATCTTCCCTTCCTGGGTTCCTTTGTTTTTAAAGACAGAAATCTGTTGCCTGTTAAAACTGTTTCTCATGCAGTTTGCACTGAAGAAATTTTAATTCATTTTTTATTTAAAGATGTAATTATTATATGGGGTTCGTCTATCTTTTGTTCGACAAGTTGGTCAATTGAGGATTTGGGTGCAATTGAAATTAGCTAAAGCATCTGGTGATGGGTTAGGACACATTTTTTTTTTACTCCTCCTAGTTCTAAATGTAGGAGGTAGTTAAAGATGTTGTTTTGATTATAAATGTAAGATCTTCATTTCCTAAACAGAGTACTTCTCAAGAGTTTTATGGTTAGCCTAAGGTGATGAAAAATCATATATTTATCTTTTATCTGGGTCACAAACTGTAACGTTTTGATTTATGGTTTTCCTTCCCTGATGAATATGTTCAGAAGGTGTTCCGAATGATCAAAACACATTACGATCGGCTTCTCCAAAGCGACGAAAATAATAGATATTTGTTGCAAGACTTGTAGCCCTCGGCTATTATATGGAGGTAAGTCCCAGCAATCCACGAAACCAGTTCCCAAGCTAAGCCCTTCCCTTAGTAGGGAGAGCTAAGTATATCTGGACCATCTAGATTTAATCTAAATGGTCCATATTTGATTCTTCTTAAAAGTTTATTCTTTTTTTTTTTAAAAAAAAACTTATTTTAATATGTATAAAATCTATAATAAATATAATCTTGTGACTATTAATTTTTCAAAAACTTTTTATTTAAAAAATTACTATTCCCTACATACCTTAATATAAGACATATTTACCTAATTTAATTAGATTAAGGAAGTTAGTTAAGTTAGTTAATATGACATGTATTTTCTAAAACACTATAACCATTTTCCTTAATTCCCTTATTCCTTTTGCTCCTTGATTATTATAGAGGTATCATCAATAGAGGTAAATTATGAAAAGATTGACAAAAATAAAAATGTCTTTAAAACTAAGATCAATTCCTCATATATGTCTTATATCAAGAACTGGAGGAGTATTTAAAAAAAGTTCAATATAGACCATCTATATGACATCTAGACAATTCAAATATGTTTAGCTCTCCCCATTAAGCATAGAGTTGAGGAGGAAACGCCATTACCCATCCATTAGGATGAGAAACAAACGATGCCGAATTAGCATCTGATCTCTGCCAGAGATTGGTTTAAGCATATCAACACAACCAAAAATAAATAAATAAATAAGTAACAGAACTATATGCAAATTCCAATTTCATTTGCCATCCAAATTCACAAAATATTAACCATGCCAATCACCATGAATTTCACTTACATAAAAGTAATTCTTATACAATTAGCTCCCGCAATATGAGTTTCAGTCAGTGATGATCAGTGGGGGTCAAAAAATTAAATATTTACCTATCAAATATATTAATAATTAATATAATTTAAAAAACCAGCATATTGATCTTCTCTCATATTGATTATGAGTATTTTGTAAATAATATGGATTGTGTTTTGAACTGTGACTCTTAAAAATTTTATTTTCTCTCGTGCAACTTTCTCAAACCTAATCTATCTCCACATCATCAATGCACAAAGTGATCATTCTCGTTTCAGATAATTAGCATAACAAAATTTCAGAAGAGCGCAGCATCATCATCACATTTCCAAAGAGCCAGACACAATCAAATTCTAGTACTTTATCAATCCCACAGTCAAAAAGGGCAGTATTCTTAAACAAAAAGTCAGAATCAAATTGCATAGTAGCAGGAGGAACCTGCATATCCGAAGGTGAATCCAGGAACCTGACTGAGAAATATCAAAAAAGGACAAGAACTAAAAACACTCCAAGTCTGTTCGGCATCTTTTTTAGAGAACAAGATAGTATCAGTTATCTCATTCACGAATGCAAATGGAAACAAGCTTTCTTAAGGAGTAAAATTTGTGAAAACAAGAGTGAACTCAAGAGTTACATGTTATTTACTAAGCTTATAAGCCAAATATATCATCAAGTTTGGATAGATCATCCTCTGTACTGTTCATTCCTGCCATGCATCATTAAGTTGATCTTCCAAGCTGCTAACATCAGACTTCAATTGAACCAGCTGCTTCAACTTGTCACAGTGATCAACTTGCTTAGCCATCACTCTTTGGCGAATAGACGCCAACCAATCCTTGTCGAAGCCAAAAGATTCCAATTCGAGACATAAATCTTCGAATTTCTTCCTCTTTGAGTCATCCATTATCTTTGGTTTCTCTAATTTTCGAAGCTCCAACATATCAGTTAAGGACTTGTATCCCCATTTACAGAACCTAGAGGAATTTTGTGAGATTTTCTAGTTCCATAAATGTGGATATTTGACAAATGCCTCCTCTAGCAAGCAAGCACGTTTGGCTATATCATGAAAATCAGCTAATCCTTCTGCTATTGAGTGTTGCTTCATTGAAGATGAAGCTGGAGTTTCTCGAGTTGGATGCACAGGTTGAGGAAGAGACAGTACTACAAAAACAAATATACCAATTTTTTATTCAAATATTTAAAACTAAACAAGCTTGGTAAGTCATGGTAATAAGTTGCAATTTGATGTTTGACAAACAAAGTATAGTCACTCTGCCCTTGAGTATATCCATGTCTCTTCAGAACCCTGGTGAATCTGTCAAACCAAGCACGTGGAGATTGCTTTAACCCTTATAATGACCTCTTTAACTTGCAGACTTGGTCACTCTTTTTTCCTGGGAACCCCGGAGGTAACTTCATAGAAACCTCTTCCTTGAGTTCTCCGTTGAGAAAGGCATTTTTTACGTCTAGTTGGTGCAGATTTCAATCTAAATTCACTGCAATAGATAATAGTATTCTGATGGTATTCAACTTGGCTACCGGAGCAAATGTTTCTGTGTAATCTTCCCCATATTTTTGTGTGAAACCTTGTGTAACCAATCTAGCTTTGTATTTCTCGAGTGTTCCATCTGCTCTATATTTAGGAGTGAATACCCATTTGCATCCAACGACCTTTTTCCTTTCAGGTAGATTTACTACATCCCATGTCTTATTTCGCTTGAGAGCTTCAATCGTGTCTGGTATCCTGATTTTATCAAGATGAGAGACAAATGCATTGTATTTAGATGAAAGAGCCTTATAAGAGACAAATTTCTCCATAGGACATCTAGTGTTTGATCTGGGTTGTCTAGGTTTTTTTCGCACCGCAATGGGAAGATTAAGATCAGAACCTTCTATTTCTCTTGGACCTGCCTCTGGTACTGACTCTTGGTGAGTGCTAATAGCCTGTGGTTCATTACCTCTTTTGTGTCGTCACATGTAGGTATTACCCCACATATTTGTGTCTCCCCTTGTAATTGACACATTATCAGAGATATCAAGGTCATCAGGATGATTAGGAATCTCAAGGTTGTTATCAGGAGTATCAAAGGTATCAAGAGTAGGATCTGTGTGGGTAGGTACATAAATTGTAACTGTCTGGTCATCTTTTGGTGTTTCATTAGTCTGAAATTCACCAGTTCTCTCCCCCTGAATTGCAGACAAGGCATAAAAAGGTGTATGTTCAAGGAAGGTGATATCACATGTGACAAATAAACGTTTAGAGACCGGATCATAACACTTGTATCCTTTTTGAGAATGTGAATAGCCAAGGAAAATACACCGAAGGGCTTTAGGGTCAAGTTTGTTGGTGTGATGGAGATGAACGTATGATGTGCAGCCAAACACCCATAGAGGCAGAGTGTTTACAAGGTACGGGAGGTTATAGTATTGGTGGATAAGTTGAAGGGGTGTTTTGTAAGACAGTGGTCGGCTTGGCATTCTATTAGTGAGGAAGGTGGCAGTAAGGACAGCATCATCCCAATGATATTTAGGAACATTACCACTAAACATAAGGGCTCTTGCAGTCTCAAGAATATGGCGATTCTTTCATTCTGCAATACCATTTTGCTGAGGTGTATTGGGACAAGTATTTTTGTGGACAATGCCATTTTCGATTAAAAAGGTAGATAGGGTCTGATTAAAGTATTCAGTCCCATTATCTGTGTGCAGAATCTGGATTGGGGTTTGGAATTGGGTTTGGATCATATTGTGAAAGTTAGGGAATGTTTGATACACCTCTGTTTTATCCTTCAACAAGTAGACCCAACTGACACGTGTATGGTCATCGATGAATGTGATAAACCATTTTGTTTTTTATCGGTTTGGTGTGCGGGAAGGTCCCCATAAATCACTGTGAATTGTGGAAAAAGGTTTTGAGGCTTGGTAAGGGATTTTTGGGAATGAAGTACGATGATGCTTAGCCTTTTCACATAAATCACAATGAAAATCAGAGGGAATTTTATTAGAAACAAGGGAAGGAAATAGCTGAGACATGTAATTTAAATTTGGATGACCTAAACGTGTGTGCCATAATTCCAAATCACTAGTGCTATGGAGAGATACTTTATTACAAGATTTAATCCGAGGACTATCAGTTTCATCAAGGTAATAAAGACCATCAAGCTCTTTCGTACTCCCAATTGTCGTTCCCGTCAGTAGATCCTGAAAAATACAGTAGGTAGCAAAGAAGTTAGCTTGACAATGTTCATCATTAGCTAATTTGCTCACGGATAGTAAATTACACTTCAACTTTGGAACATACAATAATACGGAGTGAAGAGTAAGTGCAGCTGAGATTTTAATGGAACCAATTCCAAGGACAACAGATTCAGAGTCATCAGCAATTCGCACTGTTACTCCCTTAGTGATAGGAGTATATGATGAGAAGAGAGCCTTATTGTCAGTCATATGATCTGAGGCACCTGAGTCAACAATCCAACAATTTCCTGTACATAGTTCTTTTATCACAGCCAAGGCTTGAAAGAAATTACCTCTCTTTACCACTGTGGCAGTAGGCATTGTTGTAGTTTGCATTGTGGCTAGCATTTCCATGATTTTATGCAGCTGGTCACTTTGAGATAGGTCCTTAGAAGTTTCAGCCACGTAACCTCATCCTTTCCCTTTCTTCAGCTTCCAGTAAGCAGGTTTACCATGGAGGTTCCAGCAAGTGTCCTTAGTGTGCCCCTGTTTCTTACAATGATCACAGAATGGGTGACCTTTAGAACCTTTTTGTTCTGTGGATCGAACAGCAAGTGCTGAGGCCTCAGAAGTAACAGCGGAATTATTTGGATTTTTAAGCATTGATTTAAGTCTATCTTCTTCATTTCGCAAGGAAGTATAAACTTCACGCACAAACGGTAAGGGTTTTTGACTAAGAATTCTAGCCCGAACATCATCATAAACCACATTAAGACCATCAAGTAACTCATATACTCTCTCTGCTTCTTTTGCTTTGCGATCCTCTTGAGCATCTGCCCCACAATGATAAGTTTGATTTTGCAGGGCATCAAGTTCTTGCCAAAGTGAGGATTTTTCTAGATAATAATCATCAAGTGGCATGTAGTCCTATTTTAGCTGCCATATCTTTTGCTTGACATCAAATATGCGGGGCCTATTTCCCACAGGACCGTATGTTTCACGAAGAGCTTCCCAAATTTCTTGAGTTGAGGGAAGATACATAAAACTCTTCTTAATTGAGGATGACATTGCATTGATTAACCAAGAGGATACTAATGCATTTTCAGACTTCCATTTGCGGAACTCCTTGGTTTCTGATGTTGGTGGCCTTTTTACTTTACCAGTTATATATTCGAGTTTGTCACGTCCATCGAGGGCAAGAGTCATGGATTGAGACCACTCCCGATAGTTATCGCTAGTAAGTTTCTCAGAGACAAGGAGGACCGTTGAGAGGTCATTAGAACTAGATCGAGGCACAGTGGAAGAGGCATCTGAAACTGTAGACATAATGACTGGAAAATAATGATAGAGTGGTTCTTGAAATTTCAGAAATACCAATTTAGTCCTTCGAATATTGGAAATGACAGATTGGTCCTCTAAATTTCCAAAATGACAGAATGGTCTTCCAATCAGTTAAATATTTGCGCAATGGTCAAACTCGTGTTTGCTCCCTGGATTGTAGAGTCACAGTGATAGGAGGTCGAAGAGTAAGGTGTGCCGACAGTGATTGATGGTGATGGCGAGACTTGCACGGCGACGGCGATGGTGAGACTTGCACAGACGATGAGGAAGAGGTGTTCTACTCGCCTAAAGGATCTCTAGGTGGTCACGAGAGTTCGAATGGCACTGGATCAGGTTCTCGTAGAGTGTATGCAGCGATTGCGAGCGAGAATTTTATGGGTCGAAACAGTGAATCGAGTTCTAGCTCGTATTCTTCATCCACTTCGGGCTCACCTGATCGGTCACACTTGATTAGCCTATCACCACCGGCGAGCTTGAGCCCTAAAAGATCACAGCCGAAATCGCCAGAAGCTACAGTAGTGTTGTTCTTGAGTTTCCTCTCTCGCGGCTTCCGGCGACTGGGAAAGAGAAATGAGATGGGGTGCTGTCGGACGAGGGTGAGGGAGCCGAAGTTCAGTGGAGGTGGTATTGAGTTTCCTCTCTCGTGGCTTCCGGCGACTAGGTTGTAAAGGGTCAGATCTCCTCCACACTACAAGCTTCGATGGTAGTGAGGATCGACGGCAGTGGTGGACTGAAAAAATGGCGAGTCTATGGTAGACCGATTATGGCTAACGATGAGATTGGAAATCACAATGGGTCGATGTTGGAACACACCGAGACAACACTGGACGGAGTTGAGAACACTGGTGCCGATACTGGTTCTAAAAACTATGGAGAACACCAAGGACGTGGACCAGAATTGCAAAAATGCCGATACTGACTCTTATTAATCAGAGGGCTTCTGGTATGAATTCTAATCCTATTCTCTCCCTTATCTCTGATACCATGAAGAGAAATAGGAAGACTGAATTGATTAATTATCATACGAATGAGTTACATATATTTATACAGAAGTAAATCAAACATACTACTGTTCAATCAATGAAAAAATACGAACAACACTGTACAATCAGAGAAACAAATCTTCGCCTTGATTTGTGGATCTTGACTTTGGTGCTTCTACATTGTACTAATGTGAAAGAAATAAACAGAAGTCAGAACACACCTCTCTTAAGTTTATGGAATCAACAAGATAGAAGTGATGCTTTTGAAAGCTCTCGAGTCTCAGAATTTTTATCAAAATTTTGTGATTGTGCATGAATATTTGCAGCTCCATGAGCCTCATTGCGTGAATCGTCTTCAGGACTCTTTTGCTGGTGTAGAGCTACAATAAGATATGAAGAAAAAATTATAGGTAGCAAGCCACGAAAATTGAAAGTGTAAACCAAAAAGGAATTTTATATTTTATACCATCTGGCAAGTGAGCATGTCTTGATAGACCCTGAAAATCAGATAACTCTTTTTGTTGCTTCATTGAAGATGAAAACAGTGCTTCTGAAGTTGGTGAAGGGTTAGTGATACTGGCACTTGGTGAAAGTACTGATTAAAGCACATTCAGAGGAAGAGACACAAGTAAAAGTGATCACCAGTTTCTGTTTGAATTTTTGAAATTGAAGAAAGTTGGGAATTCATAGTAACATGTTGCAATTTACTTGAAGCTCGGAAACATACTTAATTGAAATTTTAAAAGATACCTTTGTAATCTTGAAGGGGTTGTTGTGTGTTTGTCACAACCTGTGTTTGTTTGTCAATCAGTGCCTCAACCGAAAGATAAAAATTAGAAGGATAAATCTTTATTTATCAAATTATGAAATCAAAATCTAATTCTATAATGAAATAAAGAATAAGGAAAATCTTTAATAGAAGACGAGTAAGAATCTTAAACTCATCAGACTTATAAAGCCAAAAGGAGAATCTCCTAAAATAAGACAAATAATTCTCTAATAATTTTCATATATTCCAGACTGATTTTACATGTCCTGAGCCTCAATATTTATAGATAAAAGGATAATGATGACTCCCTAAAAATACTCCCAAAACTATCCCGTTAATCCACAGATTATGGAAGTAAATACCTAAATAAATAAAAATATTAATTTAATATGCAAGTAAGTGACCCACTAATCCTAAATTTAAGGACCACTAATAAATTAGAAAATATCCGAAACCAAATAAAAAAATATAAAGTATTATGAATAAATATTTATTCCTAAAATCTCTAACTTTCCACAACTTCCTTTATCTCATGGTTATCAAGTACTCTATTAGTAGTAACTGTATATGGAAGTATGGAACCAACAATTTTAGCATGTTAGGTTGTCTTCTATATAGTGTAGTCCCATAATGAAGCAGATAACGAACTTACCTGTGATGAAGTTCCCACTGTTGACACTTCTAGTGCAGGATCTTTATGAAGACCTACCTTTGCTCTTTCCATGTTACTCTATGCATTAATTGGCAATTGACATGTATTAGTTTCTAAGTTTAACTTGAGTGATGAACTTAATATTATACAACTAAAATGTAAGCTAATTTATTGAGAGTATTTTACTAATGTAAAAGAAAGTAACAGGACTCAAAATACACCTCTCTCAAGTTCACTCAACCAACTGAACAAAAATTTTGCTCTTGAAGACCTTCTTGAGTGTCAGATATTACATCAAATTCTTTTGATTGAGGATGAACCTCTGCAGCATCTTGAACCTTTGAAACATTTGCATCAAGTTCAACCTGTGGTTGTTTATTGATCAACTCCTGTATATAAACGAGCCAACAATTTTAGACTTTTAGGCTGTATTCTATAAAATGTTATAGCTATTATGTAAAGTGTAGTGAGCCTACCTGTGTTGATGGTCTTACTTTTGATTCTTTTAGTCCAATATCTTTATGAAGGCTTCCCTTTCCTATTTTTTTGCTGCTCTGCAATAATTTCCAAATGAAAAATTTCAGTGTCTAAGTTATCTTCATAACAGAACTTACTTTTATAAACGTAAAGAACAAAGAATAAGGTTAAATTAACTCGCTTTAAGGTTTCGAGGAGGAAGTTGATACCATCTCTCAATACTATAGTTCAAAATTCTTAATTGAGAAGCTATGGATAAAAAAACTTCATGTAGTGTTTGTTATTATATATGCCTATGATAGTAATTCCTTAAATTTTATGAGCATGTCTTACTAGATTTCATCTTATTTAGTATCCAAATCAACTAACTCAAGTTACTTAACAAAGTTTGCATCACAAACCATGTACGTAAGTTAAATTTACTTCATTGTCTACTTTTGCTCCTTCTGTTGGCATAAGTCAGTCTCATTCATAACATCAAAATTCCATGAAGTTAGATGCATCAGTAAAAATTCAGATTAACTTTTTGGTGACATAAGTCATACATATTCATGGCAGGGATCAAATTAATTTGTTAAAACATAGGCACATAGTTAATAATTGATAGAAACTATAACAACTAAAATAAGAATTTACCTCATGCAGGTTCATCGAATCAACTGGACTGAATTTCGCCTTTAGAAGGCCTTCTTGAGTGTCAACAATTTCAATTTCTCGTGAGTGAGCATGACCCTCTGCAGCTGCTTGTACTTCATGAAGTAAATATTCAGGGAGCATTTATTGATAAGAAGTTGCAGTACAGTACGTAGATAAGAAAGAGAAAAAAAAAAACCAAAGAACAGTTAAGAAATTCATACTAGTACCATCCTGCTTCAGCAAGTGAAAATTTAAACCTGTTGCGTTAGATCCACTTGAATGTCATTATTGCCCCTCTGATACTCTTTATCTTCATTTGACTTAGTTGTAAAGGCCCAATTAAAAAAAGAAAAAGAAAATAAACACAAAAACAGAAAACAATAAAAACAATAATAATAATAATAATAATGATTATGATGGCAAATAAACCAAAGCATCAGATTTTTCTCCCAATTCCACCGACTTGAGCAAGAAAAAACCAGAGAAAGAAGATTCAAGAAGCTTGTGTTCTTCTCTCGTTTGCATTGCCGTTCCTCTTGTCGCTCAACTTTGCCCCCATTACTTTCCATTGGTGTGCCAAGGCTTGTTGCTGTCGTCTTCGTCCCGTTCTTCATATTTCAGTCGCTGCTCTCTTATCCTCTCCCTCATTCCTCATCGACGCTGCCACTACAAAAGGAGAACAATTTCTAGAAGCTGCTCCACTAACTCTTCCTCCTTGCTCAAGCCGCTGATTTTCTCTCCGTCACTGTAGTGTGAGTGCGCTAGAATTCCATCTCCTTCTTCCTCCTCCTGTAATTTCGTTTTTGTTGCTGTTCGATATTGGAGGAGTCATCATTTTCTTCTGATTCCTCTGCACCGATGAAAGCTACTGTGCGGGGTATATTTTCAAAAAAAAAAAAAAAACTCCTTTTCTTTCCCTTGGATTATGTGCTGCCATCTGTTTGGGGATATGTGTTGAATCGATTCAATAATTTTGTGGTGTAGTTTTATGGCTTTTGCGTGGGGATATGAGGAGGTTGAAAGTTTAAATAGCTGAAATTGTAGTTTAATATGCTTAATAACTTGTTTGAAAGATGATGCATATAGGGTGTTTGTTAAAATGTGTAGGAAAGGAGTTTGGGTGAATTCTAGGATTAAGTTACTTATTTGTGTTACTTGTTGGATGCATACAAAGTGTTTGAAGAAATGACTGAGAAAAGGAATTTATGTGATAAGATGAGAATGTAGAAGATGGTTTTGAATAATCAGAAGCTTTTTAGTTCCTACTTTGAGACTCGGAAAATGATATACAATTCTTTTATAACTATATATATACACAAAGTATGGTTATATTCATTGTGAATCTGTGTGCGCATGTTTATATATATATATAGATGTATATATTGGTTGTTGGAATTATAGTTCTAAATAACTTGTGAGGCTTTTAATTGTGTTTAAGTGCTGTAAAATGATAAGAAAGGCTTTTATGAGGAATTTTACTGATTAAGAATTATTGTAGATTTAATTGATATAAGGTTACAATTGGTTGACAATAAGAATGTTATTTGTATGCTAGGGGATTAAGGTTGAATCATATTTGAAGATTATAAAAGAAAATAGGCTATAGATATTAGAAGATCAGGTGAGTAAATAATATCTCACTTAGATATAGATATAGTATTTTTAATTAAATTTTACATTAAACATTTTTATTTATTTATTTTCTCATGAATACTTTTCTTGAGTATTTTTTTTAAAAAAAGAAAGAAATGAGAATCTATTTTTGTTTGGTTTTTCCCCAAGTTTAACTTAGTATACATACATGGAAAGGATAAATTTTCTCAAAGGAAACCCTTATTTGTGTTGTACTGAAGTGATTTCAATAATAAGATAGTTTACTTCCATGTATGTCAGGAAAAAAGAAAAGAAAAGAATGTTTTCAAGGGACTAGAAGCAGAACACTGATTGCTAACGGCAGTTTCGTTAGCCCTTGGCGCGTCATGGCACACTCAGCTAGTAGGGTGATTAGGAGGTGCTAACCCAGTGTGACGGCCAACACACGTGGAACAAAGGGAGGGTTTTCGTGAGTATCTCTCACGCCAGTTCTTCGTGGCTTTTAGCCACGCCAGTTTGGTAACTTACCCTCGTGGACTGTGTGTTCACGCCCATTATCATTCTATCTAGGTCCTGATTAAGAATAAAGTTGTTTTTTAATTAAATTATCAATTTTCAAATAAAAAGTTCTTTGAACCTATTTTTGTATTAAATAACAATAATTAATTCTGTATTTACCTTCTCATACTCTTCATTGTTTAATTGATAATTAATCCTTTCTTATTCAGATGCCAAGTTACTCTATTCTGTTATGACTAAGCTAGTTTATTATTATCATATATTTGTATTTTATCGTGGGGACATTATTTACTGGAAAAGTATTTTTGCACTCAGATGGTAGAGGTGTATCTTCTCCTCCTGTTGACTCCTGAAGCTCTCCTTGGATAACGCATCTATAACTGCTTTCTTTATCACACAGACTACTATAAATGTTTAATTTATACTTTTATATGATTTATTAGAGTTGCTCCACGTATCCTATAAGCAGGATTCCTAACTTCTTTTGATATTTTGGGATTTATGTGTTGTAGATGTTGTTGTGGAGCGAAGCTCTGTATGGTGTATTGTACTATTTGGCTGTTGTAGAAATTACAAGTTCAACTTACAGATGGGACTATGTCGAAATTTCTACAAAAAGTTTTATTTTATTTATAAGGAATATGTTTATACATGATCTAGAAATGGTATATGTGGATGAAAAATTATTATACTAATTATTGTATTATAAATGCTATTACATTTAGTATGTCAAGTATTTATGCTTATATTTTAAGGTTTGTCGAATATGAGTTTTCTTGTATTCCATGCCGGTCACCCCTTAATTTTCAAAGCGTGACATTAGTTGATCCAGAATGTGATGGTACTTCTTTGTCTTGGTGACTAGCAACATCTTCACTCGAAACTGAAGCCATGGTAGGTGACAAGGAATCTACAGATGGATTTCCAGCAGCTGCCTCATCAACTTCTTTGCTTTCTTGACAACTTTTGGAACTCATCTGCCCATTTGCATTACTGTTGTCCTCTTGTGTTGCATATTCCACTTCCTTGTGTTGTTCTTCTTACCTGTCCATATCTTCACCATCATTGTCATGGTAATCTTCTTCTTCTTCTTCTAATTGCATTTTTAGAAATCAAAAATTAATTTAGAAACATAGCCATAAGCCAGTGTATTGTTTTATAAGTTATGTGGTTTTTCCCCAAAATATTGTCCATTGAAATTTTGAAAACAAATGTTCACCTGGGCTTTCAAAGTCTTTTAACAAGTCGTGTGGCTTTAAATCATCAGCTAATGATTGTTTCAGCTTTGGACAATCCTACACATGACATAGCTCACACTGCAACTTAATCCCTGGGTGAATAATGTTCAGATTGGGTAGCTTCACTAAATGAAGAATGTTGAGCTTAGGAAACATTTCTTTTGCATCACATTGAGCAATCTCCTTATTCTTTCCTTTTATCACATATTCCAATCCAGAGCACTCTATTATCTCTAAAGAGGTTAACCACATTAAGGTTTTTGTAGATGATAATGTGAACAACGATCTCAGTCTCGGACAAGATTGTACAATCAGGCTTTGAAGATTGGATAGAGTGAATGATTCTGGAAACTTGACACCTTTTACAGCTTTTAACTTGGCCCCTTCACACACTTGGATGAACTCTGGTAGATTTTTCCAACTTAAGAAGCTAAGATTGGGAAAGATCGCTTGCCCACCACCATCTTCTTCAACTATTTCTTTTCTTTTATATGCTTCAGCACTCTCATCTTTTAGTAGAACTTTCATTCTAGGACACTCTTCTGTCTTCAAAGTTTTCATCAATCTCAAGGTTTTAGCAGTTGATACAGTGAACAATGACTCTAACTTTGGACAAGATTTTACTATTATCTTTTGGAGATTGCAGTTATCGCTAAATGGCCCTGAAAGTAGTCACACATAGATTCTTGTATATCAGATCCGCAAAAATAACTTTTATATATTAATCAAGTGTGAATGCATGTTTGTTCTTCTTCTTGTTTTTTCTTTTCTTTTTTTTTTGGTAAAAAAACAGAGAAAAGGTGCATGTTCAAGTGTACCTCTGTCTGTGTACTCCACATCGTTATAGTCATGCTCAATGATTTGCTCTAGCTGATAATATAACCTCCTCCATAATTATATCCAAAATACGCGATTAAAATGAAATAGAGATCAATAATAATCAAATAAAATTTACTAACCCATCACATGACGGGGTTTTCACAAATACTTTTCGAAATTATTTATAAACTTGGTCTCATATTCACATTTCGAATACAATTACTACGCGAAGATAAATCACATTCATATAAATATCAGAGTGCACAACATAATCATCCCGGCAATCCTGGGTACATACCTTCGCTAAAGATACACAGGGCCCAATTGCCCATTACAATTCTTCAAATGGGGATTACACAATCTCATCTCGAAGGAGTCCTAGCCGCTCCCTCCACAAGCCACTTGCCCTGTCTAAATTGTTGGTAGGGGAGAGTGAGATTCGAGAGAATCTCAGTAGGAAACAGATATCATAATGCATGCATGATAGATGCTAGGTGTATGACATGTTATCTTTATCTAGATGCATACCCTATAATGATATTTCTGCATACTCAATGTTTCATGTAACAAAACTATGGCCACAGAAAAACAGAAACAGAGCTTCAATTATTCAAATACGCTCTACACAATCAAGTAAAACAATCACATACATCACTACACAAGCAAAGATATCAAATACATGCAAGTAAGGTAAGTCCCCTACCTCCAGGCTTTTCTCCTCGATTTGCGTGCCAGCAACTCGGGACTTCACATTCGGTCCTACAATGTCAAATGTACTATTTAGACACTTCCATAGTGTTTTTGGGGGTTATATGAGGCTATATTGAAAATTTACTAAAATACCCCAGGGACCTGGCCCGGCCCGGCCCCACCGTACCCGGTCCGACTGTACTTTTTCTGAAATTTTGACATGGGCTATTCTGACATATTTTCACCCAAGGAATTCATTTCCGAACTTGAAATTATCAAATTCAATGTCAATTACAAAATTACCCTTAACAGCCCTACTTTAAGGGTTTCAGGGGCGTTTTCGTAATTATGCTTTTTCGGCCTTTTCTGAAAAAGTGCCCAACTGTAACCCCACCTAATTTTTGCTCCTGAACTCAATGGAATCATCAAATCATTGAAAATCCAACTCTAAGACCCATTTATAGCCTTGGCCGAAATATACATGTACTCCAGAAAAAAATTGGGGTTTTTCGGTTTCGGCTCCGTAAACGCGTTCCTTTCTACTCCTAACCACTTTATTGACTATTCCATTAGGTTATAACTACCATTTAGTACCAATTTGGGCAGCATAACAGCCCCACACACCCATTTTCCATTTTTGAAACAAATGATAATCCGGCGAAATTTCACCGATTAAATTGTCCACAGCAGCCAGAATAGTCAATACACAAGAGTTTGGAAGTTACCTTAAGCTCCCACTAGCTTTTCCTTGTCTTGGCTGAAACCCTAGCTGTTTTAACACCAAAGGAAGAGTTTCCAAACCTTAAAGAACATAAAGGAGTAGCTTAGGATCGGAGTTATACGCGTTAGGAGCTAGATCATCGGAGAAATCGGCTTACCTTGCGAGTTCTCTTCTCCTTTCTCTCTCTAGAAATCTCAAACATTTTTCCTCTTGTTCAGCTGAATAAACTGACGGTTTTGAAGCTTGGAGGAAGAAGATGATATGTTATATTATGCTTATGTCATTATTCCCTTATGATGATGTCATAATTCCAAAATTGACATTTTCGGATTTTCTGCCCAAACTTTGAAAAATCATAACTAATTATAAAAAAATCGAAATGAGGTGATTTCAAAGCCAAATGAAAGGTATTTAAGTCCTCTGCATTGGAAAAATATGATCCATTACGAGAAATCACCACAAATTATATGTCCATTTTAAAGCTTGGGATGTGAACTTTAAGACTGAAAAGTTTCATAATTTTCTGACATCATTTGCCTAGTCAAAACATCCACACGAGAAGACTGCCCAGAATAGAGTTTTACTGGACAAAATTTCAGATTTTGCATCTTTGCTTCCAATGATTCCATTTTCATACCAATCATCATTCCCACATAAATTTTCACAAGGAATCCATTGGAAACACCAAATCAATCAAATTCACATCTCATTGACATGTTTTCACAACAATCTCAACATGTCAACACAATTCACATTTCAAAACCTAACATTGCAACATTTCCATTCCAAACTTCCAAACCAATTTCAGTGACATCAAAACACACTATGACACCATTTCCAACACAATACCCCATTCAATTCTTCCCTCTATTCTAAGTCAATTTGGATGTTGATCCACAATTGAACTCAAATACAAGGTTTCGGCGCTGCTCACAACACACACAAATCATATTCGAGTGCCAAATCACATCATATTCTCCAAAAGGGTTATTTATCACTAACCACATCCACTTTTGGACTCATTAACCCTTAATCACAATTTGGGATCTTGCTAAACCGGGGCTTAGTAATCCACTAATCTCAGGCTTATTTTCTAGCCTCAAGTCTCGAAATTCGGGGTATTACAGATAACAATATTCTATGGTTAATTCTTGCAATGAAGATATGTATATCAATGATCCGGAGTGAAAAAATGCATTTTAGCTCTCCACATTTAGATACTTGTAAGCTTCGAAGGTTGTGAAGTTGCTTGTGACTCTCACTTATGTACCTCAAATCAGGCAGATTCTGCATAACCAAACATTCGATGCTTGATAGTAACAATGACATTGATTCCATATTAATCGCAGGTTTGGTTGATTGAAAATTACCTTCCATATCTAAATCACACATGTTTCTCAGTTGTGGAAGGCAACTGGTGAATTCCAAATGTGGACATCTTGAAAGAAAAATACCTTCCATATCTAAATCAGATATGTTTCTCAATTGTGGAAGGTCACTGGTGAATTCCAAATGTGGACATCCCTTGGCGTTGGATAATGTCAAATTTGGAAAAACAGACCCCACTGAAGTAATGTCATCTTCCTCCTCATCTTTTATTATCTTCTTCGCGGGAAATGCAATCTTGGACTTTCAGAATTTCCAACGATACCATAGTTTGAGCAGTAGAATATGTGAAGAGAGATGTCAACTTTGGACAATCTCTAATTGTAAGTGCTTGAGATTACAAAAATTCAACTTGCCCACAGAGACAATGCACTGCAATTGGCTACACTCCACTATAAATAACTTGCAAATTGTCAAAAAGATTGATAGGACGCGGACCACGGCACATGGCCTTGAAGCACTTCATGGTTTTAATTTTCAGCTTCAGCAACTTGGAGAAAACAGTAGTTGTAGCCTGGCATAGTGGATGATCAGTGGTGTCAATCAAGTAGTAGTTTTGATTTTAATTTTGATTTTGGAAGAGCTAATTGGTGGTTGCCGTACTGCACAGTGCACACCCTTATCTAGCCTGCAAAAATACTTTTTTTATGAGCTCACATTTATGAAATCGATATTATTTTTTATTCTGCGACATTTTAAGTAAAAATTAATCACAAACTTTAAACCATTCAAAACTTATATAGGGGGATTCTTAAGGGGAAAAGATAAACAAGGAAGGAAGGAAGTATATATGGGCCACATCCCTACATATATGAATTTCAATGCACGTCTATCATATCCAACAAAATATACATTTTGCCTTAATTACATATAACTCTTCTTTATTTTGAAAATATATATTTTAGTCCAAACCATTAAGATCATCAAAGAGTATTCTAAAAATATTTTTAGAGAATATTTTTTAAAATAAAAATCATATTAGAATAAATCTTATTTACTAATTTACCCCTCTTATGCCAAATCCCTAATTTATCTTTTAAATTATTTATTAATGATCCATTTAATATTTATACTAAATTTAGAAAAAAAAATTAAGTAATTTTTTATGTGAGAAAATTAACAACTTAATCAAAAATTTGAGTAATGTTTTTAACAAACATTTGTTAAATGAAATATATTTTGGCAAATATATGTATTTAAAATGTTTATTACATCATAAGTAACTTTAATAAATAAACCAGATTAAACATTTAAATTTATGAAAAAATAAAATTTTATAATTATAAATTAATTAACTTTGTAATATGGTATTCGATTTAATAGTATGATGGAAAATTTGAAAATATGTATTAAAATTATTTTTGAATTTCAGATAAAGATATGTTGTTAAATAATCGTTAAATAATATTTACGTTAAGAAGAGGCATTTTGGTCAAAATTACGGGTCAATGCTATAATTTAACGGTTAACTAATGGTTGGATGAAAGTTAAATTCCAAAACTAGAATAAAGGTTTCTATGACATATATCTTACTCCTTCTAGTGCTTAATAGAAGATGTAGTTAGCTTTTTTTAAAGAGATTAAAAAAGCTAAATAAATAAATTAATCAAAAAATGTGTTGTTAAACTAAAGCATCAAATTCTACCAGCTGCATACGATTCGACCTTGATACACCAGGAATATGTTTCTTTGCATAATAGAGAAGACAACTCTCTATTATCTCTGATCTCGTATCCATCTTTTTCATGGCAAATATGAGTTGATTGAAAACAGGAAAACTCAGGCGTGCCAGATCCTCAAGCCATGAGTCTCCTCTTGCAATGCCTCTGCTCATGCCCTCTCTTCTTCCATCAGTCTCAATCGCATTCCACAAGATCTGCTTCGAGTCAGAATCTTGAGTTGTTGCATAGTTGGCTCCGGTATCACTCAGCGGCAAACCAATCAATGCTGGATCCGACGATGAAGCGTTGAAAACAGTGGGAATCGCCCAATGACAGATGTAATATGGAGGGATATAGGTTCAGATGCGAAGGCCCCTAATGTGAAGCACATGAGCAATTAGAAGATGCTGGTTTGGGTGGGACGTTTCAGATTGAATTTGAATTTGAATTTTTGAAAAACGTTTTTGAATTGGCACCAAAAGGTCTATTATTCTGGCGGAGGAGGGAATAAATTATTAGTGAGAATTTTTTGTGAACAGTGTTCAGTGGAAGAGTATTATATTATATATTAATATTGATTAATGATACAACATAATGTACATACAATTTGGATGAGAAATGAAAGAGATATAAACTTGTAAATTTTATGATGGTTCTTGTAACTTTTTCTTAACGATGTCTAGGAATCCCCTTGGTACATAAAAAACAATTTTCAAATTTTTAAAAAAATACACGAGGCTGATGACTTTAGCTCAATGGACCCAACTTCACAAACTAATTTCCAACTACATACATAACAGAATGCTAAAATGTTGGATCATGTTCTCTAAAATAAACATAATAATATTTTATTGAAAAACTTATAACTTTGGCGTTTGGTTGCATAAAAGTCCCACATCGATGATTATGAGTGAGAGACTATACCATATATGCATGTATTGTAGTCTGCAGCACGCCTGACTGGGTAATGCTAGCTCATAACCTTGGTGGGGGCATTAAAGTGATGGGACATGGCTCTAATATCTCCTAGTTGGGCTGGTTAACTCAACTGGCTAGCCTGCCCGTTCGAAGTGGAGAGCTGAACCATGGGTCCTAAGCGAAGGCTTGAGGCCCGTGGTTCCTATAGAAGAGAGGGCACCGCATGAGCCTGGTTTCACAGAGCTGTGATAACCACTAGCCCCTCACAATAAAAGGATTACAAGATGCTACTTCTCCAACCCACTATGCTTGGTGAGCTGTTACGGGTGTAAATGATTTATGATAAAGTGCAAGTGTACAGTGTCATAAACAAGTAATACATAAGCGAGTAAAATATGTTCCCACGAGGATTGATCACTAAGTACTAAAATTAGTGAGCTGAACGTGTTCCCACAAGGATTGATCGTTCCCACGAGAATTGATCACTAAGGGCCTGTTTGGTTTAAAGGGAGGGGATGGATGGGAGGGGATGGGATGGGAAGGGGGAGAATCACCTTGTTTGGTTTGGTTGGAGGGGAAGGAAGGGAAATGTTTTTTAATGATCTTTTGTTTGGTTTAAGAGGGGAGGGGAGGGAAGATAATATTTAATTTACCATTTTATCCTTAAACATTAGTTTATATGTTTTTCCTTATATAAATTATTTAAATTAGTTTACACCTCAATATGAATTATATAATTTATAAAAAAAAAGATGAAGATATAAAATAGAAATATTTTTCAATTTCCCTCAACTTAATTTCTTATTATATGAATATTCCAGTAATTATCATATTAAATTAAATGAAAAATTCCTTCTATTGAAAAACAATGCAGAGGAATTGCAAAAAAAAAAAAAAAAGATGTCATGTGCTCACACTTGTATTATGGATTTATGGATAACTCTGGTAAAAAAAAACAAAGATTTATGGATAACATTTTACAGTCGAATTCACCTGCGAAAATATCATCACCAAAATTATATTTTAATCACTATTCATTCCGCTGGAGATATTCATACTCATGATTTGGTTGAACTACAAAGTTGGAAAAAAACACACACAAGCGTGAAACACTGGAGATGATAAAAGAAGTTATATTTTTATTGAAGACTCATAGGATATAATTAGGAATATGAAAAGATTATGGGGGTAAAATAGTCTCAAATTTTTGGCTCCCTCCAAAACCCCCCAATTTGGAGGGAGCCAATTTGAGGGAGTGGAAGGGATTTGGAGCCCCTTTTTTGGGGCCCCTCCCCTCTTACTTTTCATACCAAACAAGGGGAGGGGCTCATTTTTCATCCCCTCCCCTCCCCTCCCCTCCAACCAAACAGACCCTAAGTATCAAAATTAGTGAGTTGAACGTGTTCCCACAAGGATTGATCGGCCCGTTTAAGCCCGAGCCCTTCAAGGGCTGGCCTTATGATTTAGAGGCTAAAACAAGAAGCGGGCTTAAAAGGGCCGGCCCTGTAGGGCTGCAGGCCCTAGAGGGCCAGCCCTGCAACCCTGTAGGGCCTTCCCTTTTAGGCCCGTTTAATATTTTTTAAAAATAAATTAATATATATATAATATCATTATATCAAATTATCAATATGAGAGACACCTAAGTACCTAATAAAGTATTAATAACAGGTAAACACTTATTAAATGGTTTGATTTATTTTATTTTCTTCAATGGTTTATTCATTTAAACTTTAAAAAAGAGGCTAATTTGGACTTTAGATGATTATTTTAACTAAAAATTTATGAGTTTTAAAAATAATGTATCTCAATTTAAGGTAAAATAATAAATAAATTGTAAAATTTGAAAAAGATATTTTTTAATTAAAATGAATTCAAACCCGTTTAGGCCCAACCCCTGTTGGGCCGGGTCGGCCCATATTCCTGACTCTAAAAATTAGTTATCTTAATTCTATTAGGTCAATTGATTAATTGGTGATTTAGATTATAAAATTAAAGTGATTAAATATGACTGCAAATGATATAAAAACAACAATGAGAAAAAGCCCATAAGGATCATATTTCACTTAGTAGATTTTGGATTGGATCACCTATCTATTCTAGTCTAATTTATTCCATATCATTGATAGCCGAGTTTCTCTAATTTAATTACTAGCCTCTTCTAAGGTCAAGCAATTTTATAATTAATTGCTAATTCAATAAATCCCTATATGAATTAAAGCAATTAATCTTGCATTAAGATTTATGGAATTCATTAAGACTACACAACCCATATGAATATATTCCTATTTCATAAGCAAATTATGGGTTTTAATTATAGGATTAACACACATGCATCTCTTTCCGGTCTCAACATATATATTGAAATCAGTCAAAAGATGGCTAATCAATCAAAAGCATTAAGAACAATAATCAAAACTCAATCATGAAGGAAAAATTAAAACCAGATTTAATAAGTTAAGATTCAATCTATCAGTAGTAACTTACATCATCACTCTAGGAAACTGAAAATTTAACTCATGATGAAATTAAAAACAAAACTAAAATAAATTGAAAAATTTATAAACATTACATGAAACTTAATTATTAAATTATAAATCATAAAGATACAACTACAAGATGCATGAAAATGGAAAAATCTAGCATTCCATATTAGATATATAACCTTCCATTTAGGTGGCAACTTATACCATCCATAAAAGAGGACTATCTAAGCCTTTCATGAATAAGGCATGCAAGAAACATTACAATGCATGAAATTAAACCCTAAGATGGTGTGTTTTCCTTGTGTCTTCCACTTCTCTATTTATAAATCAATGGGGTGCAAAGATTTCAACTTGTTAGGCATGAATCTTGACCTTAAGCCACCAATATTGACTTTATGGCAACCATTCTTCTTGATTTCTACCTAATTTTGACATTCAAAATGGTGGAACTTCATATTTTGATCTTCATAAGAGTTATAACTCTGGATCTTAGCTTAAAGTCACAAGTAAAAGCTCCTCATTTCAACATTTGCAAGTTATGGTCAAATTAGTGGGCAAAGGTTAGACTGAGATAAATTCATGTTCTCAAATTCCAAGCAAAATTCGGAACCTTTGAAGACAGAACTGGATTTTAGCCTCAATAGAAAAGTTGTAGAGTTTTTTCTTAACTCTTTATCCATATAAAGAACATCATAATCCGATGTCTAGAGTTCCAAATATTGCCTAAAAACTCAAACAGGGTTAAAATTTAGGATTTTTTGATAAATTATATTTTATGTCAAGATCATTATTTATTTATCAATTACACCCACATCCATTATATTAAGCTCAAATATCATTCATATAAGGGAAAACAAATATGAAAATATTTTACGTATCAAATTCTCTCACACTTAGCTCTTGGACGTCCTCGGACAACAAGGAGTGACTAATAAATTCCTTACTATGCTTCCAACACACTCAGAAGTGTCAAATCATAAGCAAGAACACAATTAAAGAATAAAGAGATCATAGTATTCATGAATCAATGAAAATATAAACTAATAACTTTATTTGAAAATAAATGAATTGAATTCGTAATTGTGACTCATTCTTTCAATCTCTCAAGTGTTTAAGGATAAGCGTTTCACTCAAATTCAAGAAAAAAAAATTGCACTACCATAAGCTTGCTAAAAATATCAATCTCCACTACCTAATTCCCATGCATAATTCAAATCAAAAGGACTTATTGAGGATTGTAATGGAGTTAAGGTAAAAGAAATATAAAACGTGATATAAAGGGCTACATTTAAGAGATTAATAGAGCAATTGAAAAATGGACCATATTATGAATAAATTTACCTCATCACAACATCACACAATTATAATTCAAATACTCAATATCTCTTTTTCTTTTTCTTTTTTTTTCTTTTGCATTATTCTGTAACACTAAAGTTGATGATACATACACCCCACACTTGTCAAAAGCTCATTTCACAAAAATTTCAAATGCCCTGCTGTCTTCCCAATTAGGTAGAAGCACTTGATATATCATTAAAACACATGTTAATAGGTTAAGAACAGACAAACAATCAATTAGGCTAAAAGGGGCCTATCAACGATATAATTACAAGGTTGGCTATTTGGCTCTGACTAAAGAAAGGAACTGAATGTCTTTATCATTTTTGAATGTGAAATGTAATCTTAACCAGATTTAAAGCAAGTTCTAGAGTGACAACTTAATAAGTGAATATCACACATAAGAGAAATAATTATTATTGATCAAATAGGCTCAAAAGCTCACAGTTAGGGGCTTTTAAACTCAACTCATTCAATCTCAAAATTCATCATCAATCACAAAAATCAGTTGTTCAATCATGCTATGAAATCTCTAAATTTAATTAATCCATACTTAAAATTTATATAGTTCTTAAAATCATTAAAAAGTACCTAAACAAGATGATTTTTTTTAGAAGGAACAAAAACATGCAACCAATAAAATGCATCTTATGAGTTAAGAATAACTCTTTATTGTGCCTTTTTTTCCACTCCCCATGCATCTAATGGTTTTACTAACTAACTCAATAATTTTTTTAAATTTTTTTTACTACTCTTCCCCTAACCTAAATCAAACATTGTCCTCAATGTCTTCTAGAACTTAGAGAAAGTTTTTATTTAAAAACATAAACACACAATAAAGTAGACCAAAATGATAAGAATAAAATCAAAAGATTAAGGAAAGTTACAACCAAAGAGTGGTATTTGGATTCTACTTTTGACTGCTACCTGAAGATTGCCCACTTATTTGCTTGACTAATAGATCTGGTTAGGTTCATAGATTTGCAGTTGATCAAGTAGCTGATCAGTTGTTGGTGCAGAAATTATGGAATGACGAATCTTTGGGGTATGAATCATGTTTCCATCACATGATCAAAAAAAGACAATTGATCATCATAAAAACCATTAACAATTAACAATTCTAATGGCTTTTTGTGAAAGTTTAGTTTAGCCCAATATGCATCGTTAGAAATCCAATCCAACATTTCCAAAACACCAGGTGGAGCGATAAAAGCTTTAGCATGGTAGAACATATGTCCCATTCATTCAGGCAAGCTTGAAACCTGTAACTCTTGTCCTAAGGAAAGGATGTGATCTTCCAACTCCTTTACCCTTACACTTAAATCCTTGCTTCCGTTAATTGTTGCACAAATTGTCATACTTCCCCTTAAACCCTGGATGCCTCCTCTATATACAAAGTTAATCTTTCTAATAGCTAATGCATTTTCAAGTTCTTTTGCTACAGTTAGAAGCTCTCGATCCTTTCCCGAATCAGTTTCACCAAAAATATAGATAGATTCAAATCTACATTTTAGTGTGATATTCTTTTTCTCTTCTTTTCTCTCAGACATTTTGTGTTTATAGGTGGAAGAGTGCATATTTATACTACTAAAACAACAACAAAAAGATCATACAAATCATGCATTTTTCAAAGAAGTTTGAAAAAATTTTAACACGAATGACTGGTAGGCTATTGCTTGAAAAAATTAAATAAAATGAGCAAAAAAAGTCAAAAGTTATTGAAAAGATAAGACAGATTAGACAAAAGCATGATTATGAATAGTAGTTATGATTATGGCTCATATCTTCCTCTAGTTTTACATCCAGTAATGGCTTAAATTCCTCCTATGAATCGAGGATTTGCTTTCCATCCAGGTTTCTTATAAACTAGAAAATAGTGTCTTTTAATGTCAGATTCCCAAGATAGTGGTGGTCTTTTTCTTTGTTAAATATGTTCATTAAATTGAGAAGAATACAATGAACATCACCACTAGGATGTGTCTCAAGAGTTTGAATAATATCATGCAATGACTCCTTACTCAGTCCATCCTTTATGAATTGAATTTTATTTTCTTACTTTATAAAAACATACCTTTGCTCATACAACATTGATCACATGCCCACCTTGCATATTTATGGTAGACCTTCATTCTTGTAGCTCTTCTCTTTTTGGAGTAATAACTTCTTCCTATTCTTGGCATAGGTTTAATAATTGACTCATGAATCTCAATTGCTAAATGTACCTTAGCTTTAATGATCCAACGTACATCCTCAAGAAGGCCCAAATGCTTGAATATCTTCATTCTTTCAAGTCGACAACTATAGATCTTCTTGAGCACATCTTTGAAAAGAGTGGGGAACCCATTTTTAAGCTTTACAAGAGATTCCTCTATATTAACTTAAAATGAAAATGATGAGAACTAAAATCTTGTAGTGTGCTTCAATGAGTATGAAAGAAAAATTAATGAGTAAGGAAAAGAAGTTGGGTTGCCTCCCAAAGAGCCGCCCTTCTTTAACTTCTTTAGCTAGATAAAAACCAAACCAATTGACTTTTTTATTTTTTTTCTTTTTTAGAAGGAGGGCTTACCTGTTGGTTTCTTAAATGTGATGATAGTTTTCAAAGTGTTAAGTGTACCATTATTATACTCTTTAGCCTTTGCCCATTCACTTTGAATTTTTGATCACCATCTTGAATCTCCATGGTTCCATATAGCCATACTTGAATCAAAGTAAAAGGTCCTGACCACCTTGATCTCAGCTTTCCTGGAAAGAGCTTTAACATTGAGGTATATAAAAGCACTTTTGTCCCGGTGTGAACTCTTTCCTCAGAATTCTTCTGTCATGCCACATTTTTGTCTTCTCCTTGTATAACTTGGCATTTTCATAAGCTTGTTGTCTGGATTCTTTAAGCTCATTGAGTTGGATACGTCTCTTCTCACTAGCTGCCTTTAAGTTAAAATTTAAGGCTTTTATTGCCCAATATGCTTTGTGCTCCATTTCTACTGAAAGATGGCATGCTTTTTCGTAGACAAATTGATATGGGGATGTATTAATTGGAGTCTTGAAGGAAGTTCTATAAGCCCAAAGTATATCATCTAATTTTCTTGCCTCGTCCTTCCGATTGGAATTCACCGTCTTCTCTAAGATCCATTTCAGTTCTCTATTTGAGATTTTCACTTGTCCACTAGTTTGTGGATGCACTACTACAAAAAGAGGTTTTGAAGTCCCTATTTTGACACTTTTAAAGTCCAAAAACTGGGGGACGTCTATGTAGGGGGCATAGTATATTTCAAGAAAAGACGTCCCAAAAACATAGGACTTCTAAAGTGAGACTTTAGCCGTCCCAAATTAAGAATTTGGACGTCTAAAATCCTCAACGGGGGACTTTAGACGTCCCAATTCTTAATTTTGGACGTTAAAAGGTTTGATTTTTTTTTAAATGATTATTTACATTCTGCATTACCTAGCAAAATCAAACTGCATAAACAGAATAAAAAATGGATTCATAAACCACAATGTCCGTTACAAAATGGTAAGGATATCTAGCACTACAATCTTTACTATGTATACATACAATAACAACTCATACAACCTACTACTATATATATGTACAATAACAATCAGAAAGTGTCAAAACGTTGTCATCACACAACTACAAACTGATATAAATAAAAATTTTACTGATCTATATGTTGAAGAAGATGTCCAGCCAAAAGGTCTTTGATCAAATTAAGGTCTTCACGTAGGTAGGCATCTCCATTATCAAAAATCTGAAAATTAGAAAATAAGCTTTGATGAAATGAATCAAGCAAATGAATTAATTAGCATTTCAATTAGAACACCAAAAATATAATCATTTGAGAATGAAGAAGTGATTATCTTTTCAAAATCGCTAGTAATTCCACTTTGAATGATGTTATACATATAAAGTATAACATAATATCCGCATTCAGTGTTGTCAGGTTGTCGAGGGCACTTTAAATCAAAGTCAATTGGTTGTTAAAATCAATAAAGGTATGTCTAAAACGACCGTCAATGAAACAATTAGAATCGAAACTACTTACTATCGGATAAAACCACTTTGGCTTTTTAACAACTTTACCCTCGCGTGACCCACCTAGGACTTTATATGTTTGACAAGCACTATCATGAAAATCAAAATCAATAGAAATTAGAACTATTCATTTTTTTAAGAGTCAATAAAATACAAACAGAATAACTTACATGTCGAAGACGGATTTTGTATCTTTGTTTGGCCTTTTACGCAAGGGATCAAACCAATAGATTATGTTGCGGTGAGGACATATAACACACAAACTCAAGTGGTAAATATAACAACATGTACATACCAAATGTAGTTAGATGACAAGGCAATTATTTATTAAACATATTAAATTGACAAAATGAGAATACGGACTGTTGAACAATGGGTGCTAGATAACAACGAAGTTTGGTCTCTCACATTGCGTAACTCACATAGTGAGTCCTATACGCCATAGTATTGGTATCCCCTGTTGTATTCACAGGGCATAAGAATCCATACCAATCACGTCTTTCCATGTTTGTGCAGAGGCCGTGGAAGATGCTATAATAGAATTAAAATAAGGAATGAATTATTGAATGTATGAAATCAAAAAACCACTAAATGAATTATATGGGAAAATTGAAAAAAAACTTACCGGATTGCAAATTTCACCTATCCTGAATTGATACTATTAAATTTTAAATATGCACCGCAAGTGTACGGGCTGTAAAATAGTATAATAGCAAATCAAGATCATCCCACAGATATCCAAGGTAATAGATAATTAGGCATTAAAATTCCTATTTTCATTTAAGTTGAGCAAATCAAAGAAAGAGATCGAAAGACAATTTAAACAAATGCAAAAGAAACAATCTAATGATTTAAAGACTTCAATTGATAAAAACAACATAGAGTGACTAATCCCTTCTTTAAGTCTTAGAGCATGTATTTACCCAATTAAAAGCATTTAATGTTAATTTGTTAATCTAGAGTATTAATGGATATAAGTATCTTTCAATCGCTTATACCCCTTTCTCAAGTTAAAATTGTTATACCTAGCTAATTTACTCAAGAGGTAAAAAATGTTCAAATTCACTCTAATATGATTATATGGATCTAATAGGTATATTCTTATCCTATTGACAAATTAGAATAGATTCTAATCCCACATTACTTAATCTTATGGTCTAATTAAGATTCCTCTTCTAAGGATAATCTAAATTTCCCAAATTCATACTTAGTGGTGATCAAGCACTAAATAGATAAAATAACATAATACAAAATTAAGGAAACAAAAATTAACACAAACCATAATTAATTAGTTCATACATACTTAAATTCTTAAATTAGTTCATAGCTACTTTAGATTTCAGAGCAATTAGAAGCCCAAGCCCAAGAAAGCTACATGTCACTTCCTTCAAATGTTGGCACTCTATATCTAAACAAAAACCGTAGCTCTTTCTTCTTTCTTTGGTCAAAACGGTGTCACTTCCTTCAGCCCTTTCCATTTCAATTTTCAAATGAAAATGATATCTCTTCATTCCCACATGATACACGTCACCTCATCACCTAAGGGGAAAAAACTATTTAATAATAATAACAAAAACTAACATAAAGCAAAATAAATATAATATGGCATCATTTTATTTTTTTATTAGTTTTTTTTTCAAAATATTGAAAAATAGAATATTTAAAATAAAATCCCCAGATAATGCACCAACTTGATATCTTATAAAATCTCAAGAAAATCATCTTAAATTAGTATTGATAACTCCTCAATTATATCAAAATGTGTCTCAAATATATTAAAAATGGGGAGTTATCACACCCCCACACTTGCATTAAATATTTTCCTCAAGATTTCAAAACATCAAACAACTAAAGAAAATCATAGAAGCAAGATTCTCAAATCAAACACTACAAATTAGATTTAATTTAAATTTTCAAGAATGAAGCTTTCTTAAAAATCTTTTCCACCTTCTAAAAATGCAAGTAGAAGTGCAAATAACTTGGCAAGGACAAATGACAATAAAATGTTCCTCACAAGTGAAGTGTTTACACTCTTCTCTCAAGATAATTAAAGACCTTGTGTTTCACTCTCTTCCACTTATTGCAACCCATCTACCATATGCTTGTTTATTATCTCCATCTCTACTACATTATCCCTTGCTCACACAAATCAAAAGGACTTTTCCAAGGGTTATAATGAATAGGGTAAGATGATGAAATGAAAGTAGTCAAATGGTATGGAAGCATAATTTAATTAGTGCTAAGCAACTTAATGAAATTCATGAAGAATGAAGGAATACCCACTAAGATAAAACAAACTCACTTACACTCTAAACAACTTTTATTAAATTGAACTCAACAATCCTTTTTTTTTCTTTCTTTCTTCCATTATTTTTTCATTTCTATTTTTTTATTATTATTTTTTTTCTTTCTTTGTTTTTTTTTTCAAATTTCTCCTTTTGTTTTTCTCTGTTTTTTACACCTTTCTTTCTATCTTTCTTTTCTTTCTATTCCATTTTTTTATCTACACAACTCATATAACATTGACTTTCTAACCCCTTCACTATTTTCTAAAATTATTTTACTTAGCACTAACTAAATTAACAAATGAATGGAAAATAAAAGATATAAAAATTGCATTTCTCAAACAAATGGCTATTTACTCTATGCAATTTTCGTTTAAAAATAAAGTAAGGCTCAAATGGGGTAAAGCAAAGGATTTTCATGTAGAAAGGATGGACATTTGGCCAAACTAGCTATGAAATGAATGCCTAAATCATCTTTGTGCATGCAAAAGGATTTTTAAAGCTTCAAAAGAGATTCAAGACAAGTTCTAGAGATGAAATCACAATAAGTGTACTCCATCTTGAAAGAAATGAATATTTAGGCTCAAGTTTCGTACCGGTATTTGACATCCTAAAGTCAATCATCCAAACCAAATTCTTTGCCTATCTACTAACATTCCAAGAAGATAGAACCGAATTCTAATTAAACTCAATCCCTTTAAAATTCAAATCAAACCAACTTTGCCAATGTTCACAAGTAAAAGTCAATCTTCCATGAAAATAAAAATTTTTGTTCAAAATTTTTCTATTTCTGTGCAAAACAAAGAAATTTTTCAAAATTGAGGACAAGTCATGCAAAATCAATGGTACCCTCCACCCCCACACTTAAATGTCACATTGTCCTCAATGTGAAAAAGTAACCCTAAGTAATGGAGATGAAGACATAACCATATCCAAGTGTAGGGATAGCAAAAGCATCAAAGATCTAAAATTTTCACCAATTGAGCACAACTAACAAGTGCCATCAATCAAATCAATAGTTACTAGCAAATATTTATCACATGTAAATCTAGACTATAACCAGCACTCATATCCAAAACATGCTATCAACTATCAATTCAAACAAAACAAAGAAAAGTAGAAGAAAACTCCCCTCTCAATCCTTGTCTCGTACTCTTGAATGCTCTTGATTGTGGCTATCAAAGTGGAATACATCATCAGGGGCTACAAAAGTCCTACAAAATCAAAACAAAACATCAAACTAAACCTTGGGTTGCCTCCCAAGCAGCGCTAAGTTTATAGTTTTTACCCAGACTACTCAAAACAAACTACTAATCATAAGTATCAAACACCAGGATTACCTTATCTTCATTTCTTTTCAAGCAACAAGGTTTCAAACACAAAAAATGATCATTCAAGTTAATTACTTGTACTTCTTCAATCATAAACAATCTTAAAGTACAAGCATTCACTGAATTCAAATTAAGCTCAACATGCACATATTTGCAAAGAGATTTAGGAACTTCCAAAAATTTAGAGTATCCTATAAAATTCACTTGACTCTTATCAGAAAGAATCAAAGAGTCAATAGGAGATTCATGAACAACAACTCTTGGGATCTTTCCACTAACCTCAACATCAAAGTCACAAAGATTAGGCTCTAAACCTGAACCTCAATTGGACACATACTATTCTCTTCCAAATTAATTTTAGGCTCACATTCATTTTTCCCATTATCAAAAGTCTCATGTAATTGCACATCTTCAGTTTCTTCACAATGATCATCATCAACACAAGAAGTGGCAATCATGCTTAAAGAATTAGCTTGAGTCATATTTTTAATAGATAAAACAATTTGATTCACATAGACTCCAATATTTTGTACACTTGACTCAACTCTAGTTCTAATTTCCTTTTACTCTCTACTAATTCTCTTTGATGCTTTCGCATACTCCTCAAATAACCTTTCTACATTAGACTTTTATTTATACTCAAGAGTGTTTTCTTTAGAATAATGATGAGAGTGAAAAGGTGGGGTAATTTCTTTTGAATAATGGCTAAAACACCAGTAGAAAAATGACTTTTAAGACCGGTTAAAAATGACTTTTTAGACCGGTTCTGTATTAGGTCTTGATACAGCCGGTCTAAAAGGTCTGTTATTTTTTAGACCGGTTGTTAGAACCGGTCTTAAAAGTCAAACTTTTAAGACCTGTTGTACCCATAACCGGTCTAAAACTCAACATTTAAGACCGGTTGTGGGAGCAACCGGTCTTAAATATGAGACATTTAAGACCGGCTGCTCCCACAACCGGTCTTAAATATGAGACATTTAAGACTGGTTGTGGGAGCAACAGGTCTTAAATATGAGACATTTAAGACCAGTTGTACCACAACCGGTCTTAAAGATGAGACATTTAAGACCAGCTGTGGGAGCAACCGGTCTTAAATGTCTCATATTTAAGACCGGTTGTTCCCACAACCGGTCTTAAAGTACTTTTTAAGACCGGTTGTGACTACAACCGGTCTTAAAGCTTCATTTTTTAAAAAAAAAATGTCCCTTTTATTATATGTACACGCACAGAATGCTCCAATTTTTTAGCAATACATAACAATCACCATCCCATCTTTCCCATGCATTCATTGAACTCGCCTAGTTATGGGTGGAAAAATACCAAACTAAGATTAAGAAATGTCATAAAACACACATCACGTGTGTGTGTGTGTTATGGTAAGTCACTAAAATTTTCAGCATTTCCAAATCTCATCTCAGAAAGTTCAAACTATTTTGTGATTTTGCAGAAGTGCAGGCAAAGCCATTGAAGCAGAAGAACAACTAAGCGCAAAGTATAGTAATCAACAAGTTTGCATACAAAACTGCAAATTCTAGTCAACTAAAGGCTTATTACTAAACACCTTAATAACATGAGTCCAGCGTTTCTCGTCCTCCCACAAAATCCACCTGCAAGAATCATATACTTGTAAGCAATTTGATGGACAGAAATTTCTCTGAACTCAATCACTCATACATATACAACACCTCAACATTCTCCATATAATCTCCAATCACATCCCTATATATAAGCTAGGTATATGCAATTAACAATCACCAAATGACAACAGTAAAACAAAACCTGATTCATTCATACCATAACTAGAACAACATCAGACCAGCGTTATCATAATAAATTACAATAATGTACAATGAACTTTGGATTCAAAAACTCACTATTTTTGTAATAGCTCATGGATGAATTCAGCACAACATGTGCGAATGAAATCAATATCTTCTTTAGGAAAGGGATCAGCAAGATCAAACATCTGTAACACCAAAACCAGACGAAACATTGACTTAGTAACTTATAAACAATAAAGTAATTAAAACAAAAGTTCAGAAATATAAATTTACCTCTTGAGTAAAATCAGTCGTGCCTAGAGTGATAATATTGTAAATGTGTCTCAAAACATAAAAACCACATAAGTTGGACCCCTTTGGTTGCCGACGGCTCTGAGAAAAAACATGATATCATTAAAACAAATATAAAGGCATGTCTTATTACATTCTTTAAACAAATCCATATGTACTAACCTTTGGCATGATCTATGTAGGGTCCTTTAAGTCACGAACATGCTTACCACAAGCACTGTGTAGGAATGTCCGCATAGCCCTATGATCATCACAATGACAAAGGTTATTGGTTTTACACAAATTCCATAAACTTTGCATACAAAAGGTAAGAATGCAAGAAAACTAATGAATTAATGGTCTTTTTCAAATCATTCCCTGGTTTGAAGTGGAGGGAACATAAGAGGATGACAGTGTAACTACTCTTGCATAGAAGAAGCAACTACCAATTATCACTGAAAAAATAGAAGAATATTAATAAGCAAACATAAAACATTATATAAATTATAAACTATCAATTTGTTTCTTACCTATGCACATATGGAGCCAAGAAACACTCGGTTCCAGTTTCACTAAGCCTCTGTGACAAGTATGTATGTCTAGTAGCAGCAGTGGTCCCTTTCTCTTGGATGTGATGGGGGCATAAGAATCCAAATTTTTCGCTTTTGCCAGAGGAGACCAACCTACGATGCATGTACCTACAATAACGCAAGCACATAAATAAAAGGTAAACGGTGAAACTTTTAAAATATTTACTTTGAATTACAGAAGCTACTTACATTAAGAACAGTTGGACAATCCCAATCGTAAGATTTTGTCCAGGAGCTACCAGGGACATCAAATCATCCCTCTCAAGATAGCATGTCACTCCTGACTGTCCAACAACTGAATCCGTAGGCCACTCTCTTGTTTTGAAGGATGTATCATATGCCATCAGAATCACTTGCTGCATGATATTCAATGGAGGCTGTGAAACTTCTTGCTGAGTGAAGGGAGCTGGACTTGGTGGGGCTTTGATCGGACTTGGTGATGGGCCTTTGATAGGACTATCCTCGGCTCGACCAGAAACAAGGTTCGTTGGCCACAAGATGAATGTGCCCAAGACATCGCTAACAACCTTGAATTCATCAGAAGGGATAGGGACAGGTGCATCCGCAATAATCACCTCGTCAACTGACACCCGGACTTGATCACCTTCCATTTGTTGGTGGTGGATAGCTGATCCCAGGTTATGCACACTACCCCGTGCAACTAACCGTCTCACAGGATCCTCGACAAAAAGATCACAAAGCCCAGTAATTTGCGGGTTAGGACCCTCTGATGACTGCCCGATATTGCAACAACTACCTTTAGTGCTCTGCTTATTAGGATCAATCGATTGTGGCTGGGGAGCACTGGTATCTTGTCTTGAGCTCATAAACACTATCATTTCCTCTTTCATCTTGCTCAACCGGGTCTCTAAAAGTGCATCAAAAGATGCTTCAGCCTCGGCCTTTGCTTCTGCTCTTGCAATGGCCAACATATTCTCCAATTCCTCCCTAGTCACGATGTTTGAGGAATAGTGTACGGGGGCTCCAAAGTAATCCCGTATCCCTACCCCTCCTCCAACTCCCCTGACACGGCCTGGATGCTCGTGTTTGCCAGTAGCAACTGTGAGGATGTCATTCCTGCCCTCCGACTTAAAAGATCCCTCAGCTTGTTGTTTTCTAAGTTCATCCTGTAACATAATACAAAATAACAAACGTAAGTAATAATGTACGTTTCTTATGTAATTAATTACAATAACGTTATATACTTACAATTCTTTCACCAACTATACGAGATTGTTCACTCGTATAAGTCCCACTCCTCTTTTGGTGGGCAAATTGCCATTTTTCTTCTCGACGAATCGGAGATGGCGGAGAAAGAAGAACAGAAGGATCGGATTGAGATGCTTCTTCCAATCTCTTCCGTTTGGCCGCCAACAAGTCTCTTTCAGCCTTTGCATAACCCCCATGAGACATTGTATGAGGGCAATCATTCTTTCTACCACTCTCTTGTGCTTTTTGCCTTTTTGCCTGCGAATAAGAAATGATACAAAAGGAAAGTGTTATAATCAATTAAGATAATTGCTAAGTAAATAAAATAAAAAATAAGTCAACTAACCAAAGATTCAGGAGTAGTCCGAAGCCTAACAAATTCTTCCCAAGTCGCTTGATCAAGAAATGTATACGTGCTGCACGGATTAGGACGAGGCTGACCATCTTGCACCTCAATATGAATGTAATTGTTGTTCAGACTTGTCTTAAACTTGCTCCAGCGCTCATAACAATATGTCATCGTCTTGTTGTACAAGATCTCACTCTGAGGAACGTCGTAGGTGAGCTGAAATGCATGCATTGAAGGAGTAAGTGGCAAATGAAGTGACATTTGATAATAATTAATTACATACAGAAGATAATTGTATACCTGAATAGTGTCCCAAATATGCTGCTTCACCTTTGGATCGACATTTCTCCAATCCTCTATCAAGATGCTCGGCTTGTTACGTGCAAGGAGGCCGACGAAACTCCTATATCGTTGTGCATAGGCTCGATTGGTTTCCAATGTCTATCAAACTCAATCGGTATCTTTTGGCCTGCACTCCGACTGAGGGAAATATCTGTCAACCGTGTGGCACGTCTACCCCTCCGTACAGACTGGCTACTGCGCTCACTACGACCCTGGCTCGGAGCATTGCTAAGC
This sequence comes from Inga leiocalycina, assembly GCA_963242795.1. NCBI lineage: Eukaryota > Viridiplantae > Streptophyta > Magnoliopsida > Fabales > Fabaceae > Inga > Inga leiocalycina. The sequence goes on from OY725326.1 coordinate 32,481,681, forward strand.
TCGCCCTGGTTAACACTATCTGGCTGACTCTGTTGAGCACTAGGTGACTGACCCAGAGGTGGAGGAGGTGGCTGATCCTCTGCACTAGGACGCTGGGGATCCGTCATTTTCCTGTAACGACAACAAAGAAAGATAAATCTTAAGCTATGACATGTGAAGACTATATCGATAAAATAACTAAACATATTCTTCAGATAATAATCATAATCATAATTACTTTAGTTAGTTAAGGTCAAAGTAGTATCATAAAGAGATATCCTCCCATATTCCCTCGTGATGATCATTTCTTGTGCCGTGCGCATTATCTGCTTCATCTTCTTCGTTCAGTTCTGGTAGACCCCTGGAAAAAGAAGGAGTCTCAAGAAGATCATAATTTGAGTGACTTTTCTCGTCAATATCAACGACCCTTTTTCCTTGGAGAGCTACAGACCACATTTTATTTGCCTGATCAGTGATATAGAACACTTGTTGCGCCTGATCTGCCATAATGAAAGGTTCATCTCCAAAACTTCTACTATTCAGATCTACTAATGTCAATCCTAACCTATCGATCTCCACACCATTATTGACATCAACCCACTTGCATTTGAAAATGGGAAATCTAATTTTAACATAGTCAACCACCCAAATCTCTTCAATCACCCCATAATAAGGTATGGCAGCCAACGTAGGGTTCTTATCTTTCGAACTAGAGAAGTGCATAGATTCAGCCACTAATACAACACCACTATTCTGGACGGTGCTCTTATCATCTAGGGACTTCGTGTAAAAGGTATAACCATTGATCACAAATGAAGTCCAACTTATGACATCAACTTCAGGACCACGTGCTAACCAATTTATTGTATCAGAAACACATTCTTCTCCATCAACCTTTTGTTTGAACCAATGTGCGAAAGTTCTGTTATGCTCCCTGATTAACCTTTGTTCGCTCATTCGACTATTTTGTTTCCGTACAATTTCTTTATGGGCATTCATGTAATATTGAACTTCATCAACATTGTTCAAGATGTACAGGTGGACTTGTTGCAATTCATCAGCATCTATGCTCTTTACTGTTGCCCCGCGTCTACCCCCTTCTTGATCATGACGCTTAGGAAGGCCAATATGTCGTACATTTGACAAATACTGTTGACAAAATTCCATAGCTTCTTCAGAAACATATTTTTGAACAATAGATGCTTCAGGCCGATTGGGGTTCTTCACATACCCTTTTAGTATTTTCATAGTTCTTTCGATCGGGTACATCCACCGGAAATAGATAGGGCCACACAACTTTATCTCCCTCACTAGATGAACAACCAAGTGTACCATGATATCAAAAAAGGACGGAAGAAAAAGCTTCTCAAGCTGGCATAAGATAATGTATCCTTCATTTTCCAATTCCTCCAATCTTTCCGTGTCAATGACTTTACAACAAATGGCATTGAAGAAGAAACAAAGTCTAGTCAATATGTGTTGAAGATCATATTCGGCAATGCCTCGAATAGCTACTGGGAGTAGTTGTTGCATTAAGACATGACAATCATGAGACTTTAGCCCTATTAACTTCAAGTCTTTTATCGATACAAGCTTTTTAAAATTTGAACAATACCCTGAGGGAACTTTAGCGCCATGTAAACACTCACAAAAGCTTCTTTTCTCAACCTTAGACAAAGTATGAGCAGCTGGAGGACAAAAAGTTCTATTACCGTATGGCCTTGGATGTAAATCTTCTCGTATTCCCATTTCTTGCAAGTCTAATCTTGCCTTCACGCCATCCTTAGAACTTCCCTGTATGTTGAGCAGTGTCCCAACAATACTATCACATACGTTCTTCTCCACATGCATGAAATCAATACAGTGTCTGACGTCAAGATTGCGCCAATATGGAAGATCGAAGAAGACGGACCTTTTTTTCCATATATTTTTCTCATTTCTACTCTTTGATGACTTACCAAACATAGTATTGATATTTTTCACCTTTTCATAAATTTTCTCCCCAGTCAATGCCTCTGGAGCATCTTCAAACTCTTGGCCACCGAAAAAAGCTTTTTTTAATCTACGATAAGGGTGGTTTCGTCTTAGAAATCGCCTATGGCCAAGGTAAACCGTCTTTCTTCCATGTTGAAGTTGATGGTAGCATGTGCCTTCTTCACATATCGGACAAGCTTTGTGGCCTTTAACGCTATATCCTGACAAGTTCCCATATGCAGGGAAGTCATTTATAGTACAAAAGATCATTGCTCGCATATTAAAAGTCTCCTTCTTGTTCGCATCAAATACATCGACACCTTTATCCCACAACTCTTTCAAGTCTTCGATCAAGGGTTGTAGGTAAACATCTATGTCATTTCCGGGTTGCTTTGGTCCCGAAATCAACATAGACAACATTATGTACTTTCGTTTCATACATAACAAAGGAGATAAGTTGTAAATTACCAACAAAACAGGCCATGAACTATGTATACTGCTTAGGCTACCATAAGGATTCATGCCATTGAGAAGAATCAGCTGGATGCCGAAGATTTCCATCAGAAATCCGCTCATCTGCGTGCCATCTCAAATTTTTGGCATCAATTTTATTAGCAAACAGGCGCTTGAACCTTGGAATGATTGGAAGATACCACAACACTTTTGCAGGGCCCTTATTTGATTTATACGTCGGAGTTTCACATATCGGACATTGCTCCTTCTCTTCATGATCTTTTCTATACAATATGCAATCATTAGGGCAAGCATGGATCTTTTTATACTGCATCCCTAGTGGACATAGTATTTTCTTAGCATCATAGTATCGACAAGGCAACACATTATCATCAGGAAGCATATCTTTAAAGGCCTCAAGCGTTTCTGAAAAACTCTTGTCGCTCCATCCATGCCGTGCTTTCAAGCTTACCAATTTCAATACAGCATTCAGCAATTGGTATTTTTTACACCACTGCACATATTACCATATGCATGTGATTGTTCAAAAGCCTCTTCTCCTACATCACGAATAATGTCCTCTATCCAATCATCCATATCCGTGTCATTATCATCACAAGTCACTTCCCCCTGTTGAGATGCACTTGGCATTTCTAATTGTTCACCATGCCATACCCATACTACATACGTCTTACAAAACCCTTCACAAATTAAATGTGTATATATATCTGCAGCACTTAATCGCTTCTCATTCAAACATTTTACACAAGGGCAATAAAACATCCCACTATCATCATCGGCATTTCTTTTTGCAAAGTCTAAAAAACCCTTGACCCCAACATCATATTCAACACTCGTCCGTTTAGCTTGTATCCAAATACGATCCATATATTCTAACACCTTTGTTTTGTTTTGTACTTTTTCCCTGGAAAAGGTAGGAGAATGATGAGAGCATGCAATCATTACACCCAAGTACATAGTGTAACTAGAAGTAAACAAAGAATATCGTGATTTAGAGTAGCGTGTGAGGAAAAAATGGAATGAGGGAAAGTGGAATGGAGAAGGAGTGAGGGAATGATAAATGGAGGTGGAAAGAGGAAGCAAAGAATGCGCGTTCGTCAGAGAAAGTGACTTGGATATATATTCTTTTAATGTCTAACGCCTGCATACGCTAGATCTATTATTATATTGTTTGTCCCTGGATATATTTTTTAGGGTGACTTTGGTCCTTCGACTAATAATATCCAAGCAATACCGTTGGAAACCAATAGAAGGTAACTAGTTAAACATAGCAAAAAGAACTATAAGTGGAGGGATTTATGTTGAGGCTCAGTACTGGTGATGCTCTGAGTGCTGAAATTTGGGGTTGCCTTATGGGCATGAAAAGAGTTTGGGATGGGGGGTTCAGAGAAGTGTTGATTAGGTGCGACTCCTACGAGGTTATCGACCTACTTCAAAATGAGATCCCAGATATGCATGAAAAATGGCAGCTGCTTACAGAGACTGAAGTGATCTCGGGGCCTTCATTTTTTATCTTTGATTTTTAAAGCAAAGCAGAAGTGATCTCGGGGCCTTCATTTTTGAATGAAGATGGAGATGGTATCATCATGGAAGAATTTAAAATGCAATCTCCTTCCATCCCTCTTAGTTGGCTAATCGGCAGTACAAAGGTCCTCTCGAACTCTAACGAATAATATTCCAGCCCCTATATGGATAAATATCCGGGATGGTCACACCCACACCCTCACAAAATCAAGTTAATTGCTTCTAAGCAATATGAATAAATGACTACATTCCTATAGACTCTATTTCAACATAGATGAAGATCTAAGTTAAAGGCTTACTATATTAGAGAATATTAAAAAACCATCTATTAATTTGAAAACACCTTAAATGACAGATAAAAAGAGCCATATCAATATGGATTGACATTTAGTTAATCCAACCTATAGCCTTTTCCTTTTTTTTTTAAATTTTTTTATACTGCATTTTTAAAACTTTTTTTAAACAATATACTGGATTTTTTTACACAAACCTAAACCATAAAAAAATTAAGGCTAAAGTATACATTTGATCATTTATGTTCATATTAAAGTTCATTTAGTCCTTTAAGTTTAAAAAGTGCATTTTTAGTCTTTCACTCCTAACGTCGTTAGTCTAATACAACAGAAAATGATAACTCATCAAGTTATATTATTTTAATCCTTACTGGCTGACACATCAACTCAAATTTTCTTTAACAAACTCATATTTTAACTAAAATAACAATATTAATGAATGACTAACGTCTAAGTCATGAGGGATAACATGACAAGACATTTAGCAATTTTTTTAAAAAATTAAAAACAAACTAACCCATCACGGGTTGGGCCCATATGGGTTTGAACCAAAAAGACCGGCATCAAAACAGTCCTTGTGTTTCACAACCCAACCCACCAAGTTTTTCAGATTGGGCGGGTTTGACCCACGGGTTAAACCCCTTTTACCAGCTCTAATTAGTATACACCATGACCTACGATTTTTAATATAAGATCCATTTTATAATTATTTTTTTTATTAAAATAGATCTTATATTAAAAATTAGAGGTAGTGAATAGCTAATGTACCCTTCCCTCCAAGGATCTTGGATCTAAATCTTGTGCCCGCCTTGTTTCTTTTCATAAAAAAAAACTAAAAAAAAAAAAGCTTCCTATGTAAAAGCAGGAAACCAAATTTTGGCTTCCTCCTTTCATCACCCTTTAATGCTATCACTACATCTTTCTGACCTTGGGTTTTTACTGAATGGGGCATATAAGATTTATCAGTATTGCCTTGCCCTGGCGAAAATCAGTATTTCCGTACAAATTTACAAATTCTCCAATAACAAAATGCGCCCACTAACCTTCTCCCTAAGTTCACACGAGAACTAAGCATGTTATCAAGCACATTATCATTACTACTACCATTGTTATCTCCATTCTTGCTTAAAACAAAGTGTCAGTAACTCAATAAGTACAAGCTAAAACCCAAATCACAAATCCTGTGTTCTATAAAAATGATGCGCTTTCTAATTCACCGTTCACACATATTGAATACCCCACATCACAAAATTCTTTACTGTGCATTAATGTGTACCCAGAACAACCCGGTTAATTAACAAACTATAATACAAACTATAAACCCAAGCTCAGTCTATCTAACCACAGAGTCACGCACAAGAGATATTTTATTTAAAACAGAAAGTGCCATAATTGAAATTCCATTACAGTGGCAAGTATTTTTGAGGGGTAAATGTAGATCGAGGAAGCATACCTCAAACAAGCGATGAACAGCGACCCAACAGCAGTGAATGACGGACGGAGCTAGAAAACCAGGACCAAACGAAGACGGCGACCCAACAGCGACAACAATTAGCAGCGACCTGCCGGATTCGATCGTTCCGATTACATCAGGTAAGGGGGGGAGTTGAGCACTGAGAAGAGAAATGATGATTGGGATGAAAAATTTCAGAAATGGAGAGGGCGCGCGGCAGGGGTTGGGGGAAATAGTTGGGGAAATTTTTAAGACCGGTTAAGTAGACTAATCGGTCTTAAATGAAGCTTTTTAAGAGACAACCGGTCTTAAAATCACCTTTTAAGACCGGTTGTTAGAGAACCGGTCTTAAAAAGCTTCATTTAAGACCGGTTCTCTAGCAACCGGTCTTAAAAAGCTAATTTTTAAGACCGGTTGTTAGACAACCGGTCTTAAAAAGCTTCATTTAAGACCGGTTCTCTAGCAACCGGTCTAAATTTTATTTTTTAGACCGGTTAAACATAATAACCGGTCTCCCAAATTCTTTATAATTACGTAAATGCCACCGAGCATTTCTTTTAAACCTCATTTACTACAACCGGTTTAAATGTGCCGGTCTAAATCACCTATTTTGTACTAGTGAAATGTAGATCCCAAGACTCTTGCTACTCAAAACTTTCACTAGCACAAAAAGAATGATTAAAATAAGTTTAGTTCCTAGTGAAATCATCTCTCACATAATGATTGGGAGTGACATATGGACAATGCTCATGTGAATGACTCTCTCCACAATAAACACAAGAAAAGCAATTATAAGGAGAAGAGTCAACATTTTCAATCCAACTAGCATTTGTATTTTCTTGTCTCATTTCATCCACATTCATTCCTAATAAAGAACCAAGATATGTCAATTTATCACTGACTGAACTAAAAGAATGCTGTGAATAATCCATTTCTTTTTTTTCAACTTTTTTTCAAAGACAAACAAGAAAAAAAAATTAAAATAAAGCAAATCACACACAAGAAAACAAAATAAAAATATTCAAAATCTCAAGCTTAAATTACTAAAAGATTTTTAATTCTAATCACCAATTGCTTTGAATCCCCGGCAACGGCGCCAAAAACTTGATGCTACTAAATTTTAAATATGCACCGTAAGTGTACGGGCTATAGAATAGTATAATAGCAAATCAAGATCTTCCCACAGAGATCCAAGGTAATAGATAATTAGGCATTAAAATTCCCATTTTCATTTAAGTTGAGCAAATCAAAGAAAGAGATTGAAAGATAATTTAAACAAATGCAAAAGAAACAATCTAATGATTTAAAGACTTCAATTGATAAAAACAACATAGAGTGACTAATACCTTCTTTAAGTCTTAGAGCATATATTTACCCAATTAAAAGAATTTAATGTTAATTTTTTAATCTAGAGTATTAATGGATATAAGTATCTTCCAATCGCTTATAACCCTTTCTCAAGTTAAAATTATTATCCCTAGCTAATTTACTCAAGAGGCAAAAAATGTTCAAATTCACTCTAATATGATTATATGGATCTAATAGGTATATTCCTATCCTATTGGCAAATTAGAATAAATTCTAATCCCACATTACTTAATCTTATGGTCTAATTAAGATCCCTCTTCTAAGGATAATCTAAATTTCCCAAATTCATACTTAGTGGTGATCAAGCACTAAGTAGATAAAATAATACAAGATTAAGTAAACAAAAATTAACACAAACCACAATTAATTAGTTCATGTATACTCAAATCCTTAAATTACTTTATAGCTACTCTAGATTTTAGAGCAATTAGCCACACATCACTTTAGTAAATCTCATTACAGCACCAATAGAAACTAAGTCAGAATCCACAAAAATTAAAAGGGAATGGAAAAAAGAGCTGAAGCATAAAACGAAGAACAGAAACGGTTTTTTGGTTCAAACTCGCATCCTCTGGTCCAAAAGAATTGATAGAACCAACACCAATAGCTTGCTCGCGTCTTTGAAGCTCATTATAGCTCCCTTCCTTTCTCTCAGGTCTGGTTCTTCAGTGCTTCGATTCAGTTGATGATATCAAGAAGGCAGAACAGTTCCCATACCAGCCGATGCTCCTCTGTTTCTGATTCAGCTCTTGTCATCGACGAGGACCTGGGGAAGAAGAAGAAGAATCAGAAGCTAATGGCTCTTCCCCAGGTCCCGCTTTCAATGACGCTCTCTCGCTGCTCCCGACATTCAACGCTGGTGAAGATGATGATCCCTTTTTTTTACTGTGCGGCTGCCTCTCATCTTCAGTACAGCGCCTCTTTCTCTATTGATGATTAATCCTAAACTTTTGGCCCTCTATAGCTCACTCCATCCCCTAGCTGCTCGGTCCACCTCTTCAAATATGAAGTAAGCAATTAGAAGCCCAAGCCCAAGAAAGCTACATGTCACTTCGTTCAAATGTTGGCACTCTATATCTAAAAAAACGTAGCTCTTTCTTCTTTCTTTGGTAAAAACGGTGTCACTTCCTTCAGCCCTTTCCATTTCAATTTTCAAATCAAAATGATCTCTCTTCATTCCCACATGATACACGTCACCTCATCACCTAAGGGGGAAAACGATTTAATAATAATAACAAAAACTAACATAAAGCAAAATAAATATAATATGGCATCATTTTATTTTATTATTATTTTTTTTCAAAATATTGAAAAATAGAATATTTAAAATAAAATTCTCAAATAATGCACCAACTTGATATCTTATAAAATCTCAAGAAAATCATCTTAAATTAGCATTGATAACTCCCCAATTATATCAAAATGTGTCTCAAATATATTAAAAATGGGGAGTTATCATGCATCTATCTCCTCCAACCTGATAAACTGCTTGAAATCTGTATTGTCAATCGTGTAGGGATACTCCAATGTAAGGCCCACAATCCCTTGAGGCAACTTCAAGTCAACCTATTTAATGCCCTTGTAGATCTGTTGCAGCTGTGCTAAGTAAGGTCATTTCCTCGCATCTTCGTGTTCCTTTTAGAACATAAAAAAATTGTTATTAGGAAGCCAACAGATTTTCAATAATAGTAAGGTAATGCCTACTATTGGAGGTGTTGCTTCTGAACCAATAAGATTGTGAGACCAAAGGATGAAAGATCCTATCGCCTGACCTAACGTGCCTACCTCTGGATCAGGAAAAGGGATGGTTGTACCTTCTTCCCCCTTTCTAACACTCATCACATTCACGGTACGAAAATCCTGTAGAATTTGTTAATGATGGTGGGTGGTAGCACGTATGTGAATGAGAGTATCAACAACAACACGCAATAGTGGATTATCCAAATAGAGGGTGGAAGGGTCTACCAATGCTGGAGTGGGAGAAGGGTTGCCAAGTGGTTCCTCCAGAGGGTTGTAACTTCCTTTGGTGCTATTGAAGGCCGGGGATTCCTGAGTTCTATGCTCGTTCCTTGCCCTTTGCACTTTGAGCATCTTTGCCATTTCAAGTTGAAGCTCTAGCAACATCTCTTGTCGAAGCTTGTCTCAAAGGTTGGTCTCGAGCTCTCATTCGAGGTCCTCTTGAATCTTGGCCACAAGGTCCCTACTAGATCCAGCTTGTGACGAATAACGTGAGTCTCATCCAAAATACCTCACGGCACTAACTCCCCGTGTCTCTCCCTAAACACGACCAAGGTCATCTGCCTTCCCAATAGCCGTTGACAAGATGTCCATCCGTCTACTTTGATTAAACGAACCTTAGCTACTATGATCTTCCAGTTCATTCTGTAGCATACAGTTTATCATAAATGTATCAAAACCACTCTCGATATAAAAAAAATCAGGTACTTATAGTATAACTACTTACAATCCTCACAGCAACCTCAGCAACAACCGGATTTATGTACTTCTCACCCTTAATCCTCCTTGCTTTCCATTTTTTGTGACGTAGAGGAGGTGCTGGGGCCTAGATAGCAATGCTAGGATTAGATTCCGTTGCTTCCTTCATTTTCTCTAACTCTTCTTGCATCATTTGCCGCTCAAGCTTCCAATATCCATCATGAGACATGTAATGTTGATATTTATTTTCTGCTTGCCTTTATGCATTTGTTGCATTTAATTCCTATGAATGAAAAGTAACAAAAAATAAATCAACGATCAAGTATATGAAAATTAAAAGCTCTATATCATGATAACAAAAATCTTACCAAAAATTGAGGATCTGCCCATGATGTCGCAAACAACCTCCAATCCTCTGAAGACAAATATGAATAATGTTTACATAGATCCTCACCCCTCTGGGCCCCTTGAGTGTACCTTACTGTTAGCTTGTTCTTGAAACCTTTCTATCGTAGACGAACCTCATCCATCCAGTGCTTGTACATCTCCCTAGTGTCTAGGACATCGTATTTTTGCTGCAAGGTAAAACATAAGATAATTATATTTGAAACAATAGGAATAGAGCTACAATTATCATAGATGTATCAAAAATTATATACCAAAAGTTGCTTCCAAATCATGTCTTTCGTTTTTGGGGGAACCAATCTCCAATTATCTTAGGTAATGCGCACTTTGCTTCGACCAAAAAACCCTATGTAGCTAATGAAATGGTCTTCCTCAGGACTAACTGGATTCAGATTGGCATCGAAGTCTATATGCAGCCTCTCTTGTTGATGTTCATGACGTGCAACCAATGCTCCCATCTTTGTACAGCCTCTAACCCTCCTTCTTGCAACGGGTTCATCTCTAGGCCTTTTGTCATCGCTAGGGCTTTCGTAATCTCTACGCCTTTCGTCATCCTCAACACTTTCATTTGAGTCACTAGAGTTGTCCATATTCCTGTTAACACAAAAAGCATCGTTAGATATGTAAATAAATTGCAATAAAAGTAAAATAAACTAAGCAGGAGTAAAACAAAAAAAACACACAGTTCTCTTTTATAAATTAAGGTCTTACCTATATTGTTTCTCATATTCCTTGACCATGGTAATTTCTTACAACATATTCGTCATTATCTACCAATTCTACTTCATTTGTTTGAGGTGGAGTTGTTGTGAAAGGTGGTGTGTCGTCAAGGTTAAAGGTCAGATCACCATACTTCTATTTTTTACTTTTAAGGACAATGGACATGTTTTTCCTCACAGGATCTGTGACATAAAACACTTGTTTTGCTTGGCTTGCTAGAATGAAGGGCTCATCTCTATAGCCAACTCTTCGAAGATTGACTGAGACAAATTCAAATTGTTTATCTATTACTACAACATTATTGCTAACCCACTTACATTTGAATAAAGCAACATTGAACTTGTTGTATGTAATCTCCCATATTTCTTCTATAACTCCAAAATAGGCCATATAAGCTAATATGGGGTTTCTGTCTCTCGAATTGGAAAAGTGCATGGCTTCAGCTTCTACCATGACCCCACTATTTTGCATTATACTTCTGTCATCTTACTCTTTTGTATAGAAAGAATATCTGTTTATATCATAACCGGTCCAAGTAATGATCTGAAACGAATGCCCCCAAGTTAGCCACTCGATTGTCTCAGACACACCGGTCTCGTGCAAAACCTTTTCTTTGAACCACTTTATGAATGTCTTGTTTTGCTCAATAGCAATCTGCATGTCATTCTTCCTTAGATTCTTTTTCTTCAAAGTCTTTCTGTGTTCATCTATGTAAGGTTGAACTTCTTTCATATTATTCAGGATATATAAGTAGGCTTGTAACACCTCTTCACGAGGAACATTCTTCACTTTTAGTCCTCGTGTTCCCTTGCTTTTCCCCTCTTCATGCCGAGATTGTTCCTTCTTCCCTGATATTAATCTTTGCAAAACTCCATAGCCTCCTCAACTACATATCTTTCTACTATTGAGGCTTCTGGTCGATAAGGATTTTTAGAATACCTTTTTAACATCTTCATATATCGATCCAAAGGGTACATCCAACTCAGGTAAACTAAACCATAGAGCCTTACCTCCCTTACCAAATGAACTATCAATTACACCATTATATCAAAAAATGAAGGAGGAAAATGCATCTCTATTTGTGACAAAAGAATGTAACCCTCATTTTCCAATTCATTCAACTTTTTAATGTCAATGACTTTGTTACATATAGCATTGAAGAAAATGCATAATCTTGTTACAGTGGTTCGTACTTCATCTTTCATTATTCCTCTAATAGCTACCAGTAATAGTTGTTGTATCAACACATGATAATCATGAGACTTCATTACCACTAACTTCAAATAATCCATTGAGACATATCTTCTCATATTCAAGGAATACCCTTGCGGCACCTTAATTTCATACAAACACCCACACAAACTTCTTTTCTCTGCTTTTGATAGTGTATGAGCTGCTAGTTCCATTATGCCCTCCTACCATCATCTTTTAGTTGTGGATGTAACCGTCCTCTTATTCCCATTTCAACAAAGTCTAATCTCGTACTAATCCCATCCTTAGTCTTCCTTAGTATGTGCAAAAGCGTACTGATAAGAATATCACAAACATTTTTCTCCACATGCATCACATCAATACTGTATCTCTTTTTCCATATGTTCTTCTCACTCATAGTCCTCTGATTCTTACCAAAAGTGATATTGATACGTTCCACTCGACTGTAAACTTTCTCTTTGGTTAATGCCTTTGGAGCCATTCCATGCTCCAGTAAGTCGTTAAAATACTTTCTTAGCTTATGATACGAGTGGACCGATGAAGAAACCTCTTGTGGCCAAGGTAGATAGTTTTTCTTTCATGCTTTAGTTGATGGAAGTGTGTGTCCGCTTCACATATTGGGCATGCTTTATGACCCTTCACGCTGTACCCTGACAAGTTTTCGTACGCAGGGAAGTCGTTTATCATTGTGAAAATTATTGCACGTAGCTTGAAGGACTCCTTCTTATAAGCATCAAATACATCTAAGCCTTCTTCCCACAACTTCTTCAAGTCCTTAATCAAAGGCGCCAAGTAGACATCAATATCATTCCTTGGCTATTTTGGTCCATAAATCATCATAGAAAGCATCATATACTTGCATTTCATACATACCAGGGAGGCAAGTTGTATATTATAAGGAGAACCAGCAATATACTATGTGTGCTAGTAAGAGTTTCATATGGATTGATGCCTGTACAAAGCCCAAGCTGAAGGTTTCTCAGCTTGCTACCAAATTGAGGGAACATTTCATTTATTTTTTGCCATTATGGAGAGTCAGATGGGTGCCAAAGATATTTCCTATCAGATATTCTCTCATCAGAGTGCCATCTCAACTTCTTCGCTTTTGTTGCAGTCGTAAACAAACATTTAAAACATGGTATTATTGGAAGATACAACATAACCTTTAAATGTTGCCTTTTAGTTGTCATATCGCTGCAACCACCATCTTTTTTCACTTTGTATCGTGTAGTTTTATACTTAGGACATCACTAAGACCTCTATACTCATTTATGTACAGTACGCAGTCATTAAGGCTAGCATGTATCTTTTTATACTCCATACACATCGTAGACAGGATTTTCTTGGCCTCATACATACGATTTGGAAGTACATTATCCTCTGGAAACTTATCACACAATAGTTCAAGCAGCAATGTGAAACTACTATCATCCACCCACAAGATGCCTTTAAGTTAACCAAATGCAATGTTCTCGACAGCCGCGTGTACTTACTCCCAAGGTATAATAGTGTCGCTGCATCACTCTGCTAGCTGTCATACTCTTATGATTGCGCAAAGGATTCTACCTCAACATCATGAATCATTTTCTCCATTCTATCTTCATCTATGACATCCACATCTTCCTTCTTGTACGACAGCCAATCCGTTACCTCCTCACCATGCCATATCCACCTTGTGTATCATAGATTTATTCCATCACAAAGTAAGGATCCTTTATGACATCAACATCCCGTCGACTCTTATTTAAACAATTCACACAAGGACAAAAATACTTCCCATTTTTTGCTGGAGCATTCTTTTTAGTGAATTCAATAAATTCTTCCACCCCTTTCTCATATTCTTCACTAGTTCTCAAAGCATTCATCCAACTGTGGTCCATGTTGTTACCACCTAAGCCATTCCCAATAACACTCACATGTTTAGTACAATTGTCACTGATATAGGATGGGATTGCCTTTTTTCAACAAAAATTTCAACAACATTTCCCCTTAAAAGTAAGACATCCCAAAATTTCAAGCAACCCTATCTTAGTTATTAACTCTGTATTCTTAGCTATTGATAATATAATTCTCCTATGAATATAGAAAAGAATATAAAATTTCAAATAAATATTCATTTCTTTTCTATTCTAGGACATAAAGAACTTATAATAATTTGAAGAGAAGGATTAATAGAATATATTTCAATCTATTTATTAAGTATATTGTGTTTCTTAATAATCAATTATATATTTATTAATGATCAATGTCTTTATCTTATTAATCTCTTTATCTTAAAATAAGATTTTCACCACTACACTAATAATAACCATACTAATCGAATCTAAAAAAAATAAAACCAACCATATTTAAACAAACAAAAATTACTATGTTTAATTGTTGTTCATTTCATCAAAATCAATCAATAGCTCCATTTATTTATAATAATATACATACGTTTTCTTCCTCTCAATTTCCAAGCTCTAAACATATAAAACAAACATTTTCAAGCTCCAAATATATCAAACAATATATTGTTCCATAACTACTAGCTAACAACGATTCTATGGTTCTAGCCAAAAAACACAAAAAAATTCAATCACAAGGTAAAATCACTCCAATAACTAAAATCATATAAAATAATTTCACATTGCAAGTTTAAATTTAATTCAAGTAAATTAAATTCATATTTAAAAAAAATAACCAGAGGGGGGAGCCTGCATGTGTCACAATGGAAGGAAGGAGGTAGAGGGTCTCACAATGGTGTGTGCCTTGCTTGAATCTGCTTCTTCTTGTTTAATCTTGTTTTGATTTCTTCAGAATCCACAGCGATTGAATCCACAGCAAGAAGAAGGGGTTCCGAGTGAGGAAGTGAATCAGAGAGCACAACACAGAGGATGCACGACAAAGAAAGGATGATGAGGAAGAGTAAAGTTGAAGAAGGGAGGAGAGGACAAGTTGTGAAGAAGACAAAGAAGGGAGGAGGAAGAGTTAAAGAAGACAAGAAGAAGAAGGGAGGAGGAGGAATGCCCAGAACGCCAATGCAGGAAATGAATGAATGAAGAGGGAGGGAGATGGTCAAAAAGTAAAGGGGGGGTGTGTGTGTGAGAGGACGCATGTCAGACAAGTGTCTGACATGCGTCCAGGGACGCCTATGATTTGGGACTCCTAAAGTCCTAGGTTTAGACGTCCCAAATCCATTTGGGAAGTCTAAACCCAGTTTTTGGGGCTTAAAAAATGTGAAAAATTTAAATTCGCGCCATGAAGCACTTTAGGCATCCCTAATTCAAATTTGGGATGTTCAAAGGTTTCCCTACATACAAATAATTATGAAAATGCCACCGCCTTCCTTTTTAACCACCCAATTTTAAAATTGGGACGTCCCTTAGGGTGGTTATATCATAATTATGTAGTAGTGATAATATGGAGGTGCAACCTTATGAATTATTCCATATTTACATAACACTAATTGAAGCTGTTGATTGCAAAAAATGCCTTCCTCCATGCTGATAATAGCTCTAAGCACTTCAAATCTTGTAAAAATATTTTTCCTCAAAAAATTTCACAACCACTCGATAATCATTTGTAGGAGAAGCAACTGCTTCAACCCACTTGGAGACATAGCCAACAGCCACTAAAATAAACTGATTACTAAAAGAGGATAGAAAATGCCCCATAAAATCGATCCCCCATATATCAAAAAGCTCAACTTCTGAGATGTTAGTTAAAGGGGCTTCATGTCTCCTTGAGATAAAGTGCAAGTGTAAATGACGTATGATAAAGTGCAAGTGTACACTGTCGTAAATAAGTAATACAGAAGTGAGTAAAATATCACTCTCAAGGGGATTGATAACTAAATACCAAAATTAGTTATGTTAATTCTATTAGGTCAATCGATTAGTTGGTAATTGAGATTACAAAATTAAAAATGATTAAATATGACTGCAAATGATATGACAACAACTATGAGAAAAAGCCTTAGGCATCATATTTCACTTAGCAAATTTTGGACTGAATCATCTATCTATTCTAGTCTAATTTATTCTATATGATTGATAGCAAAGCTTCACTAATTTAATTACTAGCGTCTTCCAAGGTCAAGCAATTAAATTAAACTCTAAGATGGTGTATTCTCCTTATGTCTTCCACTTCTCTATTTATAGATGAATGGGGTGCAAAGATTTCAATTTGCTAGGTATGAATCTTGACCTTAAGTCACCAATATTGACCTTGCGGCAACCATGCTTCTTGATTGTTGGCTAATTTTGACATTCAAAATGGTGGAATTTCACATTTTGATCTACATAAATGTTGTAGCTTTGGATCTTATCTTGAAGATGCAAGTGGAAGCTCCTCATTTCAACATTTACAACTCAAGTTATGGTCAAATTAGTGGGCAAATGTCAGACTGGGACAAATTCTTGTTCTCAACTTCTAAGCAAAATTTGGAACTCTTAAAGATAGAACTAGGTTTTGGCCTCAACAGAAACATTGTAGAGCTTTTTCTTAGCTTTTTATCCATATAAAGAACATCCCAATCTAACTTCTAGAGCTCTAGATATTGCCTGAAAACTAAAACAGGGTTAAATTTTAGTATTTTTCAATAAATTCTATTTTATGCCAAGATCATTATTTATTTATCAATTACACCCACATTCATTATATTAAGTTCAAATATCATCCATAAAATCATTATATAAGGGAAAATAAATATGAAAATATTTTACTGATCATGAGCCTAGCTTCATGAACTATCACCTTTTTGGCCAATACACCAAATTACTGAAAAATATATCAGTTTGAAAGTGAATGACAATTAAACATGCAAGAAAGCTGAGGAGATAGACAAACAAACAAAAAATACATTAAATGGGATTTGAGTAGTTAGGTAATGATTACACTGTATTACATATGACTGTAATGTTATGTGATAAGTCCTAATTTTATTATTTATTTCCATACTTTTTGAGAGATTTTATTGAGAATGCTTTGAATACATTTAAAATGTTTAAATGTGATTAAAGATAATTATGTGGAATTAATGATTATAAGTGTTAGTGCAAGCATTTCACCCAAGAGGGGGGGTGAATTGGGTGATACCAGAAATTTCGTTGCGTATAAGAAAGTTGAATGAATATTTAAAGCAGTTGAGAGTAAAGAGAAATATCACCGAAGTGTACATCGGGAGTTATACTGGTTCGGCCACAACCACTTTGACCTACGTCTAGTCCTCAGAGCGTCTCTGAGAGTTTCACTATACTTTCTAAGATTCAGTGGGTTCTTGGCACCTCAGTACACAGCAAGTTCCTACACTTGGACGCTCGCTCCCCCTTACACGTTGTACTCAAATCCCCAACTTAAGGTTCCACTACCTTAAGTTGTCTCAATAACAAATATTGAGTTTGTAATGAAAAACTCTCTCAAAGAGCAAATATGTAATCACTGAAGTACAATGAATAAGTATACGTAAACAAAGCACTAAGAATGTGTTGATCAGTGTAATCTCAGTTCGTGTATTTTTTTTTTCTTCTATTTGAATGCTCCATATATATAGATGATTTGTAGTGTTCGTTAGAAGCAATTCAAACTTGTCCGTTAGAGTCACGCAGCAACGGTTGACTATTCTTCGTATTTGAAAACTATCCGTTGGCGGTAGGTAGCGGTAGATGAACGTTCAGACTTTTATTTGACTTCTCAAATCATCATACTCTTTCATTGTTTTTCTGAAAATGTACTTAGAATACCAATACAATGAAGAGTTAATTATATAGATAACAAATCAATAGATGTTTGATGAAAAATATAATTTTTGGACTGCCTTACTCGAGTGGCTACTTGAGTGATCAAGTTTGTTACTAGAGTGGTCCCTCGAGTAAACTTGTAAAAAATATGGCAGTGAGCAAATCAACATTTTAAATCATATATCACTCGGGTAAGACCTGGAGTGATATATTACAAACCTTGAAAATACTTACTTACTCGAGTGGACATGTCTTTGCCTTCACAAGTTACTCGGGTGATCACTGTGGTAATCTAGTTACTCAAGTGGCTACTCGAGTGGGCTACATTTTTCTTCACACCTTACTCAGGTGGTCCCTCGAGTGGCTTTCAAATAACCCGGCAGATTACTCGATTACACCCTCGAATCATAGTATCAAATTCTTGGCCGAGAGTTTGCTTTCTGGTTACTCAAGTGGCTACTCGAGTAATGCTTCAAATAATTCTGCAAATTACTCGGGTGGTCCCTCGAGTAATGCTATTTTCTTACTGGTTACTCGAGTGGTCCCTCGAGTGACATGCTGCATTTCTTAGCCGAGAGTCACTGGAAGATTTTTAACCTGATTACTCGAGTGACTACTTTGAAAATCATGTGACTCGAGTGGCTACTAGAGTAATGGTCTATATAACTTTGCAAATTACTCAAGTACTCCATCGAGTAACTTAGTTCAAATTGGCAGTGCCTCACTGAATGAAATTCTGTTTGCTTACTCGAGTGGCTACTCGAGTAGTGGCTTCTGTTACCCGAGTGGCTACTCGAGTAATCCTTCTTAAAAATTGTTGATTACTTCCAGTGTTGACTCCAAGTGATGTTTTGCCACTTTGTTCAAATCCATTTGTTTGTTATCAAATCCTTTCATATTATTGATCCAATCTTTGTTATCATCAAAACATATGGGATCTAACAATAAGAGCTTGATTGATACATTTTATAATTCTCTTAAGTGTTTTATTTGTGGAACAAATAGTATTACATTGATATGAATTGTTTTGTAGGAAATTTGGGAGAAATTGGAGTCAAAGAGCTGAAATTATCAAGAGGGACTAAACTGTAAAGCCTAGAAAGTTTGTAGGTAACAGAAAAAGGGACCAAAGTGCAAAACGTAGAAATTTTTCTGGGCCCTAATTGCAATCTGCCCGAACATCAAAATTCCGATCTCTAGCCATCCAAATTCGCTGAAAAGGGATTCAAAAGTGTCGACTCTTCATCTAGAAAAATAATCGGTCCCTTCCACACTTACTCTCCATCTATCTTCTCTCTTCTTCATCTATCTTCATCTTCATCTTCTTCCACCTCCAACTCTGATTCCATTGTTTTTCTAACATGGCTAGAGTGACACCGAAGCCTAGAGGAGCTGATTATTTCTCTATGAGCAGCTGATTGTTGTAGTCTTCCTAGGAGCTATAACCAAGCTTGAGCTATGGATTGTACAGGGAGTCAAATTGAGTTTGTTTGTTTGATTATTACATGAATTTCTTTGATTGAATTTGCTCTTATGAATGGAACTCGATTCACACTAGTTCATTGTGGTGATTATGTATTCAGATTAGGAATTCTCCATGAACGACATTGTATCTCTTGATTTTGAGTAGGTTTAATTGTTCTCGTGTGACTAGTTGCCATTTTAGTTTAATTTAACCGATTGATTCATGGTAGCTATCATCTTGTGAGATTTTCGGTTATATATATCTTAATCTAATGCATGATTGTTCTGCAATGCAGTCGACTCATATGATTAAAAGGCTAGGAAGGTGAAGTTACAACTCTTAGGAATCACATTTGTCATTGATTCATATTGTCATTCTCATTCCAAACTGGCTGCCATCATTCCTCATTCTAAACCAGAAAACAACATAAAAATTAGGAGTACCTTTAGGTTAGAAAACATGCTATCTCATTGCTGTAATTATCTTCTTAATTTGTGGTTCAATAGATTTGCTAGGAATCTTAATATCCCTTAGGCTCCTTAAAGACTCGATCTAGGCTAGATTACCATTTTGCTATAGTTTAGCTTAGTTTTCTTTGATTAACCCCTACAACAAGGTTTAATCAAGTGGCCCCATTGTTGGGGAGCGTTACTTGTTGAGGTTCCCTAGCAATCAATTGGGCCCCCAAAAAAAGCATAAAAAAGAGAAAAACATAAACTCAAATAAAAATTAGTTGATAGGATACTTGTTTCTTCCTGGTTTTTAGTGATTATAGCTTGCTTAACTTGTTGATATCAGTTGTTCTGGAATTTCGCTGCTGAATTGTTGATTAAAGTTTCTATTCACTGCTTTGCTGAGAATTGATTCGTTGTAGCAAACTGGATTTCTAGTATGTGAACTCAATTGAAACAATTATTGCTGAGGTGTTTTGCATAGTTTCTTCTCTAAATCAAATTCACTTTGAACATCATTGAATTAATTGCAAGTGCACTTCAAATTTGTTCGCATATAGCTGATGTTAAAGATCTTATTTCACTTGGCTTTCATCAAGATGTTTCAAAAACTGCACTTGCTTTTTACTGCACTAGTTGCTGCAATTCTGTGTGCTACTGTTAAAGATTTGTATTCTGCAGTCTATTATGTTAAAATATTGTTCATTGAGTTGAGAATTGCCTTGCTATAATTGGTTTTCAGAATTGGAATCTAGTTGGCTTGCGGCTGTTGGAACTCATTTGCTATTACTTAGCTGCTGTAATTCGTGTGAATTGGTACATCTTGAGTTATTTTTCTCTACCTAACAGCTATTTTCCTAATTTCTTGGATTTCAAACTGGTTTTCTGGACAGTTCAACTTGTGCGCATAGTTCTGACTTTTTGCTGTGAACAAGAATTGAGAACTAAAATTCTGCAATGGATGATTTTGATTTGGGCTGTAATCACATTCATTTAGGTGAAATGGAGCTATTACTTCTTATCAGTGGTTGAGCTTCTTAATTCTTGAAATTGAATACTGAACTGGTTTGTGATGTTTGCTGGTGTGAATTGCTACATGACATGAAGCTTGGCTATTAATCTACTGACTGCACTCTCAACGTTTTGGAACTTGATTGGCATAAGTGAATTGAATTTTCCAAGCTCTACTCCACTGAATTCAGTTGCATATTACTGGTTCTTGTTGAGTGTCCTGCATAATTTTGCTGAGGCAGTTCATTTATTTTGAAATTGTGGCTGCATTTCTGGTGACTTGTCATTGTGCATTAGCTCATAACCTAATGAAATCACTATTTGCATTTGATAGAAGTTAGGATAACTGCTGAGACTTGTGTCTGAACTTTGGTAGTAGTGGAGATTGAAGATTCTGTGAGTTTTGCGGCCATAAATTTCAGTTGCTGAGTGGTACTACTGTGTTCAAGTTGCTAATATTGTAATAGCTCTAAAAATAAAATATGATTATCATCTCATTATTTGTTAATAGTTTATCAAGTTCATTTAGGCTTGAAAAATAGTGTAAAATAATTGTTAAATCCTTAATTATAATTTGGGACAAAAGTTGATTGAAGGTCTGGTAAACTCTCTTGTTTGTTGTTTGATGGGTAGGGAGTTCGAATACTTTATATGTTAATAAGTATATAACTAGATATGTGTAGATTTTTGGATATATTTAGATCAACTTATAAATATTTTATACCAAGCCAATTCAATTTTATATATTGTCTTTTCTTATATGAGATATTACGGAGATATAAAGGAATCTCACTATAAACACTACTCATATTCTTTTTCTTTTACAAAATATATTATAAGATAAAAAAAAGAAAGAAAATAAAGAGGAGACATGTATTGAATGTTTTTTTTTATTTTACCCTTAAGAAATTTCCATAGAGCCAATCTTCCAAAAAAAAAAAAAACAAGATCAGCCCATTGGATAGTCGCATATGGCGCCACACTCTCAACCGCTTACTTCCTCTTTTTTTTTTCCTCCTTCCTTGTGGGTTTCTACAACATCAATCTGCCTCTGTTTAGTGCGTCCTCGAGTGGGAGTGAACCAAACATCCTCCTCCTCTATTCTGGTCAAACGCTGGTGTGCCTCAATCACTAAGGTTCTCTTCTTCCTCCTTGTTTCTCTTGGCGTGGGTGGTGGGTTGGGTACTAATCAATTCAGCTTTCTTATATTTTTTGATTTTTCTATATGAATTGAGGCTTGAGGTGGCTTTTAATTTTTTCCCCTTGCTCTTCAATGGTTTATCTCCCCTCTTCTTGATATTCTATTTGTCGTGTGTGTATGAGGCTGAGGTGTAAACGTTCTCTGTTCTTCCTTGTCCTTGCTGCTGTAATGCAAGTAACATGGGGGGGGTGTTAGAAAGATGTTCAGCTGAAGGTTCAAACGAGAGCTCATTTGAACTAGGTATATATTTGCTCAAATTTGATGTGTTCTGTTTTTTTCTTTTTGGAATTATCCTTCTTTTAAATCAAAACATAGACAAGAAGCTTAGGGTTTCATTTTGGTTGATGAAATTTTTAAGCCTTGTTCATGCAAACAAGTTGTTTGGTCAATGATTTGAAACTAATGAGCTTGTGCCACAAATTATTGTTTTTTTTATTCACATAAACTGTTTGACAAAATGTGTTATAAGGAATTTTAGTTAAAATGAGCAATCAAGTGTGTTTAATATAATTTTGTTGCTAAAAAAGTGTTCACTCTTTAGGTTGAAACATGGAAAAGGATAAAAAAAAAAGTTGATGTTAAAGCATTGAGGGATTTATTAATTGAAAGGTAAATTGTGTTGAAATCAAGCTGTGTATTGTGGAAAGATTGCAAGTACAAGTAAGAATTTGTCATTGCTTATATGATTGTTGTTGCTTACCTTGTGCCAAAGAAAATGATGGAAGACTGCTTATACGGTATGAAGACGATTTTTGTGATTGAGTTCTAATGTGAACTACTTGTTTGTTAAAATTCTTTAAATGAGAGGAGATATAAAAATACATGATATTATTAATTTTAGATAGTGGTTATAGTTTGACTTGGGCTTTAACTTAGGTAAATGCTTAAACTCTACATCATTATAAAAGGACTGGAAATATAGCTAATAAATGGTGTATAGAATTCTTTACAAGATAAATTATCATAAATCGAAAGAAATGATTTTCTATAAACTTGTGGACACTTTTGTCAGAGGAATTAGACACAAAACACTTGTTTTCATGGCTTTGTGCCTCTCTTGGTTATTTGCCCTTGTGGACTGTGCGTCCACGCTTGTCTTCATGGCTTCAAGCTGCGTTTCTTTCGTACCCTTTGAGCCGTACTTGTTATTCGCTTTGTGATGGTTCCTCTGATGAAACAAGTTTTTGGGAAAAGAAAATGTGTTCATCATTATTTATTAATGAAAGGAAATTACTTTATCAAATTTTTGTTTGTGTTGAACTTATGATTAATTTCTTAGATTTCTATTTTTTGAATACAAGCATATATTATGCTAAGTCTAACAACTAGTTTTTATGCATATTTCAATGATAGCTTTTATCTCATTTATAGTATGAAGTTTTATAAACCTGTTTGCATCGGTACAAATTTATTTCAAGTATTTTAGTAATAAATCTGGTATCGAGACTTTGTTCATGTCAAGTTATTTGTGTTCAAGAGAGCATAAATAAGCTTACTCCTTCATATGAATTATGGAATGGATCACTTATCAAATGGTTGCATTAATTGAAATTGTAAAGTTAATTTTAAGATGAATTTGATTTATTTGTTTGTTGCAGAGAATGGTTGTTCCAAAAATCTTGTAGACATGATGTTCACTCCCGTACTCTGTGTGTGTGTGTGTGTATTGAGAGAAAGTCTTAATATTGATCTTTAGGAATTGGGTTGTTTGATTGTTACAAATATGTTTGGAAAGTCCAATATTTAAAGAGGTATTTGTTCACTATTTACACAGGTTCATGGATAAATATTATAATGTCATTTGAAATTATATTAACAAAGAAAACCTTGCCGATTGTAAGTAGAAATAATTAAATTAAATAGGCTTACGAAGTAAGAACACTATACTTTGTGCTGGTCACTCTTTAGTATGTTTGCGTGTGACAAATATCTGAATTGAAGTGTGTGGTTAAGGAATTGTTTGATGTTTTATGGTCAGATTGAATTTAAATTTCCTGTGTGTGTAGAAACTTTGGTCTGTGAGATAAATTTGGATTTGTAATCACTCTCTGATTTTGAGTTTGATTGTAATTGTTAGGAACACAGATCAATTCAGTGGCATGAGTTCTTTGACTATTCCTTCAACCATTCTTTGAATTGTTCCTTTAATCAGTCTTCCTCTGTCTCTATTTTGTATATAATTACCTTGTAATTCTCTCGTTTAGGATATTTGAATAAAATGTAGTCTCTAGTCTCTCTTTGTTTACATGGTATCAGAGCGTTGAGAGTAGAGAGTCCATTTTTTTTAGTTAAGAACTATAGTTTCTTGTTGTTTTTGATAGTGTGAAGTAGTGAACGAGAGAGAGATTTGGAGTTCTATCCATACGGTTTCTTGAAGCACATGCCCCACTATTGCATTCCAAACCTCCAGATCAGCACTCACAGGAATTTTGGTGCTTATCTGACAGCTCATTGACAGCGTGTGGGCTACACTCGTGCCAGTGGCACAATCCTCAAGTAGTGTGTGAGGGCGCTTGTGGGGGTGTCTCACCTACGGTTTTCTATCAGAGAGTCGGAAGGAATGTTCTAGCCTTTCCCTGGTAGTCTTTTGTCCATATGGTCTAGGTTGGTAATCAGGCTCTCTCTATAATCATGTTTTGTAGAAATTTTCCTAAACTTAATTTGTCTTCAAAGTTTGTTTCCCTTTTTTTCCTAGATTTGTCCTTTAGTTATTTACTGAGATAGCGGTGTTACTAAAACCTCTGCCCACTTTCAAAGTTTTTATTTTGTGGGTCCCTCTTGTTGTTGGAATTTTGTTTTAGAGTATTGGTTCCTCTTTCAAGGTGTGGGTCCCATGTTTTATCTGTTAAGGCAGTAGTGTCGGCCTGCTACCCCGTGGATTTGATTCTCAGAGAGCCATTTGTACTATCTATCCCTTTTTCTATTCGTGAGTCCTAGTAGTTTGGGTTCCTAAGTCACATTTGCTGCTATTTTGTTGTCTAAATTTCTTTTGTGACTATTACCATGTGATATTTTTTTTCCTGGTTAATTCCTAAGGCTGACTCTAAGACTAGTGTTACCACTTAGATGATCCCTATTTACAACAAAATTACTGATCATAAGTTGAACTGGACCAACTATTCTAAGTAGAGCAAGACTACTCAGATGTATTTGCTAAGTATTGAAAAAGAAAGTCATTTGACTGAGGCACCTCCAGTGGATGATCCTAAGATAACTTGGGCTAGAGCAGATGCCCAATTATTTTTACAAATTCAGAACCCTATTAAAGGTGATATTCTTTCCTTTGTTAGTCATTGTAACATAGTTAAGGAAATTATGGACTATCTAGAGTTCTTGTATTTTGGAAAGGGAAACATAACTCGTATCCATGAAGTATGCAAGGGTTTTTATTGTGCTCAATAGCAGAACCGTCCACTAAATATTTTTAAGCATGTGTATGAAGAAATAAAGTTACTAATGCCACCAACTACTGATCTTCAGGTACAGGTGGACAATCTGGAAAAACAAGCCATTATGAGCTTTCTTACTGCTCTTGATCTAAATTATGAGATAGTTCGTTCTCAGATTTTGTCTAGCTCTGAACTCCCTTTGCTTCAGGATGTGTACTCTCAGGTGCTGCGTGCAGATTGTTTATCTCAATTTACTTATGATCCTAACACTAGTGCTTTGGTTAGCTGTGACTTTACTGTTAATAGGAATCAGGGTTTCCCAAGATAGGGAAATAGTACTCAAACTTGTACAAGTGGAATTATCTGCTTCTATTGCAAGGAACCTAGTCATACTAAACGTTACTGTTGCAAGTTGCAGAATAAGCAGCAGTGCAGTGGTTCTATTCATATGGTACAATTCACTAACAATTCTAATAATGTTCCATCAACATCAGGTGCCCTTGCTACAGGTAACTGTAACTCATGCCTTGTGTCTCCTCCTTCGAAGTGGATTATTGATTCTAGTGCCACTGATCATATAACAGGTAATCATCATTTGTTCTCTACATATGTACCTTATGCCAAACCTCTTTGATAACAATTGCCAATCGTTCGTTCTCTAGTATTCTTGGTTCTGGCACCGTTCAACCTACTCCATCTATTTCTCTATCATATGTTCTTCATGTCCCTGACCTTGTCTTTAATCTTCTATCCCTTAGCAAGCTTACTCGACAATTAAATTGTTTTATTTCATTCTTTCCTAACCATTATTTGATTCAGGATCTCATAACTAAGCGAATTATTGGTAGAGGATATGAATTTGGCGGCCATTACTTGCTTGACAATTAGATTCCATGCTCTATTGCTTGCTTTAGTGGTTCCTCTCCTTTTGATGTCCACTGTTGATTAGGTCAGGTGTCATTGTCATCTTTGAAGAGGTTGTATTCTCAGTTACGTCATTTGTCATCCTTAGAGTGTGGGTCATGTCAGTTTGCCAAACATCAGCTTGTTTACTAGGCACCTTGTGTCAATAAACAGGCTACGTCCCCTTTTGATTTAATCCATTCTAATGTTTGGGGTCCTTGCCCTATCAAGTCCATATCTGGTTTTAAATACTTTATCACTTTCATTGATGATTTTTCTCTCGAACTACCTGATTTTATTTAATGAAAAATTGTTCAGAGTTGTTTTCTCACTTTTGCAATTTTTGTGTTCAGATTAAAACTCTGTTTGGTGTCTTTGTGAAAACCTTACAAAGTGACAATGCTAAAGAGTACTCCTCTGCCTATTTTCATCATTATAAGCTTCAAAATGGCATAATTCATCATTCTTTATGTATCAATACACCATCTCAAAATGGTGTTATCAAAAGAAAGAATCGGTACTTACTAGAAGTGGTTTGGGCTCTAATGTTTCAAATGAAAGTCCCTAAAACCTTTTGGGCTGATGTTATGTCCACTACGTGCTTCCTTATTAATCATATGCCATCTCCTATTCTCAATGGTGACATTCCATACACAATGTTGTTTCCTTCTAAACCCTTATTTCCTATTAGTCCAAAAATCTTTGCTTGTGTTTGTTTTGTTTGTGATGTTCGTCTAACCGTGACAAAACTTGATCCCAAGTCTCTCAAATGTGTCTTCCTTGGATATTATAGAGTTCAAAAGGGTTATCAGTGCTATTCTCCTTCTCTGTGGTGTTACCTTGTGTCTATGGATGTCACTTTCCATGAGTCAACTCCGTTCTTCTCTGTCTCTTATCTATCTCCACTTCTAGTCACTACTCATAGTCTTGATGATATCTTAATGTATGAGGGATCTTTATCACCAGTGCAAGCATCAGTTCTAGAACCTACCACACCCCCTATTCATCATTTTTATTAGAGACGTCATAAGGAAAGTAATATTATCAATCATGTTTTTGACTTACTAGTGCCTGCTTTGACATTTGATCTAGATTTAATTCGCCCTCCTCCTGCTTCTAAATCTACAATAGTCCTTGATACTCTTGATACTGATACTTCTTCTACTGATCTACCCATTGCCCTCCACAAAAGTAAAAATACTTGTACATACCTTATTTTCTCATTTGTTTCCTATGATCATCTCTCATCTCCCTCCTGTTCCTTCATCGCATCCTTAGATTCTATCACTATTCCCACCACTTTTCATCAAGCCTTGGCCCATCCTGGTTGGCATGCTGTGATGGAAGACGAAATACTAGCCCTTGATAAGGCTGGTACTTGGACCCTTCTTGATTTACTTCTTGGCAAGAAGGCTATTGGGTGTAAGTGGGTATTCATAGTTAAAACTATTGCTGATGGCACCTTAGAATGTTTGAAATCTTGATTGGTTGCCAAAGGTTATACTCAAATGTATGGTATTGAATATTCTGTCATGTTCTCCCCTGTGGCCAAGTTATCCTCTATTCATCTTTTTATCTCTATGGCAGAAACCTATGATTGAGATCTTCATCAACTCGATATTAAGAATGCATTTTTGAATGGTGACCTTCTTGAAGAAGTTCATATAGAGCAACTACCTGGTTTTGTTGCTCAGGGAGAGCATGGAAAAGTATGCCATCTTCAAAAATCTTTATATGGTTTAAAACAGAGTCCTCATGCTTATTTTGACAGATTTAGTTCTGTGGTTAAGAAATTTGGTTTGAATCAAAGTAAGTGTGATTATTCTGTGTTTCATCAGTGGATAGATGTTGACATGATTCTCTTAGTGGTATAAGTCGATGACATTGTTATTATTGGTAGCAATACTTCAGGAATCTTATCACTCAAGGCCTTTCTTACATCTCATTTCCAAACGAAGGATTTGGGTCCATTACGGTACTTTCTTGGGATCGAGGTTATGAGAAGCAAGAAATGTATCATCTTAACGTAGAGGGAATATGTTCTTGATATGTTAAAAGAAACCGGGAAAAGTATAGCAGCACTAAGTAGCTTTCCCATGGTTCCTAATTTTTTTTGGACATTGATGATAGTGTACCATATAACGAGCTACCTGAGAATGTGAAGAAAAAGGTTGATCCAGAGAAAATCAAACCATTTGTGTATCCTGAGAGATACCGTTGACTGATTGGGAAATTGAACTATCTCACGGTAACTTGTTCTGATGTGAATTTCCCAATTAATGTTCGTAGCTAATTTATGATCAAGCCGACTGTTGCACAGTGGGAAGATTTGGAGCATGTCTTACGTTATTTGAAGGGCTCACCTGTCGTGGTATACTTTATGAAAATCATGGCCACACTGAGCTTGAATGCATTTGTGATGCAGATCATGCAGGGTCAAAAGCTACCAAGAGATCCACTACAAGATATTGCGTATTTGTAGGTGGAAATCTAGTGTCCTGGAGAAGTAAGAAGCAAGATGTGGTATCTAAGTTGAGTGCAGAAGCTGAGTATAGAGATATGGTTCAATCCGTTTGAGAAATTTTATGGATACACCAATTAATAAAGGAAGTTGGTTTTGCCATGTCATTGTCTGCAAAACTGTGGTGTGATAATAAAGTTGATCTACACATAGCTTCTAATTCTATGTTTTATGAACGTACAAAACACATTGAAATTGACTGTCACTTTGTACGTGATAAGATCAAAGAGAACTTTATTTCTACATGACATGTGCCATCTAGTGACCAATTGGGAGATCTTCTAACTAAGGCGTTAAACGGAATTCGTGTTAACTATCTTTGTAATAAGTTAGGCTTGATTAACATCTACGATCCAACTTAAGAGGGCGTGTTAGGAACACAAATCAATTTGGTGGCATGAGATCTTTGAAGAAGCAATTTGGTGGCATAAGTTCTTTCACTATTCCTTCAACCACTCTTTGAATTGTTTCCAATAATCACTCTCCCTCTATCTCTGTTTTGTATATAAATACCTTGTAATCCTCTTGTGTATGATATGTGAATAAAACACAGTTTCTGGTCTCTCTTTTTTCACAGTAATAAATTATCACCTTGAAGTCATTTGATGGTGTCAGACCTGTTTAGAAACTTTAGTATATATACTCTTGTTTGATGATGGACAGTGATATGAGTGAGCTCATGGCTCTAAGCCATATTTTTTAACAGAAACTATAAAGGTTAAACAGACTGACTAGGGAGTTAGAGTTGTGTGGCGATTCAAAAAAATTGGAGAAGGAGGAAAGGGATTTAAGCTGTGGTTAAATCAATATTACAACTACCTCATGTGTCTGATGTTACAAGCCAGTCAAGAAGCATTTGAGGAGCAAGAAGAAGATGACATTCAAGTATTCAAGAGCAGTTCATATATAGAAAATGGAGTTGATACAGAACCTAAGAGGGGAAGAATTGAAGCTCATGATTCACAATGTTATGAGAGAGATGAAATTGCAGATCATTGGGATGGATTACAAGTTGAAGCTGCTGCTCCAAAGCCTTCTGTAGAAAACTGCACAGTAGAGACATCTTTTTCAATTTCAGAAGTTGACATCCCAACTCTAAAATACCATAAATTGGTGCATCCATCTAAGGACTTTAATTTGGCTTTAGATTTACATTTTAATGAAGCTGTACTTGAAGAATTATTGCTGAGAATGTTTAAAGAAGAATCCATCACACCTCTAGCTTACTTGGAGAGCAATGTAAGCATTTTCCTACCTTCGTCAATTATTAAAAGCTTACCATTTGCTTCTATGAGTATAATTCAAGGGCAGCTATTGGCATCACTTTGTTGCTGGATCACTCTTTAAAATCTGTGCTACACATAAGCATTGGATTTCATAATATTGGTAGGAGAACCAATTCAACATCAGTAATGGCATTTGAAGGAGCAGTGTTTGACAACATGCTTGATTGGTTCTACCATCCTCACCATGATTGGAGTGATTGACCATATAAAGCAAGGAATTTAGAGCTCTCTAAGGTCCATTCTGAATTTTCATGTATCCTTGCTACTACATAGTGCAGATCTGCCTTTTACATTGCTCAAAAGACTTTGGGATCATTGAATTCCAACAATGCAGCTCTGTCACTACTGATTTTCCCCTTTTTCTCCTGAAACTTACACCTCATGTTTTGACATATAATGGCATGAGTTACTTAGACATTAATTGTTCTTGGTGTACTACTTGTATATATGTTGTACATGCTAGTTAATCTTTAGATGAAATTCTCTCTTGTGATTTAAGTTTATATATAAAACCAAGTGAGCATAATAGTGATTCTAGTGTGTTAGTTGTTGATGATTGCTCGTTTTAGATTCATTTAACATCAAAAGTTTAATGTGTGCAACTAATCATGAATCGTTTGAGCCTGAATTTAAAGATGTCATGTTTGAGCATCATAAGAAACCTCATCTACATGAATCACTTCATACGTCTCTTTCTTATGACCTTGCACCTGACATAGTAGAATTGTGTAATGTCGAGTATGATTCTTTTCACTTTACTAATTATTTTAGAACTGAACATGGTTGTAACAAAATTTGGAGTTTAAAGCATGATCATACATCTATTCATGAGATGCTTTCTTGTGACTTACCTCTAGATTTAGGTCATTGTGAGAATGATGTTGTTGCCATGCATTTTCTTGAACAAAACATGATAAATTCTGATCTATTTGACTCTCATTTGGTTCTTGCTCATCCTCTTCTTGCTAAGCTTGGTTACACTTCTACTCATGAAATGCTTTCTGGTGATTTGACCCTAGATTTATTCACCCATGTTTGTGATCAGTTGAACCAATTGCATTCTGTTATATATTTTGCTGCTGGTTCTAGTTCTCTCTTGTAAGAAATTAGAGGCAAAGGACTCCAAGGAAGTCAAGACATACCATATATCTTGGAACCCTTACCAATTGACCCAAAACTACCACCAAGGATGAATTACCAACTAGTGGAGCATATTTTGGAGTGCTTTATGATTCTCATATGTGATGAGAATTTTTGCTACAAGAGTTTGAAGAGATTTTGTCATAAGGTTGCCTCTTTCCCTCACTTAAATTTTTTGTTTTTATTTGCTTCATTTCTATATGACACTGATTACTTGAACTAAGTGTGGGGGAGGGACCAAACGAGTAGAAAAAGGTAGAAATATATGTTGAACTCCACTATTTTGGCATTTTGGTATAAGGGAAGATGGAATTGGATGTGTATGTTGATTTGCTTGCTGGCTAGACACAGAGCACACAAGTGGTTTCATTATGCCTTTGCTTTGCTATACCTCTTTGCTGAACTTTGATTTGCTATCTTTTCTTTTCTTATTATCTCATTTGGTTGCATTGAGGACATTGCATCATTTAAGTGTGGGGGAGGCTGTGCTAACTCTATGGTTTATTAATTGCTTTGCATGAAGTATTTTGAAATTCTAGACAATTTTAAGTGTGATGTATTCTTCTACAAATTCTAGTAATGATAGACATATGAATAAGTGAGTGTTTAATGGAATATGTGGAATAGATTTGTCTCAAGAGATACAAACCGTGTGAGCTTGTGAAATTGACAGTATTGAGCTTAGTAATACATATTGCTTAGTCATTACAAGTGAAGTCAAAATAATTAACCCATATGGAAGGGTATTTGAGCTTCTTTGATTCATTAAATTTTTGTGTGCATCCTCTCTATTTCCTCAACTCTCTAGAACTTGTCATAGCTCTTACTTGAGGCCAATTTGCAAATGAGAGTACATGCATATGATTGAGGCATTCATTTCCAATCCATATGACCTAAACACAAGCCATTTACATACTTTATCCCTTGCTAACCCATTTAAGCCCATCAATTCCATTTCCTCTCACCCTGTATAGCTTTGAATAAGTGTGCAAAATTAATTAAGAAATTCCATTTTCTTATATATGAGTATATCATAGCTGACCTGATGTGGAAAAAATTGACGAAAAAAGAAAAGAAAGAAATGGATGAGGAACTAGCAAGAAGAAGGCAACAATTGTAATAGAATTGCCTAGATCATATCATGCATACTTGTTTAAATTGTACAAATTTACATTCCATACATCCCAACTTAACCTCACCAACATTACAACCTTGATAAAGTCCTCTTGATGCATAGAATCTTGTGATTGTATGGTGGAGATTAGAGCTTTGATAAGTTTATGGTAGCGCATAGAATAGAAGAGATGAGTGAAATGAAATACCCTATAGTGAGAAGAGAGCTAAACACTTGAACCAAGAGTCTCTTGAATTCTCTTTGCAAAGGTTGAATCATATGTAGAGCTAGGTTTATATTGGTGGGATTGTTTGCATGGAGAGTTGAACTTGAGACAGTGAAGGGAAATACATACTGAAGAATATGAATGAATTCATATGGATAGATTTGCTAGAGTGAGTAAGAAGGATTAAATACTTGATTTTGCTCAGGAATGCAAAAGGCTAAGTGTGGGGGAATTGACAAGTCTTAATTTTACTATGTATTTCTATAGCTTTTTGAGAGGTTTTATTGAGAATATCATGCTTGGAATACATTTATAATAATTAATTGTGATTAATGATGATTATATGGAATTAATGATTAGAAGAGCATAATTAATATATTTTATAATTTCTCTTAAGTGTTTGATTTGTGGAACAAATTGTATTACATTGATATGAATTGTTTTGTAGGACACTTGGAAAAAGTTGGAGTCAAAGAGTCGAAAATAGGAAGAGGGACTAAAATGTAACATATAAAGTGGTATTACATTAATATGAATTGTTTTGTGCGAAACTTGGGAGAAGTTGGAGGCATAGAGCTGAAAATAGAATGAGGGACTAAACTGTAACATATAAATTTGAATAATGTCTTGTATGCAAAGGAGTTTTGTTATAACCTCATTTCTATGGCAAAATTAACTTTGGAACACTACTACAAACAATGCTTTTAACTTTCATTTTTTAGCCCTTTTAACGTATGAAAACAGGGGGATGCCTATACCGAGGTTGTAGTAAAGTCAGGATACAATGTTTGTTATAAATAAACATTGCAAGTGACTTTAGGCATCCCTTTTCCCAAGGAGAATGATACTTTAGGTGAACCTAAGTGACTTGCATTTTATACATAGCTAGGGAGCCAAGTTGTATATTACAAGAACCAGCCATGCACTATGTGTGCTAATAAGAGTTCCATATAGATTGATGTCATCTGTATAAAGTGCAAACCGAAGGTTTCTTGACTTGCTGCCAAATTGAGAGAACATTTCATCTATTTTCTTCCATTATGGAGAGTTAGCCGAGTGTTGAAGATAGTTTCCATCAAGTATTCTCTCATCAGAATGCCATATCAACTTCTCTGCTTTTGTTGCACTCACAAACAAACTTTTAAACCGTGTATTATTGGAAGATATCACAAAACCTTTAAAGATTGTCTTTTAGTTGTCTCATCACCACAACCGCCATCTTTCTTCACTTTGTATCGTGAAGTTTTACACTTAGGATATACTCATTAAGACCTTCATTCCCCTCTCTGTATAGGATGCAGTCATTAGGACAAGCATGTATCTTTTTATACTCTATATCCATCATAATCAAAATTTTCTTGGCCTCATATATATGATTTGGAAGTACATTATTGTCTGGAAACATATCACAGAACAATTCAAGTAGCAATATGAAACTACTATCAGTTCACCCACAAATTGCCTTTAAGTTGACCAAATGCAATGTTCCTATCAACCATGCGTACTTACTCCCAGGGTACAACAATGTCTCTGCATCACTCCGCAGGCTATCATATTCATGTGATTGCACAAAGGATTATACCTTAACATCATGAATCATTTTCTCCATTATATCTTCATCTATGACATCCACAACTTCCTTCTTGCGCGACGAACAATCAGTTACTTTCTCACCATGTAATATCCACCTTGTGTATCGAAGATTTATTCCATCACAAAGTTAGGTGATTCCTTATAACATCAACATCTCATGTACTCTCATTTAAATAATTGACACAAGAACAAAAATACATCTTATTTTTTGTTGGAGCATTCCTTCTAGCAAATTTAATGAACTCTTTAACATCAACATCCCATATACTCTCATTTAAATAATTTTTTGTTGGACAAAAATACCAACTTAAAAGTGATTGCCTTTTACTAATTTTTTTTTAAAAAAATTTGGCAGCATTTCCCCTTAAAAGTGAGACATCCCAAAATTTTAATAACAAACCATTTTAGCTAAATTTAAACAAAACTAACTTATTGAGGCAATTCAGGACAATATAAGCAATTCAAATCCAACAATTTCATTAAAGGAATGAAGCTTTGAAGTCAAATTAAATACATGCTTTTCATTTCAAATTAAAAAGAAAAAATGAAAAAATAATAATTAAACAAATAACAACTTTAATTTATCAAGTAATTGAAAAAACTACAATGGCCATGCATAGTTAATAACTACAACTTTAATTTACTAAGATATTTTGTATATTACATATTTTTCATTTTAAATGCATGGTTATATATCATAAAAAATTTATATTTACAGAGTTAAAAATTTAAAACAAAATTTGAATCAGAAACTCAGAATTGTAGTATGAAATGCATATAACTATTTTTTTTTCCTATGTTGAAATTGCTATTAGTTGAAAATTTATTAATAAACTTATGCAATGAAAGAAATTCTTTCTTAGCCAAAATTTAACAAACTCATACTACCTTCTATAGTAGTGTAATTTAAAAATTCTAACAAGTAACATTCTTCAAAAATCATAAACATTATAAGTTGAAGGCCCCATATCATAGAGATTTGTAATTAAAATATTATTCACTAGCTCAAGACAGTCATCTTGAGAACTAATTCTTAACTAATTCATTTTACAAAAACATAAGGCCTCATATCTCCAGCTCAAAAATATCTTCCCTTGACCGATATCTTATGTTTGAAATCAAGGCATATGAGACCAAGTATCATAAGTTTAAGGCTGCTTCTCATAATTTCTCCCACATCATTCAGGAAGCCAGCATTGTAAAAAATATCATATGTCCTGTCCATTATCTCCAACAAGCTAGAGGGAGAAAACAAATATAAAATGCCATTAGGGAGAACTACGACTCAGAATCTTGGCAAGAAAATTTACAATTAATGTACGCAACCAAAAGAGTGGTTAATGACTTAAACCATTCTTAACTAATTGCTCCATGGCTCGGTTTTCCCAAATCGAATATGTCTTTGTCAAGACTTCCAAAATTATAAGCCTCCCTCACTACTTCCAGTTTTTCAACCAGAAAGTGTCTGATTTTTTGAAGATACTGGCAATAAAATGGTTTTCTGATAACCCCTTCTAGAAGAGGACTTTATTTATTTGCATTGCTCTAACTATCTGATACAGTTTCCCTGTATAGCTCTCTGAAACTCACCCACCTACCCATTCATCAACAGAAGGAAATAACATTGACACCAATGTCTTGAACATAGATTGAGTTATAAGGCATATTGGTTAGACATAACTATCACACGATACTACACCTTCATGCTCATTAATTTGATAAGTGAAATTATAAATGCGACAAGTTGATTTTGCTTTTTTACTTTTAAAACATTTCTGATGTGAAAATGATAAAAAATGTAAAAGAAAGCAAATTTCACTCTCAAGCTAACCTGTAGCCGATGGTATAGAGGGAGACGACCCACGGTGGTGAGAGGGAGGACGATGGTAGTGAGAGTGAGAGAGAAATGACAGTGAAAGAGAATGGAAGAAAGAAACAACGGTGCAAGCACAACAGTGATGATGGTGACCTCAGTAGGTGAGCTCTTAGTAGGCATGAGGGATGAAAGAGAGGGTAAGATGGAGGAGAAAGAAGAGACAATGTGTAGACTTTTTGGAGAAAGAAGAAAGAAGATGGAGAAAGGAGAGAAGTAGAAGATGGAGAAAGGAGAAAGGAGAGAAAGAAGTGATGAGAGGCAAAGTCACTATAGTGACTGACACACGCTTAAGAGGTACCTTTAGGCGTCCCCAGTAGCTGTGGGTGACATGTGTAGGCATCCCTAGTAGCCGTGGGTTTCAAAATAGGGACGCCTAAAGGTTCCTTCAAATTGGGGATGCTTAATGGCCGTGCTTGACCCATGGCCGCATGCATTGGCCATGTCATGTGGCTGTGTTTAGGTGTCCACAATCAAACTGCCCTTTAGACGTCCCTAGTCAAATAGGGGATGCCTAAAGGTTATTCTTGGAGACATGTTGCCCCAAGAGTAGTTATCCTTTGCAAATTCTACACATGGATGTGTGGGGACCATATAAGACACCCACACATCAAGGATATAGATTTTCTCAACTATGGTTGATGATTACACTAGGGGAACATGAATATTTTTAATGAGACATAAATATGAAGTTGTTCACTTCATAAAAACATTTGTGGTTACAACAAATCAATTTTCTTTAAAAATCAAGATTGTACGGATTGATAATGCAAAGGAATTCCTGAATCATGATTTTGTTAATTCTAAAGGTATTATGCATCACACTTCATGTCCTAGCACGTACACCACAACAAAATGAGGTGGTAGAAAGAAGACACCGACACCTTTTAGAAGTTGCTAGGAGCATTATGTGTCACTCACATACACCAATTAAGTTTTGGGGTGAAGCAGTGCTCACTGCTACATATTTGATTAATCGTGCCTCATCTAGAATTTTGGGCAATTTGACTCCCTATGGATTGATACATGGCACACCCCCGGCCTTGACTCACGTGAAGTAATTTGGTTGTTTATCTTTTGTTGTTAGTCTCAATTCTAGTGATAAATTTGCCAATAAATCTGATCTTTGCATATTTTTGGGTTAACCACCTAGTCAAAAGGGATACCTATTGTATAACATCAAAACCAAATGTCGAATAGTAGGCAGACATGTTGCTTTTCTAGAAAAGAGTTTTCCTTTTAAAGATGTGGAAAATGATTCTCAGGATCACATTGATAAACAATCATTAGATCCATTTAGTCCTTTGTATGATTCTCCACCTCTTTATGTTATGGAACCGAGAGTGGTGGGTGGAGGCAGCAATACACAGCAGCAGACTCAGGACTACACCGAACCACCCTCTCCCAATAATCAGACTTCTTTGAGGCCAACAAGGTAGGGACATCCGCCATCTCATTTTAGGGATTATGAAAGTGAGTATTTACCATCTTCTTCTAATAATGTTGGTGAGTATCAATCTGACTTGATAAACGATAATGCATTACTTGAATCTATTGGCTACAATGATTTATCTTGTAAATATCAAACTTTTCTAACATCTCTTGATAAGGAAATAGAACCAGAATCCTATGAAGTGGCAGCCAAAGACCCGAGATGGGTCAAGGCTATGTAAAGTGAAATTTAGGCTTTTGAGGCCAACAGGACTTGGGAGATTGTTCCTTTACCGAAAGGTAAGAAATTCATTGGTTCTAAATGGGTTTTTAAGGTGAAGTACAAGGATGATGGTTTCTTGGCTAAATTCAAGGCACATTTGTTGTCTAAGGGCTACAGCCAAAAGGAAGGAATTGATTTTTTTAGTTTGGTTAGTCAATTGATAACACTATGCCCCTTTTGAATTTTTAACAATGAAAACTTATTATTAAATGTCAATATGTCATCGATCTAAAAGGAACAGAGGGAGTATTAATTTAGCACAAAACTTTGATACAGTTTGTTATGTCTGTTACATGCTGATTTCTAATCAATACATCAATAAATAGACACAACGCCAAAATCAGAAAAGCAGCCTAACATCAAAAGACACACACACACACACATGAAAAAAACAAAGAAAATATAAGGCTGGTCCAAAAAACAAAAACCCCAAACAACATATAAGAAAATGATCACTTTTGCATAATCAAAGAAAGGAGAAAAGAGAGGACATATACGCCTTGCGGTGCAACGGTCTCAGCCTATGATTGTTGCCCCCCCCCCCCAAAATTTATCATTTTTCTTTCGAACTAGCCATATTATTTTCAAACATTAATGTCACAATCAATAGAGATAGTTTTTCATTGTAAATGATTAAAATCCGATATATTTTTGAAAACTTAACACCAGCCTTTCACAAATTGCTTACTAAGCTAATTTTCTTTATTAACCTATCCTACATTTAGGAACGAAGGGAGTATAATACTATAATGAATCTACATGATTAAGTTCCCAACTTTTGATTCTTCCAAGGTAGGACTTCAAGAAGACTTGCCTTTGCTAATTGTTGCATTTCTCTGTGCATTAATTGCCCCACGATATATTTCAATACCTAAGTTTAAGGTAACGACCATTACATTGAGTAATTGTTTAAACCATATAATGTATTTAAGTCTTCAAAGAGCTAGCATTTGTTGATAGGAAGCTGCAGTGATAAAACCAACAGGCCAGGTATCCGTGAAAATTAAAAGAGAGAGAATAAAAAAGAGAATTAAGCAATTCATACAAGAAATACCATAATCCTTGTCCAGTAAGTGAATATTTGAAGCCATTGCGTATGCATTAAGATTTCACAGGTATTTCACACCAGAAGTACCGTAATAGTATCGTTAATCATTTTTAGGGATGTACAATGTCATATATAATCAAAAAGGTTGGATGTACAAGCTTTCTAATGGCGGTGGATTGCGTCAGGTATACTCTGCTCAGGGTCCGAATTAAGCTTGTGTGTTGTGTCCTCTTCACATCGTGAAACTTGGCAAAGAACCTGACGCGTAGGATTGTATTCTATAAAGGGACAAAACCCACATCGACTGGGATAAGAGACAAATTATAGTGTATAAGAACCTGACGCTATTCCTCTCAAAATTATATTTTGCTAATCCGTACTCATCGTCACCAAGATTTTTTTAAAGATAATGCCAAATTCCTTTTTTTCTTTGTTTTGATTTTATCAAACATATTATTGTTATTTAAATATGGTAAACTTGAATGTATCATTTGATCTAATATTTTCTACTCTTCTGCTATTTTTGTTGTTGGATGGTTTGTTGAGATTTTATTAGATATGCTGTTTTGTAAAAATTTTCAAATTTATCTTCTTCTCTTTTATTGAGATATGGATTTTACTATGAGATCTCATGACATCATAGCTTTTCTTTAGCAATTTTATGATATTATATCCAGATCTCAAAATCCATATCACAAAATCTGCAGAGGAGAAGTCATTTTAAAAAATAAAATTAAAAAAGAAAATCCAGATCTCAAAATCACTTCTTCACCATGATTTTGACATCTGGATTTTTTTTAGACCTGTTGTCTATTATCTGATCTTAGAAGTGTCAAATTTTTAAAACCACTTGATATAAGACCGAATATAAAACAAATCTAAATAGTTATTTTTTCTTGGTCTAAAAGACCTTTTTTTACAAGTTGTGTAAAAAAGAGGCTAATTTGCTTAAAATATATTACTGATGTGAAAGAAAAAAACAACTGGACTCAAGAAACACCTCTATCGATATAAGTTCTGCTCTTGAAGGCCTTCTTGAGTATCAATTAAACTACAGCTCTCCTATTTGCATACTCTTGTTTCTCATTTATTTTTAAAATCTCTTCAACCAAATATCAATATCCGTTAAGTGTGAATAAGAAATGTTTGAAAAAAACCTGCCAGTCCGCCCTTGATGGATGGATATGCCCAGCCCAAGGAACAC
This sequence comes from Inga leiocalycina, assembly GCA_963242795.1. NCBI lineage: Eukaryota > Viridiplantae > Streptophyta > Magnoliopsida > Fabales > Fabaceae > Inga > Inga leiocalycina. Next base: position 32,521,379 of record OY725326.1, read on the forward strand.
AAATAAGAATATTTCCTTTGTGTGTACGCACGCATATATTCGTACACACATTTTAAATATATATTTCCCCAACACCGAATTCTATTTCCTTTGTGTGTACGCACGCATATATTCGTATACACATTTTAAATATATATTTTCCCAACACCGAAATTCCGGCAAAGGTGAAAGTGATAATGAAACAAGGAGCTATAGCTGAATTTAGATCCTCTATGGGAAGTTATATATACACACACACACACAACCCCAATGCCATATTGTAGTTGTACTTTCCCTTTAACAATAGATATAAGTCAAACGAAACGCTAAAGACAATAAAAAAGAATTTCCCCATTTTTTGGAATAACAAGGTTTCTAAAAAAAGCTGTGTCAAATGCAAGGTTTGTAATAACTTGGACAAATATGATACACCATAATATGATACACCTGGAGGATTAATTCAAATGCCGAAGTGTGAAGAAGTGTCACATCCGAGTTGAAACTTGACCATTGAGTTCATTAATTAAAAGAATTTCAAATTTATAAAATGGCGGAATCTACAGGTACTGAATTTCGATGGGTTAAATTATAAAGACTAAGTTGTACTGACTCAAAATGTAAAGACTAAATTAACACTATGCCTATCTCATCTCTTTTCCCACTGTTTTCTCTCATCTCTTTTCCCACACATTCTCTCACTCATCATCTACATAAATAAGGATATATTTGGCAAAAAATTACATCTCTTCTATGTTTATTACTTTTAACTAATTTTAACCAATATTCTGATTTATGTAATTTGGTTTGTTGTTACTTATACATATAATCGGATAGAGCACTTTTAAGTACTTTTATTAATCCTGATTAGTTGAAAGTGTTATGTATTAAGCATCACCAAAACACTAATATAAGTTATTAACTTAATTAATAACCTCTTCTGCGTTTCGTGCTAGAGGAATATAACGAAATTATTAGTGATGAAGTTTCCACTTTTGATTCATGAAGAGTTGGATTTGTTGTTTTTGCATTACTCTGCGCATTCCTATTTGCCTAATAATATATTTAAATACCTTAATTTTGTACACCTCTCTTAAAGTAATACGGCCTATTTGTTTATGTTTTATGTTTTTCTCCAAAGCTGTTTTATAAAAGTGTTTTTAAAAATAAGTTTTGAAAAAAAAAAAGAAAAGAAAATATGTTTAAATAGTTCACTTAAAAAATCTTTTTTTTTTTTTTGAAGTGAGGCGGTGGCTGCCAATGGCCATCCGCATCGGTGACATGGATTCGGTTGACGTCAACAGGTACATGGCTGTCAGCTATCATGGCAATGATGTGGCATCAACCATTGTTAGCGGTGATGTGGCCTCCTAAGCATATCCCTTTGTGTATATGTGAAGGTATTGATCAGCACCAGCACTAACCCCAGCTACCCTCTTCATGTGCCCTCCAAAGACACATATACATTGGGAGGGGCTACGGGCAACTTCTTTACATGGCCTCACCGTTTGCTTAGAGTACAGAAGCCCCCCACTCAAAAGAAGTCAGCCGCTCAAAAGAAACTTCCCCCCAATCAGTCCAAGCCTCCCACTTCTAAGAACCCCAATCAATCCAAAGCCCCCCACTTCCAAGACTCCCAACCAGTCCAAGAGTAGGAAGCATCCCATCCCGAATGATCAATGCAGGAAAAAGTCTTCCATAGAATAAGTCCATTGGTCAATCTGACCAAAATCCCTCCAAGAGTTCGCTGGTAAGATCTTGGCTTCAAACCTATTTGCATATATAAAATTTGAGGGCGAGGTCTTCAACCAAGAAAATCGAGAGGATATTGTAAGCCAAAAACTTGTTTCTAAGGTGTTCAACAAGGACATGGCAAGTTCAAGCTCTATCAACCTCTTTATGAGGTATTTCTTCAACTGTGATTGAATAGTTAGATGCATGGAACTTTGATTACATTTTGATATATTGGTTTCAACATTTTTAGGCACCTGTAGCATAATTAAATCATCCTCTACAGCCTCCGAGACAAGAACAAGTTCATCCGTCCTAACCAAATCAATAATCTGGGTGTCAGCATGAAGGAAGATCTCAAGCAACATCACGCGAGGTTTCTAGGGGTGAATTCATTAGGAGGATGTCAAACGGAAGGGACACTTACTTTTTTGCGCCTTACATTCAAGGGTGGGAACATCATTTTGCTTAAATTTGTTTGTATTTATTTTATAACTGTCTTGATTATGTGATCTATTATTATAGTGAGGCAGCACTGTATGCTTATAGTAGTAAATCAAATTCTCAAAAAGATTTGGGTTTATGACTCTATGGACAAGAATCCAAATAGGAGACCATACATGTAAGAGACATTCAACTAGTAAGTTATCCATTCATCATCTCTTATAATTCAGTTCAACTTGCATGTTTCTATATATATATATATATATATAATTTTTTATTGTATCTTCTCGAAGAGGTGTATAGGTACTGGATGGAGAATGGTCTTGACTATAGCAATTGCAACCTCACTAATGGCCGCTTCAAATACACCTTCCAATAGCAACATTTTAAGGTATATATATTATTCACCAATAACTATAATATTAAATTGAAGTGCAAATATAGTTTATATATATGATTGATTGACAAATTTTTCTTCTTATTTCTTTATAGTGCCTAAAGCAATTGGACATGAGCAATGGTTGTGGATACTGCGTGATGCAGTACATGAAAGACATAATCATGCACGATCATGAAAATATTGATACAAATAAAGTATATTATATGCTCAATTTGTTTAGATATACAATCAGTAAGCTATATATTATAATATCTAACTTCCATTTATTGTTTACTTTTTGCACAGTATTTTAATGTCTCCGACATGATGTTTAGCAACTTGCAAATGGAAGAAGTGGTTGAAAAGTAGGAGGCATCTGCGCAACGTCAATTGGAGTGTAAATAATACATAGTATGACTTTAAATTTATAAATACTAATGATTTGTTTAATTTGTTTAAAAGTTTAGGTTTTAATAGTGTATATATGTACATGAATGACTGTGAATGTATATGCAAGGCAATCTCAAAAGTAGAATGTCTCCCTTTTTTTTTTATTAAAATTAGCTTCTATAAATCACGGTTGTTACCTAACAACCATTATTTATATCAACTATATATAACGGTTGTTTAGAAAAAACCGTTATATGTGTTACTAGATAAATAACAGTTGTTAAATAGGAACCGTTTTGTATTCTGCAAACATTCCTATATACTATTGCGGTTGTTAACATGTGCCCATTAATTATTATCATAGGAATGGGCATATTGTGGCCTCACCGAGCCTTAGTGCATAACAGATGTTATATTATAACTATTATAAAAGGTCTAGAATAAATCACAGTTCGAAACCATAATATATTTGCATGGAGCTTTTGTCACACCCTTATCTTTATTTCACCTTTTTCAAAGTATTTACGGAAAATGATACGCAGTTCGGTGGGCAACACAGGAATAGCATAAATATACTGATATTAAATGAAAATTTATATACAGGAGTCTTCCCATAGGGGTTGATAATATGTACAAATTTTGTCCAAAATATCCAACATATTAAAAATTAAACTAATATAACCAAATAACTCTGATCTTAGGACTTGCACATCTTAATTGCCCATGTCTTCCACTTTGCCTTTGGAACCACTGGTTCCCGCTGGAACATTTATTGTTTATGAAAAAGGGTGAGATTCCAAGGAATCTCAGTAGTAACACATAATCCATCATATAAAATGCGAAAATTAAATATGTAATGCACCATATAATGTAAATGAAAATTCATACTATAACATGTGTGTACACAATACTCAGGGCCAAATGACTGTTTGGATCCCCTACATGTCCGTGTACCTCAGCTGAGTCCCATACCACAGCTAGGTAATGTGCCCTAGGCACGTGTTCATATCACAGAATATAGCAACATATAGCATATCAACATTCACATAATGTATGAGAGATAGAGTTACTACCTTCTGTCCATTTTTGCTACACAAGAATAGTTCCTCGAACTATGTGCCAACGGCTCAGGCGATTAATTCGGTCCTAAAATTCCAAATGTACAAGAATTAGGTTAAAACCTATTCATGTACCCCTTCAGAGATTCCCATAATATTTTTGGTGGTTATATTAGTCTATACTGAAAATTTACCAAAATGCCCCTGGGACCCGGTCCCGGCCCCACTGTACCCGGTCCGACTATACTTTTTCAGAAATTTTGACCCAGGCTCTTCTAACATATTTTCATCCAAGGAATCCATTTTTAACCTCGGGTTTTACAAAATCACTGTCAAACGACAGTTTCACAATTTTCCAGAAATTGACAAATTTTCAGTCAACTTTGAAAATTCATAACTAATTGTAGAAAATTCCAAATTGACTGATTCCAAAGCCTAAATGAAGGTCTTTAAATATACTTTCATGGAAAAATATCCAAAGATAATTTCGGATTACACATTTTTCCCAGAAATTCGGCCAATTGCTACTGTTCCAGATTGCATTCCAGAAACAGAGCTAACTTCAAAAATCCATAACTAATTCTACAAAAATCGAAATGGAGTGTTCTAAAATTATATGGAAAGTTATTTAAGTGTAGTTTCATGGAAAAATACCCAAAACTACTAGATGTTATATAATATTTCCCAGAATTTTCGAACATCAGAACTGCCAGATTTGAACGTCCAGAATGACCCCCTGTTTCTGACTTAACTTTGAAAAATCATAACTCTCTCTACATATATCGAAATAATTCATTCTTGGACTCATTGGAAAGCTATGAATGTCTAATACATATCTTTAAAATTTCATAATTTTTCGATAAGGTTTGTCTGTCCAAAACTCAACATGAATCTGACTGACTCCCAAAAACGTCAGTTTTGACTGTCTAACTTCAAAAATCAAGAACTCATCCATTTTCATACCAAATTGTACTTTTCTTGATTCTATCATCAATTACACATCCTAAACTATCTATATAAAAAGACCCATTCGAAAATTCCACCTATAGCCTCTGTTTAAGATTTTACAAGTTTCAGGTATGAACTCTGTTTTTGGGACAGCAAAACAGAATTGAGAAAACTAACATGTAATCATGAATTTATACTCTAAACCTCACGAATTTTAACTCTATACTCTCCTACACATATGAACTAAGGTTAATGACCAAATTTTAGAAGCAAAGAACTCCAAAATTAGCACCAAAATGGTCACACAAGCACTAGTTTAACAACTTTTTGGTGACAGAATTTTCCGGCGAATTTTCTTAATTCCAGCAACTAAACAACCCAGAAAACAACCTCAAATCCAATGGCAAAACGAAGATATATGTGTAGGAGACTCACCTATACAAGGATCAGTGGTTGCACGTAACAATCTAGCCTTCCTCCTTCCTTATTTTGAATGAGAAATTCAGCTCTCACTCACCTCTATCTTCCTTGGCTCAACTCTCTCTCTCTCACTCTTTCTATTTCTTTCTTTTGCTTTGACAGAATTGATTAAATGAGGGAGTAAGAGAATGTTTTAATTAATATGTGTGTGATTGAGAGTGAGTTGAGGTGACGGTGGATTAAAACCAAAACAAATGTGGACAATTGTTTGTGTGTGTGCACTATCTTTCCACTATACACATGTGAAGCTAAATGGCCGAATGAAAATGGAGAAAAGAGGAGTATGTGGGTGTTGTCCAATTATGAAAGTGAAAGAAAGTGAAGCATGTGTTGTCGTGTTTTGAGAGAGTGGGAGGGTGTTGTGGGGTCCTTGTGACTCCATCCAAATAAAGAAAAGAATGAGTGATTTAATTGTTTGTTAATGTGTGTGTTATCCATGTGTGTCGGCAAGAATGCTTATGTGTGTGTTTATATATATAGGTATAATTTTATCCTATTAATTACACATACTAGGCTCTAATTTTTCCCTTTGTCTAATTTAAGATTCCTTAAATTTTGTAGGTTCCATAATTTGACTTATTATCAAATTCCCATTTAAATCTTTTTTTTTTATAGAAAATTTTAACCTTAATTAAATTTGGAATATTACAGCTTTTATAGCGGTCATATATATGACGGTTTGGAACCGTTATGTATGACAGTTAATAATCATCATATATCATGATTTCTGTAGGAGTGATAGATAGTTCTGGGTGTTCATAGTGAAATTGTTCATTGCTAAATTTAAAGTAAGTCCAAAAAGATTGTGTACTCCACTTTGAATTTTTCTTTTTAGAAAATAGTTTTAAGTTACTTATTAATTTTATAGTATTAGTAAGATTTTTAAAAAAAATTTTAGCATGATGATGTGCATAATATGAGCTCTTAGATCAGTCTGGATGGACAATATTAATATTCTGAGCAAAGTTGAGGGAGGGAGACCCTGAGAGGATCGGGACCCGCATTTGCTTTGCGACATAAAATGTGTGTACGAATTCATATATATTCGTACACACATTTTAAATATGTCCTCAAATCCAAAATTCTAGCAAGGGAGAAAATGATAATAAATTAAAGACATTTAATTTATAGGTTAAGTTGTATTCTACTATGGAAATTAAATGGGAATTATACTCATCAGGTCCCAAAGAAGACAAATTATTACTATCAACACAATTTGCAATGGTGCAACATTCCAAGTCAAAGTCCCCCCAATGGCTAGTCAAGGCACATCAATTGACAAGTCTAATGTGCAACTAATAACAAGTCATAATGTGCTCCAATTGACAAGATAGATTATGACAAGTCCCAGCACTTCAATTTACAAGTTAATGTACCAGTAATGACAATTCAAGATATCACAATTGACAAGTCAAGGTATAATAAGTCCATGTGCCATTAATGACAAGTCAGGACCGCTCAATTGACAAGTCAAAATATTACTAATATATAATAAGGCAAGGTAACAATTGACTTTTTCACAATTCCAATAAATCTTTGACATGTTCCTTGAGAGGCTTCATAGTAATTTGATAATTTCATGGGAATTAGTTGTGATAATTTGTCTTTCATGGAATCTCAATGTGATTCCCCCAATAATAAAAAGCATATGCACTACTTATAGGAACATCATACATAATCATGACTGAACTGAGTTTAACAATTTATTTTTCAAATGTCTGAATATAAATTAAAATACGTTGTGCTCTACTTATTGAGATTTAGAAAATACATATTTAATTTAGACACATTAAATTTTATATTTTATACTTTTATTTTCCAGTCAAAACATTGTTGAAAAATTTGATAACTATAAAATACCCGAGGTTGATGACTTTAGCTTCACGGACCCAAATTTACGAAGTATAATTTCCAACTATATATATATATATATATATATATATATAATAGAATGCTAATATGTGTGTGGAAGCATCGGTGTTTTATTTCGTGTCTTGGTTCCAGACTATTGTGTGGGTTGGTTTAGTTTTTATGTTTTAATTAGGCTTTGGTTATTTGTACTTTTTCCTTTGCATTAGGTTAATGTGCTTTTTATTGTTAACATGATCTTGTAATTAAAAGACCAATGCTTTTATGTATCAATTTTGGCTTTGAGCATCATCATATTAATTCTTCTGGTCCTTTTTGGTTGTGCTGAAGATGAGACCTTGGAGCATTTATTTACCTCTTGTCCTGTAACAAGGTCTAGTTGGTTTAGATATTTTCTTATTAGAATTCTTCATATGGATATCTCAGAGTTCAAAAGTTTGTTAAAGGTTACATTGCTTCACTCACATAAAGATCGCCTGTCTTGTCTATGCCAGAATTTGTCTCCTCAACATCATTTTGGATGGAAGAAATCTAACTCAGACAAACTAGATTCTTCTCATGCTATTCATTGTGAAGTTCACAATCTTCGATATTAAATCATTCTCTGACCTAGCTTTCATGAAGTCAATTGATAACGCAACTATACCGAATGACTTAATCTCATGGGTTGCATTCCCATACATAATTTTTTTTTTCAAAAAAAAAAACTAGGGTTACCATTATTGTCATGGAGCCATTTGCTTTTGAGGTTGTCTATTATATTGGAAGAGCTATTGTGGAAGAGTACATCTGGAGCTGGTTTCATTTTCCTAAGTAAATGTTTTTGCACCTCTTTGTTTTAGATTCACAACTCAGACCTCCTTGATGCAGAGACAAAGTTATCATTATCCGTAATTTGTGTTCAGAAAAGATTCCCGCATCCATGTTGATCATTATCCTCCGAAGGACAATTTTTTTGTCCAGGCATCTCTGACTACTATATTAATTTCGTCTTTTTACCTTCCTATTTAAGTTTTCTCCAGCATTTTATTTGCTCTCTTAGCTTTCCTGTTTTTAACTTATAAACCTCTACTACTTTAATATCATTTTGTCTTTTCCGAGTAAAAAATGATACATATAAAACTTATCCAAATATGGGAGAAAGACACAAATACTTTCAAATATGCAAATATCAATTGAGGACATAAAAATTGGTTAATTACTCTAAAGTTCCTAATAATTTACCTGGGACTAAATTTTTTTTTTTTTGGCAAAATGGCATTACTAACCCTTTGCATAAGAAGATAAAGAAACATCCAAGCAAACAATCATTCGGCGTATGTTCTCTTCTGCTCAGGGTCTGAAGTTTGTGTTGTGTTCTCTTCACACCTAGGGGAATCGCTAAGTTACTTGATAGCTAAAATATTTCTGCTTGTGGTTTGTGGGTAAAGGAGTTTTTTATTGGGATTTGACGTAAACTTGCTATACATGATCAAAACGTTAGATGTACAAATCTTTCTAATTATACAACGTAAAAATTTAAATTGAACTCGTAAATTTTACGATTTTAGTAACTCTTTTTCACTGATGTATGTCCAGGAAATCCCTTTGATCTGGAAAAAACCGTCTTCTTCTAATTGAAAAGACAAAGAGGTTGATAAATTTGGTTCCCTGAACCCAACTCCAGGAAGTAATTTCCAACTATATATATTTAACATGTAGGATTGTACTCTACACAGGGATAAGCCCCATATCGACTACAATAAGAGACAAACAATAGTATATAAGAATCAGACACCGCTTTATCGGAGGCCGGGCTTGGTAACGCTGGCTTGTAACTCGAGTGAGGGCGAAAAGGTGTTGGAACTCCGGATATGGATTTGGTGTCACATGTTCTTCGTGGGTGAGGATTATGAAGGCGCTCTCCGACAGCTCCTAGCAGCTCCTCTCTCTGAACGACATCAACGGCTGCTTCTACTTGGTGGCCACACTCTTGAACCATCACCTTTTTCCCAACCCAAAACAGGGCGATACTCTATTTAATTAAAATAATTCGAAGGTTAAGACAATGTTTGGTTCTATATTTTAATAAAAACAAAACTTGGAGTATTTTGTTTTTTGAGAGACAAATTTACGGTTTGTAGATATATGGGCTAAAACTAAAATTAAGGCAAACTATAAGAATTATATATTAACCCAATAAAATTATTAGGAAATTAATAGGAAAAATTACATTTAGGTCCTATACATGAGAAAATATGAAAAAATGGTCTTGAAATCTTAAAATTGCATTTAAGTTCCATGGGATTTGTAATGCCCCAAAATGTACTCAAAAGGTTGGAACATTTGTAGTCAAGTAAATGAAGAGTTGAAAAGTCAAAGTATATGTGATAAATTGTAATTAATAATATATTATTTTTAGAAGGTGAAAATGGCTTAATCAAGAAGCCATTTAATTCATCCAAGGCCTCTTATTAACATCCAAATTCAAGAGAAGGAGAGGAGGTCCAGTCAACATGCCACACACACATGCAAAAAGGCAAGACTTAGTCAAATTTATTCACTTCTCTTTATTTATGTTGGGACGTCCAAATCACAAAAGAGAAAGGAAGAGCATTAAGTAAACAATTCTTCTTCTTAGTCAATAACTTTGTCTAACATAAAGGAAAAGGAAGATGGAATTGAATCAAATATATATAGCCTCTTTAAGGTGTAGTTTCGGTCAAGTTAAGATGAAGGAAGAGAAAAGGTGATGGAAAAAGTTTTATGGTCAAATATTGCAACTCTAAATAAAATATGTGGAGGAGAAAGATATGATAATTCAAAGTCTTTTTTTAAGTTAAAACAAGAAGCAATTTTTGACCAAGTACATGGAAAGAGAAAAGATGATGATATCAATTTATTTGGCACATGTTAAAGCTATTAAAATATATTATTTTGAGGAGGTGGAAGTGTGATAATTTTGATAGATCATTTTTCCTTTCAAGTCCCATATTTTGGCTGGACTTTAAGTGATAAGGTAAAGGAAAAATCTGATCATTTATCACCCTCTCTCTCCATCTTTAAGTCAGTTCAGCATCTGCAACACGACAGGCAAGAAGAGACAATTGAAGGTCAGACTTTCTACCTTGATTTTCACCTTCTTAACCTCATATATGGCTCAAGTGTCCTTCACAAACTTTGTTCCTCTTGATAATAACTTCATTTCTATGGTTTTTGTTTTTGAAGAAGAGGATTTTTCAGCCACCTTGCAAGAACAAAAGCTGAAAATCAAAGAAAGAACTTAAGGAGGAGCACTAGGTGAGTATTAGCATCAATTTGAGCTATTGGTTGTGTTGGTTGAATGAGTATTTTGGCATGTGTAAATATGCCCTGATTTTGGCCAAACAAGGGTTTGGGTAATTCATGATGTTTTGGTTATGTTATTGGTGGTTTAGGATGAGTGGGAACCATTTGACATAAGTTTGATGCTAAAATTGAAAGTTGGTAATTGTTGGGAATTATTTTGAATTTTCTGCAAAAATAGGACATAGAAAATGAGTGGGAATTTATTCATTTTGATGTTACCATTGTGTTCTACACAAAATATTATGTGAGAATAGCCCCGGGTTGTGAATTTTGGGTCATTGAAACTCAAAATGCAAAACTGGATTTTTGCCTGAACAGAATTCCAGCAAGGTACCATATTGGTATGGTGTTTTTGGATAACCAAATAATCTCTGAAAATTATGAAACTTTCCAGTCTTAGATTTCACATGTCAAGCTTCAAAATGGACTTATATTTCATGTCATTTCGATTTGTGAGATAGGAGTTATGAGTTTTTGAAATTAGGTCATGAAATCTGGGTTGAATTCTGACAGTGTGCAACATATGAAAATTCTGGGAATGCTGTGTATCTAGCTGGTTGTGGGTGATTATTTTCCTTAAAACTAAACTAAATAAGGGTCGCATAGCCTTTGGAATCACTCCATTTCAATTTTTATAGAGTTAGTTATGATTTTTCAAAGTTGCTGAAAAATTCTGGCAGATTGGTCACCTATACAAAAATTGAAGATTTTATGACATAATGTAATATTGTGGAACTTTGAGGTTAGAAATTGGCCTTTTAGGTTAATTGACCGCTTTAGCTCCTTAGTTGACTTGATTAAATGTCCCTAATGATAACCAACTTGAGTGTTTGAATTAAAGAAGAATTGGATTAAGTAATAACTTATCGCCCGTAATTCTAATTATAAGATTTGACATTTGCCCTGCACATGATAAACCGGTGCTAGAGCACTAGTGGAAAAAACAAAGTAGTGACTCTTTCTCTTATTCTATGTATGATGCCTTGCATGTATGTCATTTCATTGAATATGCTATGATGTAACATTGCCATTGTAAAACGCCGTTGTTGTGCTGTTGTGAAACATGCCGTTGTGAATGCAGTGAAAGCTGTCTCAAAAATGCCGTTGTGTTGTTATTGTTGTGATTTGCTTACATGCTTTGTGATTGTATATGTTATAAGTAAATTATTACTACTGGGATTCTTTTGAATCTCATTCTTTCCAATAACTAACCTACAACAAGAGCAAGCGGTTCAAAGGAAAAGCAAGGGACGAAGGGCGGTTAGATCTCTTAGCTAGGAGTTTTAATTTTGGTAGTTGGTTTCATATATTGTTGTGGAGTAGTTGTACATATTGTATATAATGAATGGTGTAGTGTAATCCCCTGTAAGGGAAACTTTAAATGGGCAATGTGCCCTATAAACCCTTTATTAAATAAATAAAACCCGAACGTTGTCAGGAATTTTTGGTTGCACTCTGATACGTATGAATGAAACCGAACTGTACATGCCAATTATATTCGAAATGTGAACATGAGACTGCACTAAACTGGTTTTGAAAAAGTTTTAAATTAACTACTGGTCTCTATTTCAACTTAATGATGCATTCTCGAACTATAAATTGGGCTATTAAGGTAAGGGGTTATAGGATTTTTTTAGAATAAATTCCAATTTTGCTGACAAGTCCATAGGCGATCGCTGACAAGTCCATGGGGGTGTCATTGACAAGTCTAGGGGCATTCATTGACAAGTTTAGGGGTGTCCATTGACAAATCCTTGATTGTAATTTATTGCACAAAATCCCGCATGACTTGAATGCAATTTTGATATTTCAATAGACCATTTTTTTCATATTTTCTCTTGTCCAGGACTTAAATGTAATTTTCCCAAATTAATATACCTTTTTCCCACGAATTGCCACTATGATTTTTAATATATATTATTTCCTAGAAGATTTTTAATAATCTTATATATAAGTCACTTTGTAATAGTAATAAAATATTATTTTTCACAAATTTCCTTAGTAATTATATTGTGGAAAGAGATTATGAAAGAAAAAATTAAAAGTAAGGGAAAATTAATCTTTTGGTTCCTATAATTTTAAACCTATTTGTAACCCAGTCTTTAACTCTCTACAACTTAGTCCCTATCGTTTTAACTGTTTTATTGTTTAGTCCCTACCTTTATTAAAATATATAAGTTAATTTTTCTAAAACATAGGAACTAAATTATAAAATGGTTAAAACTATAGGGACTGAAAAATAAGGATTAAGTCAAAATTATAAGGACTAAGTTGCACCAACTCATAGGAAGGACTAAATCAATGATGAGCCTATCTCATATGTCTTTCCCACTTTTTTTCTCTCAACACTTTTCCACCCATTTTCTCTTATCATCTTCATAAATAAGGATATATTTGATGAAAACGGAATTACATCTCTTGCATGTTAATTGCTTTTAACTAATTTTACCCAATATTTTGCTTTATGTGATTTGGTTAGTTGTTACTTATATATAGAACTGGAAAGAGTATTTTTAACTAGGGGTGAGCATGGTGCCCAGTAGCCCGGTACGCCCACCTTGACCCTGCAAAAAATTGCCCAGCCTAGCCCTAAAAAAGTGGCCCGAAAAAATGTAGGGTAGCTTTGGGCAGGCTAATAACCGGGCAGGGCCGGGCATCGGGCAAGGGGTATAACACCCTGACTTAATAAATGTAATTATGATTCAATAATATGTGATTAGATAGTTTAGAGACCAATGGATACTTTATAATTCATTTTAAGTTCCCACATGGTGGTAAAATTGTTCACAAGTTTATTTTGTTTTCTCAAAACTTCTTCGTTATCCTGGTCTCACGTTCAAATATCGAATAGAATTACCTGTGCAGTTATATCACATTCCTATATCAGAGTGTACAATAAAATCCCGGCAACCCCCGGGTTCATATATATAGTCTAAGGGTTTCCAAAATTCCCTACCATGGGATTACACAACCGTGATCAGAATATTATTTACAACCCAAAAGTAATATACATTAATCCAAAATCCAAGTAGATAACCAACTATCCCATATTTCCCAAAATCCCTAACCGCTCTTGGTTGGCCGCTTCCCTCTTAAGCCGCTTGCCCTGTCTGAAATGTTAGTCATTGAAAAGAATGAGATTCAAAAGAATCCCAGTAGTAACAAATTCACTCATACAATATGTAAACATATAGCAGGTAAGTAAATCACAACCAACAACAACAATAGAACATGCTTTTAACCACAAGCGACAGCACTCATGGCTGTCTAATATAGTCACCAGCTTTCGCTGTATACACAAGTCATCAGCTTTCGCTGTACAATATAGTCACCAGCTTTCGCTGTATAATGAAGTCACCAGCTTTCGCTGTATACACAAGTCACCAGCTTTCGCTGTATAATATAGTCACCAGCTATCATTAGCTGTATAAGCAGCAACATCACAACTTCATCACAGCACATGACCAACTTACATACAATACATTTACACAAAGTATAAGGGAAGTGTCACTACCTTGTTCTTTCCGGATGTTCTCTGGTACCGTTGGTTCACGAGTAGGGCAAATGTCGATCCCTATAAACCAAATCAAGGATTGGTAATCAATCTCTTTTCCAAGTTCTTAATTCCATAATACTTTAAGTTGGTTATCATTTGAACTCTTTAGGTAACTATTTTAGGTCTAAACATATGCCTAAAGGGTTGGGAAAGGCTATACCAAAAACCACCTTTAAAAGTGTAAAATACTGATTTTTTGGGGTGGACCACGGCCCAAAAATCCACTGGCTATGGCCCAGAACTGCTCAGAAACACTCAGAAACATTTGGGCCGTGGCCTAGAATCCGCTGGCCGCGGCCAAGAAAATCCAGTTTCTTGGCTGAACTTCGAAAAATCATAACTAATTCCACAAAAACGGAAATGGGGTGATTCCAAAGCCAAATGAAATCTATTTAAGTCCTCTTTCAAGGAAAAATATTGTCCATTACTAGAAATCACCACAAAAGTCCAGATTTACCAAAAACCTAACGTTGTGCCAAAACAAGGTCCAGTTTTGTTGCCAAATTTTGGACAGTTCAAACTCCCAGCTCACCAAGCGAAATGACACAAAGTTTATGTCCATTTTGAAGCTTAGGAAGTGAACTTCAAAACTGGAAAGTTTCATAATTTTCTAACATTATTAGCCCATTCAAAACGCTCACACAAAAAGACTGCCCAGCACAGACCTTCAATGGACAGATTTTCAGTTTTTCACAATTGTTTCCAATGGTTCCTATTTTCACATAAAACACCATTCCCACACCAATTTTGCCCAAGGAATCCATTTGAGCCATCAAAACAATCAAATTCCATCCATTTAGACATGTTCCACAGAAATCTTAACATGTCAACACAACATGCATCACACAATCCACCACAATGCAATTCCTTCCATTCCAAAATTCCAAATCAACTCCCATGGCTCAAAGACACAATTTAACACCACATTCCACACAACACACTAACCAATTCCAGCATTCAAATTGGACCAAAAATCAGGGCAAAAATTCGAAATTCCCAAAACTAAACCAATAACCATAATGAATATACCAAAAGGTTCCAAATACTCACCTTAACTTCTTCCCAAGCTAGTTCCTTGTTTCCCTCAGTTCCAAATTTCCACAAGTTCTCAAACACCACAAATCAAAAATATGAAACCATAGGAATAAAGCTCTTGACACTATGAATAATGTTAATGAAGAACACTTGATCATTTAAAGACAAATACTCACCCAAAACTCAAGCTTTTCCTTTCTCTTTCTTGTTCAAGGTAGGACGTCCATGGAAGAGAAGAGAGAGGGAGATGAAATAATGAAGAAGCATCAGATTTTTTGAGCTCTTAACACTCTCTTAGGTGACATTTAAAAGTGGAGAGAAGTGAAAAATGACTTTTGACCATTTGACCCAATCAATGGCTCTCATGGTGACACTTGTCAAGATCTTAGTCCATCACCTATGAGTTCACAAACACACATATACACTTGATTCCACCCTTTGATCTCTTTCACAAATCAATCTCAACAATTGATCTTTAAGTTACCAATGAGTTTCCTCTTCAGTAACTGACCAATCGGTTGGTAAATTTACCATTTTGCCCCTGATTATCACAATGCTTACAAAACTATCACTAAGCACATTTTACATTACAATTCACATAATATACTTCAAAAGTGCTTAATTGACATTAATTATATCCCTTTGAAGTTATTAATCCTTGATTACAATTCAAGATATTACAATTCTCCCCCCGAAAAATAAATTTCGTCCTCGAAATTTGATACCCAACTTACACCACACACTTCAAATGCTTCTTTATGACAGCTTTTATCTCACAAGTTGCTTGAAAACACTATTCCATACGAAGACCATTGTCGCAAGCTCTGAATCATGAGCAAGATTACACATTTATAAGACTTCAGCAGTTGGGAAGCCTAGGTCATCCCTTCGCTCAGGCTGATTAACTCTTTCGAAAACAACTCAAAGTACACAAATTCATAGCAGACTTCAATTTTATGCACCGCCTTTCGGCCTAGGGTCAATACCAGTGCAACCAGTCTGGTGGCTAGCCATGCTGGCCATACTGGGGTAAGTGCCCTCACAAGTAAGAACCCCCGATCATGTAGTTGACTTAGCCATCCGCTGAACTAACTTTGCGTTGCCATACAACCACACCCCAATTCCAGCTTATTCATAATTGCCACACCCACCCCTGCCAACAGCCTCAATCGGCAACCCTACCGGACGGGCCCCATCGGCAGCCTCAACCGGCAACCCGACCAACGGCACCAGAACTCCCCCACAAGAGAGAATGGGCGGACACATAATGCATAATTACATCAAGCTGGAGTCAGGTATAATTGTTACTAATGCTTTGTCACATCATCATTCACACTTACTGCAAGCTCCTACTGCCTCAAATTCCTGCTCAACGCAGTTCCCCAAACACATCATATTCACATCAGCTTAAACATCGGTGGCACAATCCGAAAAGAATTCTGACTGAATCTTTCGGTACTGCACCCAAAATCAAATTACACATCTTAGTAACAAATTTTGGCCCCGACAATTTACTTTCAACAGGCCCTATTAACATATCGTTACGACTCAACATTTCCATAGCTCTACTTTACAATTTAACATCACAGTGGATATATTTCTTGCCATCGACCAATTAAAATTCCTTAGGACTTCCAATTGGTAGCTTGGCAATCACAACAAATCAACGATAGATACATATCTTGCAACCATTCACACATACTTCACGCAAGCATTAGCAGTAATCTATATCATTACAACTAATTCAACCAGCTATAAACAAATACACCATTTCGGGTGCTTCACACAATTATCTCAATGAAGAAATATCTTGCACCCCAATTCCAATAAGGTTTTCGATAAGCTATCATCGAGATAGAATTTACCTTGAACCAGGTTGGGAGATTTCCAGACTTCTTCGTGAGTCATCGTGAATACTCTGGCCTGAGTCCTCGGCTATTTTTTTGTCTGAAGCTGTGGGCATTGAGTAGAAATATGACCCCTCTGTTTGCATACAAAGCAGATCACTTGCCCCGTACAGGTTCTACCAGGATGATATTTCTTACACTGAGGGCACACTGTCTCAACTGAAGGTCTCTGATCACCACGACTCTCCGGTTGATAGGGCCTCTTCCCACTACCCTCAGATGTGAACCCTTGCCCTTTCCGCTTTTGAGAAGTATTTGCCTTACTGGGTTTACTACGACTACCAGCAGCCTTAGTCGAATACAACTCTCTCAGATTATTTTTTGTAATCCTACATTGCTCCACTGCCTTAATGAATTTGGTGAACTGATAGGTGGTCAACCATTTCCTTAACTCTCACCTCAAACCACGAATGAGCATATCCGAACTCCATTCTTCATCATCCTTATATCGGAGGTAGGAAGAGTATCGGGACAAACGAATAAAGCGGGATAAATAATCGTCAAAGGTCTCCGTGTCCCCTTGCTTTATGTTAAGGAATTCAGTTTCCTTCTCCAATCGCACCGACTTGGGAAAATACTTCTCGTTGAATTCTTGCTGAAACAATTCCCAGGTCAGTGGTACATTTCTGCTTTGTAGAGTGAGAGAGATATTCCTCCACCAGCGATCTGCATCGCCTTCTAACTTATAGACAGCCAGGCGTGCCTTCACCTCAGACGGGCATCCTAGGACCTCGAAGATCTTCTCAAGGCGATTCAACCAATCTTCAGCTGCCTGAGGATCAAACCTCCCTTTAAACACCGGAGGCAGATGTTTACAGAATCATGTGACCCAAAACTGAAGGTCCCTTTCCTCTCTTACCGGTAACCCATACGACTCTTGATTCAGAACAGTGTGAGGTGGTGACTCCAGGGGTCGTGCTGACCCTTCAGCATTGTCCTCATGACGGGTTTCTTCTTGAGTTTCCACCAGAGTGGATTGAACTAGGTCCTCTTTGTTCTTTGCTTTCTCTACTCTGAGCTCTTCTCTCAGCTCAGTAATCATGTCTCTTTGATCCCGGATTAGACCCATCAATTCCCGCATAGGATCTGGTGGATTATCATTGACGACCTCCACCTCTGGGTCTATACGCGGAACATTGGGGCGTCCTCTAGTTTTCTTCATTCTACAAACAACTTGCCCCATTAATTTAGCAGAGATAGTATGCACATATAGTCACAAAACTCATATATATATCCATGTCAACAAAACATACATGTGCATACACAACAATCATTCACAGATAATCTTCTATCCCTACAACCAACTAAGGGATCTATCCTAGCAAACTCTACCCTTGCTAGGAACTACAGCTCTGATACCAAAATGTAACACCCTGACTTAATAAACGTAATTATGATTTGATAATATGTGATTAGATGGTTTAGAGACCAATGGATAGTTTAGAATTCATTGTAAGTTCCCACATGGTGGTAAAATTGTTCAAAAGTTTTTTTTTGATTTCTCAAAACTTCTTCGTTATCCTGGTCTCACGTTCAAATATCGAATAGAATTACCTGTGCAGTTATATCACATTCCTATATCAGAGTGCACAATAAAATCCCGGCAACCCCCGGGTTCATATATATAGTCTAAGGGTTTCCAAAATTCCCTACCAGGGGATTACACAACCGTGATCAGAATATTATTTACAACCCAAAAGTAATATACATTAATCCAAAATCCAAGTAGATAACCAACTATCCCATATTTCCCAAAATCCCTAACCGCTCTTGGTTGGCCGCTTCCCTCTTAAGCAGCTTGCCCTGTCTGAAATGTTAGTCATTGGAAAGAATGAGATTCAAAAGAATCCCAGTAGTAACAAATTCACTCATACAATATGTAAACATATAGCAGGTAAGTAAATCACAACCAACAACAACAATAGAACATGCTTTTCACCACAAGCGACAACACTCATGGCTGTATAATATAGTCACCAGCTTTCGCTGTATGCACAAGTCACCAGCTTTCGCTGTACAATATAGTCACCAGCTTTCGCTGTATAATGAAGTCACCAGCTTTCGCTGTATAATATAGTCACCAGCTTTCGCTGTATAATGAGGTCACCAGCTTTCGCTGTATACACAAGTCACCAGCTATCATTAGCTGTATAAGCAGCAACATCACAACTTCATCACAGCACATGACCAACTTACATACAATACATTTACACAAAGTATAAGGGAAGTGTCACTACCTTGTTCTTTCCGGACGTTCTCTGGTACCATTGGTTCACGAGTAGGGCAAATGTCGATCCCTATAAACCAAATCAAGGATAACCAATCAATCTCTTTTCCAAGTTCTTAATTCCATAATACTTTAAGTTGGTTATCATTTGAACTCTTTAGGTAACTATTTTAGGTCTAAACATATGCCTAAAGGGTTGGGAAAGGCTATACCAAAAACCACCTTTAAAAGTGTAAAATACTGATTTTTTGGGGTGGGCCACGGCCCAAAAATCCACTGGCTGTGGCCCAGAACTGCTCAAAAATGCTCAGAAACATTTGGGCCGCGGCCAAGAAAATCCAGTTTCTTGGCTGAACTTCCAAAACTCATAACTAATTCCACAAAAATAGAAATGGGGTGATTCCAAAGCCAAATGAAAGCTATTTAAGTCCTCTTTCAAGTAAAAATATTGGCCATTACTAGAAATCACCACAAAAGTCCAGATTTACCAAAAACCTAACGTTGTGCCAAAACAGGGTCCAGTTTTGTTGCCAAACTTTGGACAGTTCAAACTCCCAGCTCACCAAGCGAAATGACACAAAGTTTATGTCCATTTTGAAGCTTAGGAAGTGAACTTCAAAACTGGAAAGTTTCATAATTTTCTAACATTATTAGCCCATTCAAAACGCTCACACAAAATGACTGCCCAGCACAGACCTTCAATGGACAGATTTTCAGTTTTTCACAATTGTTTCCAATGGTTCCCATTTTCACATAAAACACCATTCCCACACCAATTTTGCCCAAGGAATCCATTTGAGCCATCAAAAAAATCAAATTCCATCCATTTAGACATGTTCCACAGAAATCTTAACATGTCAACACAACATGCATCACACAATCCACCACAATGCAATTCCTTCCATTCCAAAATTCCAAATCAACTCCCATGGCTCAAAGACACAATTTAACACCACATTCCACACAACACACTAACCAATTCCAGCATTCAAATTGGACCAAAAATCAGGGCAAAAATTCGAAATTCCCAAAACTAAACCGATAACCACAATGAATATACCAAAAGGTTCCAAATACTCACCTTAACTTCTTCCCAAGCTAGTTCCTTGTTTCCCTCAGTTCCAAATTTCCACAAGTTCTCAAACACCACAAATCAAAAATATGAAACCATAGGAATAAAGCTCTTGACACTATGAATAATGTTAATGAAGAACACTTGATCATTTAAAGACAAATACTCACCCAAAACTCAAGCTTTTCCTTTCTCTTTCTTGTTCAAGGTAGGACGTCCATGGAAGAGAAGAGAGAGGGAGATGAAATAATGAAGAAGCATCAGATTTTTTGAGCTCTTAACACTCTCTTAGGTGACATTTAAAAGTGGAGAGAAGTGAAAAATGACTTTTGACCATTTGACCCAATCAATGGCTCTCATGGTGACATTTGTCAAGATCTTAGTCCATCACCCATGAGTTCACAAACACACATATACACTTGATTCCACCCTTTGATCTCTTTCACAAATCAATCTCAACCATTGATCTTTAAGTTACCAATGAGTTTTCTCTTCAGTAACTGACCAATCGATCGGTAAATTTACCATTTTGCCCCTGATTATCACAATGCTTACAAAACTATCACTAAGCACATTTTACATTACAATTCACATAACATACTTCAAAAGTGCTTAATTGACATTAATTACATCCCTTTGAAGTTATTAATCCTTGATTACAATCCAGGATATTACAAGGGGTGCTGCCCTGCCCATTTGGCCCTGTCCTGAAAATTATTTTCATTTATTTAAAATATAAAATTTCATATCAATTAAATATTATTTCATATATATTTTTTTATTTAAAATATATTTTGTCTATTGTATAATACTCTTCTGATCCTCTCTTTTTTGCCCGAACCACTAAACACTATCTACAAGTAGATTTCTTTCTTCTTTACTTTGTGATGTATTAAATTATAGTTGCTTTTTATTTTCTTTCCAGATGCTTTATCATTTGATCAACTTTTGGGACATTGAATTGATGCAAACTACTTTGACTTCACAGCTTTAATTACAATCATATTTTTTTCTTATTTATAATGGATTATGGATGTTGTTTAATTTTTAAAGTATGGATATTTGTTAAGATATATGGTATTTTTTAAATTTCAAGACTCAAGTTGTAGACTTATTTTGAAATATCCCAAGACGTGAAATCATCGAATGCATTTGAAGTTTATATTACTTAGGACGAAGTTAAGATATATGGTATTAGAAACTACAGGAATGTTAAAGAAATTCATAAGGAATTATTTTTTTCATATGTGAACAAGATAAGGCGTTATCACTTGGGCAGGGAAGCCCACCCTGCCCAACCCACCCTTGCCCAGCCCAAAATAGTTAGGGCTTTTAGTGGGCAGGGCCGGGCATCGGGCTGCATTTTGCAGCCCGTTCATCCTTCGGGCAGGAGTCTCGCCCTGCCTAACCCTGCCCATGCCCACCCCTACTTTTAACGACTTTTATTAATCATAAATGGTTGAAAGTGTTTTGTATTAAGGGTCACTGGAATACTAATATAAGTTATTAGCTTAATTAATAGACTCTGCTACATTTAGGACATGAAGAATATAATGAAACTACTAGTGATGAGTTGGATTTGTTATTTTAGTTGCTTAATAATATATTTCAATACCTTATTTTTATACACCTAATAAAGAAGCTAACTTGTTAAACGTAGATTACTTATGCGAAAGAAAATTAATAGTACTCAATATACATCTCTCTAGATATAAGTTTTACTCTCGAAGGCCTTCTTGAGTATCAACCAACCATTACATTCAATTCATGTGATTGAGGATGAACTTCTGAAGTAATAGGGCCTGCTTGTTTATGTTTACTTTTTTTTCCCAAAACAAATTTATAAACTTGTTTTTAAAAATAAATTTTGAAAAAAAAAATCTGTTTAAAATGTTGACTTCAAAAAATCGGTGGTGGCAGCCAATGGTTCTCAGCATCGGTGGCATGGAGTCGGTTGATGTCATTGGGGATGCGGCGTCAGCCATCATGGCATTGATGTGGTGGTGGTCGGCTCCGATGGTGTAGTGTTGATAGTGTACAGGGGGCGGCCTCAAGCCTTTAAGCAGAATAGAAAAATTTTCCCATTTTCCAAAAAAATAAAAAAAAAGGAAAAAAAAAAGAAAAACCTAAAAGCTATTTTGATGTTTTAGTTTTTAAAAACAAATTATTTTTTTAAAAAAACCTGATTAAAAACGTATTTCCAAAAGAGTCCTTTTAGGAAAAAACAAAAACAAAACTGTTTTGAAGACCAGAAACAAACAATATATGTTTAAAAAAGCATTTGTTGAAAGGAAGATGTAGTAATAAAACCAATAAATATCTATGAAAATAAAAAAAGAGAAAATCAAAATAGAATTAAGAAATACCATCTTGTTTTAGTAAGTGAATACATTTGAACCTATTGCATTGGTAGTTCTTTCTCGTTTAATTTGTTCAATATTAAACTACTGCTGTCTGGTATTTGCATATTCTTCTTCCTATATCATTAAATTGAACCACTCCCACGCATCCCATGGACAGTTTTTGTAGTTTCAAATAAGGTTGTAAGATGCAGACCGGACCGAATTATCGACCGGTCACTAAGGCAACCCAAATTAGTGTGTTGGCTATCTTTTATTTGTTTTTGGGCCAGAAACCAAAACAGGTTTTAAATAACCGTCTGGCTCAATATATTTGTCCCAACAAAACACTGTTGTACAAAAAAAAAATAGCCGGTGCAGCAAAAAAAAATTATATGTTAGGCAAAAAAATTAAAAAAAGGGCATATGTATAACCAAATTGCCCAAATAGGTTCTTTCGCGCTAGCTGCGATCAGGATCTGCTTTCCCATTGTAAGTTTTACTCTTCCCAGTCATCTGATTATCAGAGTACGAGAGACAGGCAGGAAGGCTTTGTACACTTGGCGGTAGATGGATCGGCTATGGACTCAGGTCAATGCAGCTGTGGGGGAGTTTTACGTGATATGGAAGGAGCTTGGCTTGGTGGTTTCATGTGTAAGCTGTTGACAGTTCCTCCTGCAATCACAGAGATTTTAGCAATTATCCAAGGATTGCAGATTTGCTGGAACAGAGGATACAGAAACATTCTGATCCACACTGATTGTATTGAGGCTATCAATTTGTTAACGAGAGGTGGAGAGCAAAACCACCCTTTCAGTGTTATTATTGTAGAAGCTAGACTATGGTTGTCTAGAGATTGGCATGTTTTGTTGAATTACATTCCTAGAGAACAGAATAGGAATGCTGATCATCTTGCTAGATTAGCGCATACTAATGCAGAGGTTTTTGTTTTCTTTAATCAACCACCACCTTCGTTGGAGGAGACGGTCGTTGATGATTACTTTGGTGTTTCCCCTTTTGCTTTGTATTAAGTTCTTAGTTGTAACTTAATGAATTCCAGTTATCTTTCAAAAAAAATTGCCCAAATAGGCAAATCGTGCGCCCCGACTCACTGTGCCCTAAGGTCCGAAGTCTCTTCTGCTGCTGACTGGAAACGAAGTGCCTATGCCCGTTATCGTCCTTCGCCCTCCGGTATTGTCCTTTGTCAGCGTCGTCGTCCTCCGTTATGCATGGTTGGTGTGTGTGCTGTTGTGGTTCTGCCTCTCTCTCTCTCTGATGGCCAAACCCCCAAATCTCCTCCCTCACGGCCTCATCGATGATTTTGCTGTGTAATAGTATGTATGCTCTGTTCTTTTGCTTTTCTCAATTAACTCAGCGTGGGTTGTTTAAATTGGAATATGAAGCTTTTTCCTCTTCTTAGCTTAATGTGTGTTCAGACTTGAGTGTTGCTATTTGCTATAAGTTTGAAACTGATGGAGTTTCTTACTCTTAGAAATTTTATCTCTTTTCTATGCTTGGTTTTTCCATCTAACACATATTATGATCTATATACTACTAGTTGTGAAAGGTAAGGTTAATTGCAAGCTTTGACGAAAGGTGGGAACTTAGGTGTCTAGCCGTTCCAGGTTTAATAAATGAGTGATGGAACTTGGGCAGTCAAAGGCTCTCCTACTTCGAATATCACTAACATTCCTTGACCTTGATGGAATGAACTTGGGACTATATGCCTCTCGAATGCAGAGGAAGCAGAGATATATGGTTTTGCCGAGACCATGAAATCATTATTAGTATATTTTGTTAGGTTGAATGTTGACTTAATGTTCTTCTTTTAATAGTATTTTGTGAACTTATCAACTTACTTATGAAATTAGACTGGTTGTAATATATATATATATATATATTTATATATTATAACTATGACTCGTTGATCTTTCTGGCTCGACGTCTAATCCAGTTTTTAAAACATTGTTTCTAAATAATGTGTTAGCTTATCAATGTCTCCAAATTCAAGCATTTCAATGTGTAACATCCCAAATTGTGGGTTTAGAATATAAAAAATTGGTCTAAATTAAGTAAACTACTAATCCTAGTTAATCCAAATGTCTTAAGCATATTATGAGAAAAATGCTTTAAATGAGTATAAAAATTATTAAGGGCTCAGATATATTGAGGAAAATAGTATGAAATGTTATTATGGGGTTAGAAAGAGAAATATCCATAGGGATACAATAGTGTATTGGACCTGAATATGCCAGTCCAGATTAATACTAATCCAACCCATTTCAATTATTAAGGGCTCAGATATACTGAGTAAAATAGTATGAAATGTTATTATGGGGAGTTAGAGAAATTATAAAGAGGCTTAGTTCTCTAGAAATAGCCTAAATAATTTTAAAGTTAATTTTGGAATTTAAATGCCTGTTTTCCCAAAAACTCAAGGAAGAATACTTAGATATTATAATTTGACTTGAAAATTTTAAAAAAATTATTTTAAGGCTTGAAGAAGTTAATTATGGAGGAAAATCCTTAAAAATTATTATGGATTAATTTATGGAGATTTTATGATAAGCTAATACCGATTTAAAAAATTGAGAAAGGTTAGTAATTTTATTATTTGGACTTGGAAATCGGAATTGGGCTAAGCCTAGAGTACCTGATTAATTAGGATAAAGATATATATATATATATATATAAACACACGTATATAGCTCACCATTGGGATCCCAAAAGCCTGACCCTCTATACCCACTCAAATACCCAACATTTAAAACAAAAACTCTCCCTCACTCTCATCTGCTTCATTAGGCCAGAAACAGAATATATATAGATAGAGAGAGAGAGAGAGTTGAGAGGGGAGCCAAGAGTAGAGGAGGTCGCCGGAAGTAGAGGAAGAAGGAGTTGATCAGCACATGCAATCCTAGAATTTGTCTAAGGTGAGTCTCTTCTACCATTCCCCCATTTCTTTTGGTCGATTTTGGTGGTGATTTGAGGTTGTTAATGGTAGTTTTGGCGACTGGAAATTTAGAGAAGTTGCCGGAAAGTTTGCTATCACTGAATAGGTTCATATACAGTGCATGCAAGTCAGTTTTGGGGAGATTTTTGGGGTTTCTTGGTTCTGTTTTGAAGACACCGAACACAGAACAAGGAAGTAGGAGTGTATAGAGTTTAAATCCTTGAGGTTTAGAGTCCAAAACCATGATTGCATGTCATCTTCTTCATCTTGTCTGCATTTCTGGAAAACAGAGTGCTCCTGCCCGATTTTGTAGAAGTTCAAACTGATATCACAAGTGGAATGTTCTTTAGTTTCTTTTGAGTTTTTAAGATTTTAGGATGTGTAATAAGTAATCATGAAGAGCTCAATTTATAGTGAAAATGATAGAGTTCTTGAGTGATTAATTCATATTATCAAATCTGTGATCTTCAGGGAGGCAGGCAGTTTCATGCTCTGCTTTGATAGTTCAAAATTGTTCAATGTTTATGAAATTTTGAAGGAAAATATTAAACATCTAAAGGTTTAAAATGAGTCCTATAACGTGTAAATTGAATATCTAGAGAAAATGTTATGATTTTTAGAATTTTTATCAGAAATCAGGAAACATTCTGGGTTCCAGATTTTTGACAGTGGAAAAATAGACAAATAACTTGGTAATGCTACTAAATTTTAAATGAGTACCGTAAATGTACTGTCTCCCAAATAGTATAATAGCAAATCAAGGTCGTCCTACAAAGATTTAAGGTAATTGATAATTAGGCATTAAAATTCTCATTTTTATTTAAGTTGAGCAAATAAAAGAAGGAAGTGAATTTGAAAATCAATTTAAACAAAAGTAAAACTACTAAATTTAATGTTTTTAAGATTTCAATGGAAAAAAAATAACCTAGAGTGGTTGATCCCTTTTCAAGTCTTAGAGCATGTATTTATTCAAATAAATGTACTTAAAGTTAATCTAGAGTTTAAATGGATATAAATATATTTCAATTACCCATACTCCTCTCTCAAGTTAAAATGTTATTCCTAATTAAGTTACTTAAAAGGCAATAAATATCCAATTTCATTTTAATATAATTATATTAGTCCAATAAGTATATTCTTATTCTATTAATAAATTAGAATAAATTTTAATATCACATTACTTAATTATACAGTCAAATTAAGATACCTCTTCTAAGGGTAATATAAATTTCCCAATTTCATACTTAATGGTGATCAAACACTAAGTAAACAAAATTATATAAGATTAAGTAAACAAACTAATATTAAACACAAACAAATAAATGATTCATACATACTCAAATTCCAAAATTAATTCATAACTATTCTAGATTCAAAGGAAAACCAGCCAGACCTCACTTTACACGCAGTCATCTTCTTAATAACAATGAAATCAAAGTTCAGAATCATGATGAAAAATCAGAGGCAAAGAATTAAAAACAGAGCAGTGAAATTAAACACACAAGAGCTTCCTCTGCTAATGATCAAACTTTCAACCCTCTTTCCCTCTCTCTTCCCTCTCCAAGGTTGGCCTAATAGGCCCGTTCCATGCCAAAAATCTGCCTCATTCATCATCATCTTATCTCTCTCCTCTCTTCCATTTTCGTTGAAACCAAGCAAGAAAGAGAAAAGCAAAGGTAGGGTTTTGGCCCTATAAATGACTTTAAGCTCAAGTTTCTTTCATTAATTTTGTTCATGGTGTTGAGGGCTTTTTTGGTATGGTTTCAAAATTTTGAAAGAAGGTGTTTTCACACTTGAAGAAATTTGAAAGAAGAGAAATCAAGAAACTAGACTTGGGAAGAGGAAGGTAAGAATTTGGCACATTTTGACATATTCATTGTGGCTATTGGTTGAACTTGGAAATTCTGGATTTTGGCCCTATTTTTTGTGTTATTAGGGTCTTGTGAATTGCATGGTGTTTTGGTATTAGAATAGGTGTCATATTGTGTTTTGGTGCCATTGTAATAGGTTTGGAACTTTGAATGGAAAGGAGTTACATTGTGAGTTTTGAATTGGGTTATTGTGTGACATGTTGTGTTTCTTGTGGAACACATCAATATGAGTTGAATTTGGTCATTTTGGTATTTCCAATGGATTCCTTGTGAAAATTAGTATGGGAATGGTATTTATTGTGAATTTGGAACCACTGGAAGCAATTGCACAAAAACTGAAATTTTGTTCCTTAAAATTCTGTACAAGGCAGTCAGGTTGTCTGGAAGTTTTGAATGGGCAAGTGGTGTCTAAAAATGTTGAAACATTCCAGTCTTAAAGTTCAAATTCCAAGCTTTGAAATGGACATATAATTTGTGTCATTTCGTTTTGTGTGCTTGGAGTAATGACTGTCCAAAGTTTGATGTTGAAACTGGACTCTGGTTTGGAGCAGTATTGGATTTTGTGTAATTCTGTAATTGTTTGGGGATTTCTAGTAATGGTTCATATTTTTCCTATGAAGAGGACTTAAATATCTTTCATTTGGCCTTGGAATTACCTCATTTCGATTTTTCTGGAATTAATTATGATTTTTCGAAGTTCAGCCAAGAAACAAGATTTTCTTGGCAGTGGTCAGCAGATTTTGGGGCACGGCTTAAATCTTTTTGGCAGCAGCTAGTGGATTTTTGGACCGCGGCCAACCCCCAAAAATCAGTATTTTTCACTTTTGAAAGATGGTTTTTGGTATGATCTTTTCCAGCCTGTTAGGCATATGTTTGGACCTAAAAAGTTCAAATGATAACCGACTTTAAGTGTGGTGAAAGTAAGAATTTGGAGTAGAAAATTAATATGCCTTTTTTATGCTATAAGTAAATGTATTGTATATATATGTATCATTGTTTTGTGAGGATTTCTGATGCTGCTACCTATACAGCTGGTGATAGCTGACGTTATCTAGCGCAAGCTGACGTTATACAGTGAAAGTTGTCGTTATACAGCATAAGCTATCGTGATTATGTATATAGCTGTGAGTGCTGTCGTTTGTGGTGAAAGCCATATATCATTGTGCTGCTACTGCTGCTATTGATGGTTGCTTGCAGGCTATGTGTTTATATATTGTATGAGTGATTTGTTATTATTGGGATTCTTTTGAATCTTGTTCTTTCCATTGTTAAACCTATAGACAGGGCAAGTGGTTCCACAGGGAAGTGGACAACCAAGAGCGGTTAGGACTCCTTGGAGATATTTGATTTTGGTTGTTGGTTATCCATTTTGATTTGGGATGTAAATACTATTTTGGATATAGTTGTGTAATCCCTTATATGGGAAACTGTAAACCCTTAGTGAATGAATGAAACCCGGGGGTTGCTAAGATTTTTGTTATACACTCTGATATATATAAATGCAATTTAACTGCATAGGGTAATTATATTTGAATTTGAAATGGAGTCCAAGATAGGGAAAGGATTTTTTTGAAAAGTTTGTGAAAATCCTACTGTATGGAAGGGATTGAAATGAGTTTTAGTTATCCGTTGGTCTCGAATCCATTTTAATTACGCATTTTTGAATCATAATTATGGTTATCAAGGTAGGGGATTACACTAACCCCCAAATAAATATATAGAAAAACATGGAAAATCATTATTATAACATCAATATAGTAACGACACGGGGATTGTGACATCACATCATAAAAAAGCCTGCACTTGCTTCTGTGCTCTCTACTCCAAAAAGATGAGAGCCTTAAGTAAGATGGTTCCCAAGTTGTTGTTTGCTCTTTTCATTGCTGTTGAGTTTCTGATCCCAATCCCTCTCACTGATGACTGGAATCATTTGAAACCAGGTTATTAGTTTTTTGGGGGGGGGGTTGGGGGTGGGAGGGGGTGTCTTGGGAGCTATAACTCACCAAATAAGCCATCACCAAAATTCAAACCAACCCCAGCCAATTTGTTTATGATCATGTGAGAATAAGGCTCTCTCTCTCTATATATATATATATGTGTGTGTGTGTGTAATAAAGCTTATAGTATGTAAGTATAAGTCTACTCTTTACTCACGTGTAAATTGTAATGCTCTTTTCATACATATGTTATGTTGGCGTCAACACCTCACACCATACTGATTGTTAGTGACATCACTTATTGAAATACAACAAACAAATAGTTCGAGTCACGTTCAAGGATGCTGAAATGGAGGTAGCTGAGATGATGATGTTGAAATGGATGTGTGGTCATACAAGAAAGACAAGATTCGTAATACTCATACATGAACGAGTTAGAGTTGCCTCTATTGAAGGAAAAATGGTAGAAAATCATTTGAAGTGGTTTGAACATATTCAATGAAGGCCATTGAGTGCTCTGGTGAGAAGAATTGATCAAGCAGTATGGAGTTCTGTAAAATGAGGTCGAAGAATGCTGAAATGAATGCTTAATGACGTTATAGAGAGAGATCTTTTAATTAATAATATATCTAAAGATATGGTTTTTAACAAAGCACAATAACATCGTGCTATCCATGTAGCCGACCCTACCTAGTAAGATAAAAGCTATGCTGTTGCTGTTGTTGTTACTGTTGTTGCATACCACCCATCCTTTTGTCAACACTTTTGGTTGTTTCAGGCATTATCCTCTTTCAACGAAAACAAATGAAATCTAGGCATAGCATGAAACAAGATTTGTGAACTTTAGGAATGCCAAGAAGGATGTCGTATTTTGAAATTTTGGATGCAACCAATGGATTTGATAACAGTAACTTACTATGAAATGGGAGCTTCGGTTCTGTGTTCAAAGGAAGGCTTTCAAATGGGATTATGGTTGCTGTTAAAATTCAGTTTTGATTCAGAAGCATTGTCAAGGAGCTTTCAAGATTGCCATTGGGAATGAACTCCATTGTCAAACACTAGAATTAGTTATATGCTTATAACTATTGTCTTCATTTTCTGCAAAGGTTAAATATAATGATAGATATTGCTTATGCCTAGGAATATCTCCATCAGTCCACTGTTATTTGAAACCAAGTAACATTTTGTTGGATGATAACGTGGTTGCTCATGTGAGTGACTTTGGAATTGCAAAATTTCTAGATGAAGGGAAATCTAGGACTCGTATAAAGACAATACGAAGGTAATTAAATCCGGACCGGTTAGGGTACTGGGTCAAGGGTCAGTGGGTCAAACCGGTGAAAAATGAAATATTTTAGGCTTATAGTATGAAATTCTAAAGGGAAAAAAAAAAGATTTTAAAAAAAAATTAAAAATTTGACCCGGACCGGGTCACCAAACCGGACCGGTTTAGTGCCCGGGTCGCCGGTTTCCGTTCTTGTTCGGCAGGACTGGTCTAGGTCAGATAACCCTATACAATACCTAAAATTGGCCATGTTGCACCTGGTAATCATCATAAACCTTGGTTTTTTTTTGTGCTTTTGCAGTTACATTTTAATATGCTTGCTCTTCACAACTTGCATTCCAATTGATATTGTCATGTTGACAAAGATTAGCTCGCATTTTTCACTGGATTGTTTCTTTCAATTAGAAAACACTACTTATATGGAGTTAGTTGCCAGTACTATAATAGATCATAGCTCATAAAGTTACACTAGAATATATAGGTTCCCCTCAGTCTTACTCTTCTAGTTATTTATGTAACATTCGACATTTGGACACCTTTTATCATGCATTTGAACGCGCTCACTACTACAAAATATTGCTTTTACGTCCCTAAAGGACGTCCCTTTTTAAAAAAGGGACGTAAAAAATAAAGGCGGTGGCATTTTTGTAATTCTGAGTGGGATTTAAATAGTTTTAGACGTCCCCAATTTAATTGGGGACGTCTAAAGTTAAATTTTTTTTTTTTTAAAATCAGGAACGCCTTTTGGTCACTTTAGACGTCCCCAATTTAATTGGGGACGTCTAAAGTAAAATTTTTTTTTTTTTAATCAGGGACGCCTTTTAACGTCCCTAATTTGGCGTCCCTTAAATATCAGGGACGCCACTTTTGGCGTCCCTAATCAGGGACGCCACTTTAGGCGTCCCTCATATTAGGGACGCCTTTGATTTTAAAAAATAAAAAATAAAAAACTTTAGACGTCCCCAATTAAATTGGGGACGTCTAAAGTAACTTTAGACGTCCCTTTTTGAATTGGGGACGTCTAAAGTAAAAAAAAAAATCAACTACACAACTTTAGACGTCCCTAAATTAAATTGGGGACGTCAAAAACAATTCAAATCTGTACTGACAGTCTTTATTTGTCAGTTTTATAGATCCACACTCTTCTTTCTCATCAACGCAACCACTACCACCAAACATTTAACTTTTACTTCTTCTTTGTATGTTGTTGTTTCTTCTTTTCTCTCTCTTTATTTTCACCAGATCTGTAATACTTACCACCACGCATTTAACTCTTGCTTCTTCTTTGCTCTCTCTCTTTTTCACCAGATCTATTATGTTTCTTACTATTTTATCTTCTTTCTCTTTTTTTCTTTGGATTTCCCTTCTATTTTATCTTCTAACTCGTGTTGTTATGGTTTGTAGATCGAAACTCCAAAACATGCTTCATGGCCACGTTCCCACTGAGAAAATGAGGTACATCTCTCTCTGTTGCTCTTCTCTATTCATTGTTATGAGAAAATGAATTTTAATAATAGAAGGAGATAAGTTTTTCGCAACTGATTCATCTTATTGTTATCATCTTCTGTTTATGAGATTTCAGCTTTAGAGTTATTATTGTGTAGATTTTGGATTTGGAGTTCAGATACTAGATCTGTAATTTTATTGACGATGATATGTAATTTCTGATTTTAAATACTGTTTAGTCCAGATTTGTAATATAAACGATTTTTTTTTTTTTAAAAAAAAAAGCACTTTAGACGTCCCCACTTTAAAGTGGGGACTTCTAAAGTCCACTTTAGAAGTCCCCACTTTAAAGTGGGGACATCTAAAGTCCAGATTTTAGACGTCCTTTTATCTGCGGACGTTATTGTCATTTTTTACTACGTCGCTCACATAGACGTCCCCTTGTTTTCAAACGTTAAAAGGCCTAAAAAAGGGACGTTAAAAATGTTTTTTGTAGTAGTGGCTATAGTTATCTCAAATTAAAGCCCATACATTAAAAATTCGCATTTTAGTCATTGCATTAGTATTCATTTCGTATTTTTGGTTTTAAGGTTCAACTTTAAAATATCATAACTAAATCTAAAAATCTCATATAGGCATGCTTTAAAACTCAATTGAATGCTCTCGAGGTACTTTATAGTTTAAAAATATCAATATAGTCTCATTCTGATTAAAATCTTATAAACAAGTCATTTTCTATCATTGTTCTGATTTTCTGCCAGACACCTCAATGTTAAAAATTCATACAGCATGCTATACTCTTCCAATAGACCTGATTAAGGATTTGTTGGGAAGCTGTGTCTACTACATTCATGCAAATTCTTATAAGCATTGGACATCCTTTTCTATTCTTTATTATACCAAACAGTGATCATGCTTTGAAAACAGCTTAAACTGGACAGTCTTGATAAAGCATATTAAAATCATAGATTCAAGACCATACTAGGGCATATAACCATTTGGAATTCATCCTTACACACTAATTATACATTCCAAGGCCAAAACATGAATTTACACTACGCATCTTTCAACTTATAACATAATAATACCATAGGAAGTTAACTTCTCCTTCCACTTGCTATTGCATCTTGCATTCATTAGGGGTGAAATTCAAATAATCCCAATAGCAACCAAATACCCACTCAAGGAATCAAGTTATGCTTTACCATTGAGCTTATCAACAAATAACATTGCCCAAACTTACATGTAATCAAGAACATGCACATGAAACATAAAATTGTCACCCATGATCATGACTCAATTACAAGAAAAAAAAAATTCAACATGTTCAAGATCTATAAAATAGCTATTAAACTCATGACAAGCTAAGGAGCATAACAAAACATAAACACAACTTATAAGTTGTGCAAAAATTGCTTCATAGACCTGGTAAAAATCACATTTTAGACGGGTTCTAGATTAGGTCTAGATACAGTTGGTTTAAAAAGTTTGTTATTTTTTAGACCGGTTGAACAACCGATTTTAAAAAATACTTTAAGACTGATTGCTTAATATCATATCTAAAAAGTTGGACTTTTTAAACCTAATTTAACTTATATCAGATCTAAAATGTATTACTTTTTAGACATGTTATTTTGAAATCACGTCTAAAAAATATTTTTTAGACCTCATTTTTTATACATCAGATGTTAAAAGGTATACTTTTTGGACCCCATATTTTATACATCAGGTCTTAAAAGGTATACTATTTAAACCTCATTTTTTACACTGGTCTAAATTTTTTGTGTTTTTTTCACATAACTACCCTATTTCTTCCCCCAACCCACCATCCAAGCCAGGACCTAAAGGGAACTTGTGTATAAAATAACACAGTTTAATCTACAAGATCTCAACAACTCAATGAGTTACAAATAGAATTTTCACAATTCAAAAGCTTCAAAATGAATATAATACCAACAATCTTCCAATTCAAGTGGGATCAAAATCAAACAATTATTCATCATTCAGAGGTTCATAAACTACACACATGAACTAAGATCATTTTTAATTAGTTCGCTGAAACATATAATAATTTCTTTTTACATTTTTAGAATTTAAACATATTTTATTTAATTGCATAGTCAGTATTTTCCGTTAGATGAAACTAACGATGTTAGGGTTGAGGGACTAAAAGTACACTTTATAAACTTAAAGGATCAAATTGAACCTTGGAGTAAACATAAAGGACTAAAGGTATACTTTAGCCTTACCAATTAGGTAAGAATACCTCCAGTGAGATCTCACAAGTCCTAAAGAAAACACGCGTTCTATTTTTGTTGATCTTTCCCTCTATCCATGATGCTCAAGTGCCAATTGCCGTTCTAAAGGCAACAAGAATTGACATCCCAATTTTCAATGACCTTCGAACTTGGAAATAGCAACCCCCGTTGGATACAGATAAATACATAGGCATTAAAAAAATTAAAAACCGTAATAATCTTGTGCATGAAAATATGCATCAAGCATCTAAAATAAATATACTAGAATAATGTTTACCCAAAAAAAGTCTTTCTGCTTTAAATAGCATATAAAATAGAATTTCAATGAAGCTAACAGTGAATAATATCAGGATGAAAGCTAGACCCCAGCCTTCCTTTCAAAGTTTTTTTATTGTTTTTTTTTTTTCCTTTTTGGTGTTAAAGAGTAAAAACTTGCTTCATATTCAATGGCTATGACAAACATAACCAAAGATCTAACTGAGACAAAATAAAATAAATACTCAAGTGAATAAAGTGCCTGTTTAGATTAGCGGTAGAGAATGAGCTTTTTTGCAAATGAGCTTTTAAAAAAGTCAAATAAAAAAAAAATCAGATTGTAAATGTGATTTGTGTTTGGATTTGCGGTAGGAAAAATGACTTTTTTTCTAACCTTAAACCTGTTTGAATTAGTGTTTGAAAGCCCTGTTTAGATGGAAAATGACTAAAAAGGGCATAAATCATATATAGATAGATATATATATTATTTGTATATATTGTGATAATTGAAATGAAAAACTAAAATTAAAATTTGATAAGATACAAAAGTTCAATTAATGCATTTTTTGGGACATTATTACATTATTAAGCACTAATTTAAGTTAGAAACATTTGTATTGAATTAATTGTAATCAATGGCAAAATGGTCAAAACTTGTTAATTATTCGTACAAATGATCTCTTGAACTTTTGATACTACCTTATGCTTAGTCTTGCATTGTAGGTGCTTAATAAGAAATTGGAGATTTTGGAGGGTCAGAATTAATATTTTGATTATTGGAGAAAATTATAGAAAGTCCCTAGAATTTATGAAAATTACAAGCGAATAAAGAAAAGAGACTAGGGAAATCACAGAAAATGACCCGATGTTTCATAAAATGTAGTTCTACCCTATAAATATTTCAAAATTTTGCACTTTAATCCCTCCTCAAAAACTTTTGAAGTTCGACAGTAAATCCCTGATCAAATCTTCATTTGACCGAAACTGCTTCTTCTTTCTTGGAACAGAGACCTGATTGTTTTGGATAGTAGAGACAGTTTCAGCGCCGCACAACTCAGGCCCTTCTTCCTCTCATCACCTTCATCATTGCCCCTTTTTGATGGTCGCCAGCGACCTTTCTTCACATTCCATTTCCGGCGAGCTTCATCCCCTAGAATCAGATCTTCATTGGCGAACCAGGAAAACAGAGCACAGCTTCATCAAATGACCCCTTCCACTCAACGTCTCTGGCTCTATATCTCACCGCACTGTTCACTCTGTCTCCACGACGCAAACACATTCTCAACTCACGGTCAAGCCCTTGCACTCCAATGATACTACAATGCAGGGGGCGGTGGTGGGTAAGGAGGAAGAGATTCAAGGTTTGATCTTTATTGTAGCGAGTGATGAAGGCTTCAGCTTTAATGTCAATCCCAGGCTCTGCCACTCGCCAACGACCGTTGTCTTCATCACTGGGCCATACTTTACTAGCCTTCGTTCCGTAATCGTAGGAATCATAGTAGCCTCCCTTGTTCTTCTTGTTGGATTTGAACATGCTGAAAACTGACATGAACCCCAAAGATGACTTCTCTGCCTGTTGTTGCTCCCATGACTGTTTGTTTTTTTTGTGTCCTTGTGTGAGGAAGAAAGCTGAGATATATGAGAGCTTGTTTCTTGGTTTTGAATTGAAGTATGGCAGTGTGGTAATGAATTTATAGGGACTCTTCCTTCATAAAAACTACTCAACAACGAAGAATCCCATGACTGGACTGATGAAGGTGATATGGCAAGTTAAGAAACGATGGTTCTGGTTTAGTGGCCAGTGAAGGTGATCCTTTTCCACTTTGACTACATAAAGCCCCTCATTTGTTTCAGTTTAGACCAAAACAAAAGAGCTCTCTCGTCTCTCACCGTGAAGATGTGGTCGTCGCAAAAAGCTCCTATTGTGGGCTTCTTCCAAAAGCCATGTTCGGCAGAGAAGCCCAGTGAACTCACCGTCAACCCAAATGCCTTCTTTCACTGCCACTATGCTTTTCGGCATCGACTGCATGTTTGGGGTGTGCCAACGTGAACCCAAACATGCTTAAAGTCTCTTTCATTTCAATTGCCAAGTATCTTGAATGTGAACAATATCATAGAACGAACTTGTGAAAATCATTGGAAAGGGAGCAATCACCCAACATCTAAGAATACATTTAACTGCTCTGAGCAGCTTTTTGTCAGATTTATTTTGCAGCTCTAGTTACATCATGGAGAAGTTCAACAACAGTACTTTCAAATTTCAATCTTCTTGAACAATAGCATTCAAAAACTACAAAATCATCTTGATGAGGTTAAGAAAAATAATGATGGCTATCACGAGCCAACAAATTAAACTGCTAAGTTTTCCCACTGGCTAAAGATAACTAAGAAATGTAAGAGCGAAGCAATAAACATCAGAAGAAACAATTATTGTATCAAATATGTCCATAAACATAAAGACACTAATTGACTAATGCATGTAACAAAGAAAGGAACTTACGCATCAAAAAGTTTAGATGGCACCCATCAATGCTCAGTGTTGAATACAAGAACATTTGAATCAGCCCACCGCTCACTTGTATCATCTAACCTGTCCAATCTAAGTGTTGATTTATCCCTCTGGTGCATGCTTAGGTTTCGGACCTGGTTGTACCAAGAAAACCGATCGAAAGTATTCAGTGGTGAAATTGAAGGAACTAAACCGAACACCTAAGAATCTAATTCTCTTTGTTATCTCATTTTGATTTACTTCATAAACACTGTTTTTATCCCTCAACCCAGCCAGCACACATATCAGTTATTCCAATTGCATCCTACTCATAGAATCGCCAATAAAAACAATTCTCTTGACTTGAAACATTTCCAGAACATTACTTACATCAAACCTCGGAATATCTTTCCACCTCTAATTAAGATAACTCATGTCTTTCCGTTCATTAGCGAAGCAATTGAATCCTCGTTCTGCAAAAGGACACTCTGACGCATTGTACAATGGATAAGGCGGCAACTGGACCAACCTTCCCTCATAAACATCATAGCTTTTTAACAATCTGTTGAAGTTGGAGACCCGCTGGCCATGAAAGATTGTGCGGCTAAGCTTAGGAAGTAAGTACAAATATCCATCATAAATGGTGACAAAGAATGAAATTAGAGACCCAATAATCACAAGCACGTGGAAGTGAAACCATCGGGAGAGCCAGAGACATCTGAATCTATTAGCTTTAGGGCTAGCAACACAGAGAGACGTTTGATTGAACGTCATCGTTGTGTTGATTGAAATGCTCCAATTCAAAAAAATCATACTCCCAAATCATCCACCGCAACTAACACATTACACATTCAAGATAAGGGTGCGTTCCATCACAGGAATAGAAGTTGAGAGCAAGATAATTAGGGGTGGCGGTGGAGCTTGATGATGCGCGTTTTCCTTGCGCCTATGGGAAAATTAGGGGTGGCGAGGGATTTCTGTGAAAGGCAGAAGTAGAAACAACGAGCACATGGCGAGGGATTTCCGTGAGAGGCAGAAGTAGAGACGAAGAGCGCATGGCGAGGCAAGGGATTTCTGTCTGAGAGACGAAGAGAGAAGAGAACAGAGGTGAGTAGCTTCAAAGTCACAATGACATCTATAGTTTAAGCTCAGTTTAATCAAGTTCAACTTCCTTCCTCCTCATTTTGCCAAAACTGGAACATAGGGCATTGTGGGAAGAATTTTCCATTTTGATTCTTATTGCTTCCAAACTCACTTTCTCACTTACAGCTACAAAAATTTTCATTTTAAACTCTTTAGAAGCAATAAAATAAGTAAAATCCCACTCCCTCATGCTACCCTGATCTGGCCATGACTTAAAATGAGGGAAATTAAAATGGTTTTCATCATCTCACTTCATTAACCACTATATTCATCCCTAATTAACTTTTCATAATCATACTTCAATTTTAAATATAACTTCCTCTATTCCTTAAAAAATTTGGCAAAACCTCCCCAATCTTTCATGCTTCCCAAAATTACAAAACTCAAGGATAAACCAATCCAACAAATAACAACACCAATAACATTATCAATAATATCAAAATCAACACTTACCTAAGTCCAAGGTTTGATTCCTAGAAAATCCTTTCTTAAAACCCTAGACTCTACTTTCTCCTCTTGCTAAAACATGAAACCAAAAGAGGATTTAGAGATAAGAAGAGGTGTTGAACTAAGAAACTAGAAGAGATGGAAGATTTGACATCAAACTTACCCATATTCTCTTGAATCTTCCTCCATCTCCTCTTCGTGCTCACACTCTGGTCTCTCTATTTCCAGTTCCAGAGGCGCTGATCGAAAACCGCTCTAGGTTGGGGAGAGGTAGTGGCTTTCAATCAATTATTAACTCGATTGGATAACGTTTCAAGTCCAACTCCTTCAAAATTAATATTTTACAGCTCTCATATAATTTTAGTGCTCTCTTATTCATAATACGGTGAAAAATTTTCTTCTTCTTTTGAATCATGATCCAACACGTCACATGTGCACGTTTTGGAAGCTCATGGAGTTATCTTTCATCGCGTAATTAATATTGGG
Source organism: Inga leiocalycina (assembly GCA_963242795.1). NCBI lineage: Eukaryota > Viridiplantae > Streptophyta > Magnoliopsida > Fabales > Fabaceae > Inga > Inga leiocalycina. Next base: position 32,560,686 of record OY725326.1, read on the forward strand.
TTAATCCCTTCAATATGCTTTTTGGGATTCTTTAAGATTATAACGAATGTGAGACCATCAGAAATTCATATTTATTAGGAAGGATGTCCCTAATTTTTCTCAAGTCAAACTTTGATCTCTAAGTATTTTTTTAATAATTTTCAAGAAATTGCTTTATCCTTGGATAAAATGTAAAATATTCTTTAAGATGAGATTTCCATTTCAAGGCATGAAACCATTTTTATAATTTAATCTCAAGCTTAAAACAAATAGCTTAAAATAAATTTCCCCTATTGTTTCCAATTATTTGAAGCCTCCTAATATATTTTTTTATAATTAAATTTGGCTAATCATCTTTTATTTGATCAAAATTATAATAATTCTTTAAAATTACTTTTTGCTTAGGATTAATTTTGTTCTGGAAGTTTTTTGTAGCTCAATTGTACTCTGGAAGTTTTAAATTGGAGTGATTTTGCCCCCGATTAAGTCAGAGCACAATGGACATCTAGCACGTTGGAGGAGATGCAAGGTAGCAGTCCACATTGTTGAGAATTGAAGACACGTTAGAGTTCATCTCTCTATTCAATGCAATTAGACCGATATGTGGCAGAGTGCATCTTTCTGTTCAATGTGTTAGGTATGAGACATTAACACTACAAAAAAACATGTTATTACCGACGGAATTACCCACGGAATTATTTCCGTCGGTAATTTCCTACGATTTACCGACGGATTTTCCGTCGGAAAAATTACCGACGGAAAAAAATTCCTTGGGTAATTACCGACGGATTACCCACAGAATTTTTTCCGTGGGTAATTACCCACGCTTTACCCACGGAATTCCGTGGGTAATTTGAATGAGAAATTACCCACGGAATTCCGTGGGTAATTACCGACGGAAAAAGTTTCCGTGGGTAATTACCAACGGAAAATTTTCCGTGGGTAATTTCCGTCGGTAATTACCCACGGAATTTATTCCGTGGGTAATCCGTCGGTAATTTTCGACGGAATCAAAATTACGTAGGTAAATTTGACTTTTACCCACGGAATTTTTTCCGTCGGTAATTACTCACGCCTTACCCACGGAATTCCGTGGGTAATTTGAAGGAGAAATTACCGACGGAATTCCGTGGGTAATCCGTCGGTAAAACTAATAATTTTTTTATTATATTTTAATAATTTATATAAAATAATAAAAATAAAAATAATATATAACAAATAAAAATTTAAATATTATAAAATTAATATTTAATATATTAAATATAAAAATTTTAAATGAAATAAAAAAAAATTAAATATATATAATATTAATAATAAAAATTTTAAATGAAATGAAAAAATTAAATATTTTAAACTTTATATCATAAAAACAAAATATATAATTATATATAATTATATATTTAATATTATATATATTTATATTAATATTAAATATTTAAATGAAATAAGAAATTAATAAAATTTAAATTTATATTATAAAAAACGAAATATATAATTATTTATAAGTATATATGTAATTTTGTATATATTTATATTAATATTAAATATTTAAACGAAATTAGAAATTAAAAATTTTAATATTATAAAAAATGAAAAATATAATTATATATAAATATATATATTTATCTTAATATTATATTTGTTTTTAAATTATTACATTATATATATTATTACGTGAATAAATGACACAAGGTTAAAGCAGCTCAACTGGCAAAGGCATCAGAACACATACCAAAAGGTCCAAGGTTCAAATCCCACCTTCGTCACAAAATGCAACAATTATCTCACAGAGACACGTGGCGCAATGTTAGAGGGACACGTGGCCCTTGCTCAGGGGCTGACGGGGCCAGATGTGGGGGCTGGCGGTGGGGGGCTTTCGGAGATGTCCACGTGGCCTTTTTTAAGATTGCCACGTGGAATTTTTTTTTTAAAAAAATAATATTAAATTACCGACGGATTACCCACGGAAAAAATTCCGTCGGTAATTACCCACGGAATTTTTCCGTGGGTAAATTCCGTGGGTAATCACCGACGGAATTTTTTCCGTGGGTAAATTCCGTGGGTAATCGCTGACGGAATTTTTTCCGTGGGTAATTATCGACGGAAAATTTTCCGTGGGTAATTTCCGACGGAATAAAAATTCCGTCGGTAAATCAATTTGTCACGGATTTTTTAGAGACGGAAAAAATTTCGTCGGTGATCCGTCGGTAATTCCGTTTCCGTCCCTAATCCGTGGGTAATTTGATTTCAGAGACGGAATTCCGTGGGTAATTTCCGTGGGTAATTTGCTGTTTTTTTGTAGTGTAAAACTTTAAGCTTTAAGCTACACGGGCAGCGATTGACGACAAGAATTTAGAGTTTTGAAGTGAAAAGCAGAAGTGATGGGTGACTCCCACTAATCACGTTTGCAATTGTAAGTGATGGGTCGCCTTCGATGCCCAGCTAGCTTGTGTTGAACAACAGCATTGGAAAGAATTGACGTATCATGGACCATTCTCGAAAAGCATGGTAACTCGTGCAATTCAAAGATGTTATTGTCAAAGTAGCTAGTGTGGAGTTATTATTGTCAAATACGTTTATTCTAACTGTAAGAGTATCCTTGGTATACTATAGGAACTTGTTAAACATGTGTCCACCGTCAAGTATATTTTATTTTACTTAAGATTTTTATTTTAAATTCCTAGTAAAATGTAAAAATAATTTCATTTAATTTGAAGGGCCAACGAATAGTTGATCAAGATGGATTCTCAGTTTTTTTTAATTAATTGTAGTAGAATGTGGTGGTTCTTGTGGTATAAAAAGAAAACTTGAAGGTACCTGCAATTGAGTTTTTTGCAACTTGTAGCACTTGCCTCCCACTAATCGATTTGAACAGCATGATAAATCAATTTATTCTGAGTTTGTAAAACATAGTTGCTCTTGGCCAGATTTGGTAAATAGATTTACAATGTCTCACAAATCTATATATTTACTTCACATTTGAAAACTTGACTATTCTAGGCCAACCTTTGCAAATCGATTTACAATAATTTATAAATTGATTTACTTTACATTTGAAAGCTTGACTACTATCAGCCAATTTTTATAAATCAATTTGCAATAGCTTATAAATCAATTTACTTAAGACATTAATCAATTTACGTAAAACATAAATAGATTGACTACTCACAAAAGATCTTGATTCCATAAGTAAATCGATTTACTCCTTGTTTCAATACTTAGCCTTTTCTGTTGGATTAGCCATTTGCTTGCCTAATTGATTTCCTATTGAAGTAGGTTAATCAACCTACTTAAGCCATGTTATCGCCACAAATCCACATAGCACACAAGTTTTATGCCAGCGTGTTATTTCATATGCCAATTTATCCAATTTCACGGTAATCGTTATGTCTCCATTAACTGAGGGCAAAATTGCTCCAATTTAAAACTTCTAAAGAGGAATTGAGCCACAAAAATCTTCCGGGGCAAAATTGCTCTTATAAGAAAACTTTTGAAAAAAAAATAGTCTTTAACCCATTAGATCACCCTTCAAGTCCAACTCCTTCAAAATTAATATTTTACAGCTCTCGTATAATTTTAATGCTCTCTTATTCATCATATGGTGAAAAATCTTCTTTCTCTTTGAATCATGATCCAACACGTCACATGTGCACTTTTTGGAAGCCCATGGAGTCATCTTTCATCACTTGATTGATATTAAGTTAATCCCCACAATATGCTTTTTGGGATTCTTATCATAACGAATATGAGACCATCAGAAATTCATATTTATTAGGAGGTATTTCCCTAATTTTTCTAAAGCCAAATTTTGATCTTTAAGTATTTTTTAATAATTTTTAAGAAATTGCTTTATTCTTGGATAAAATGTAAGAAAAATATTCTTTAAGATGAGATTTCCATTTGTAGGCATGATAACATTTTTATAATTTATAATTTGAAGTCTCCTAATATTTTTTTATAATTAAAGTTGGCTAATAATCTTTTAATTGATCAAAATTATAATAATTCTTTAAAATTCCTTGTTTAGGTAATTTTCGTATAATACTTCAATTCAGCCTCAAAGATAGTTTAGGGAATCATTATACACCTTTTTGTGTCTCAGGGGATCTTTCCTAAATTCCCATGCATAATTTCCAAAATTATCCTTACGCAATTGTGACTTTTAGAAATTATGTTTTGGCCCAAGCTCAAAACAGTAGATATTGAATGTTACCTACCGAATTCGACTAACCTTTAATTACTTAGTTAGCCTTTATTTGAGAATGTTGAATATTACATTGTTCCTGGATATCATTTTATCGTTAGGGGTATTTCAGGAATCTTACCTGACTGACTAGGTTTGGTAGCCTACTTATGTCACTTCCAGTCCCAAAATTTTGGAGATGACAATTATTACTCCATTTATTATTCGTATGTAAAATACTTTAAATTAAGAAAAATATAAACTTTAATCCCTGAATGTTTCTCAATTATTGATTCAATCTTTAAACTTTAATTTAAAATAATTTAGCCCCTATGATTTCTTGACAAAAGGATAAGTCAATTCTTATAGAATTCTCGACTCAAAATAACTTAATCCTTGTACTTCTTTCACTCAGTAAACAATATGCACTGAATTAATAAAATTCTTATTTTGTAACTTGTTTTGATGAGATAGTTGATTTTCACTTGGTGGAATCAAATCATTGTATGCAGAATATAGATCTGTGGAATTGTTTCAACAAAAGTAGATGCGTACAGCTACGGAATAATACTAATGGAAGGAATTTGAAGAAAAAGGCCAACACAAGATTTGTTCAATGATGGATTGAGCTTGAAGAGTTGGGTGAGTGAATCCATGTCAGATGCATTAACCCATCAAGTAATAGATTCCAATTCATTAGAAGGAGAAGATATATGAACAATATATTGGTAATATTTTGACAACTACATCCACTATTCTTGATTTGGCATTGAATTGTTGCTCCAATTGGACACAAAGGCGTTGCAATATGTCACATGTTGTGGTGTCATTAAACAAGATCAAGGACAAGTTTATGCAAAAATGTCATTCAAAGAGATGTTGAAGCTATCTATTGTGGCCCATCTCTCATTTCTATTGTCTATCCCATTTAAAAAGGGAGAAAGACTTATAAGGACCACCAAGATATACGAGTCCCAAAATAATCCCTCAAAATAGCTTTTTTCTTATGAATCCTTAGAGCTTAGGGACTATTCAAGAATAATTTTGTTAAATGACTTTATTGCCCTTTGTAAAACTAACACTACAATAGAAGTGAGGGTTTCTGAGCTGGTTGACCTCCTTTATATATATATAATAGAATAGTAGTACCACCAACATTGTGTGGCTATGCAATTTAGCATGGATCAAGACATTTCAGGTTTTGTAGGAAGAATCAATGGCAAATGTTGACACATATAAATGGTAATGTAACTGGTGACTCACATATAATTATATCTCTTCATAGGAATTAACCCTCATAAAGCAAAGGACTGTGAGGAAAAAACATATTATTTTATCAGAAAGGGTGCATGGGTTATGCAAACCCTTCCTGCACCCCTTTTCTGATAGGGTAATTTGTTTTTCCCCATCTTCTGTTGATTTCCAGGCTTAATTGCTAAATAGATACAAGATATAAGTGAACGCTTACATTATTATATATATAGATTAGGAATGCGATTGATTCTAGCTACAAAGCTTATAAAATCTTTATCCATCCAAATTGCATGGCTGCTTAATGTTGGAAGTATTACTCTATTATATATATAGAGAAGCGACCAAGTAGCTTAGAAACTCTAACATTGAAGAGTTATGACACATCATAATGTTGAACTTCATAGCTTTTAACTTGGTGCCATGACAAATCCCTATTTTTATTATATATTTCACATTTTATTTGGGGGTTTTGTCATAAAGTTGAGCTTAAAATATCTCTTTTGTAATTAATTGTAATTAAAGGTGTTTGTATGAAATTAAGGTTGAAAAAAGGCAAAAATGTCATCAATTTCATGATTTACCTTAATTGATTAATTTTTGGAATAAAAAGTATTACATTTTTTGTTTATTTTCTTTGCTGATCAATTTGGGGAAAATTACATAAAAGAACCTAGAATTTTTGGAAAGTACAAATTGACGATGTACAACCCAAAATTTGGAAAATATTGAGATACCAGTAAAATTTTAAAAAAGGATACTTTTGGAAACATTTTTCTAAAAATGAAAACCAGATAGGGTTCAAGAGTTGATTGTGCATGGGAAAGGTGTTAGGCAACCTGCAACACCCATTCATAAGAATGGTTACCCTATATCAATTATTTAAAAATGAATATGACCTTTAATTTTTTTTATAGTTACACAAATAAAAAAAAATAAATTAATAAAATATTTACAAAAAATAAGAAATTAATAAAATGAATTTTTTATATTTACAAAGTTGGACTTGACCTAAGAAGAGAGCCTAGGGCCTATGTATTATTTAGAGGGATCAAAGCCCACGTAGTTCAAAGTAGAAATACATGTCATTGGGTTTGTGTTTTTTTAAGGAAAAAGTTCCTTTAATTTATTTGAGAAAATAATTTTTTATTTGTTTGGTATTTTTTATTTTATGAAAACAATTCTTCTATTTTTAATTGAATAAAAGAAAGGTTTTTGGAAGGCTCTTGGACTAAACTTCCTAAGAAGATTCCTATAATTTCACACGGAAGAATAATCGATTTTTACATGAGGAGGCTCAAAAAATCTCACATGATAAAAATCCCTTTTAAAATCAATTTCATTTATTTTTGATAAAAAGAGAAGCTTCCTTCTTAATTATTTTCATTTATGAATCATTTTTCGTTTTCCTTTACATACAAAAAACTTAGATTAGAGAGAGATGAAAATAACATATAGGTAATGCACATTCAAACAGTAAAAATAAGTGGTGGAAGAGCAAACCATCACATGTCAACTTAATGAATGAAGGATGCATACCTTCTTTGTAGTCCGAGTAACCCAAATATATCATTGGGCATATCCTCACAATATCAATAAGAAGAGAGCAGCATAAATATTGTTGAGGTGGTGGAGGGAAAGAAATAAAAAGAAAGAGGGATGAGTGGTACAATCACGTGAAACTAAAAAGATTAAATAGAAAAATATAAGGAGGAAAAAAAAGAAAAAGGAAACAAGATAAAATAATCTAAATTATATTGGATTGCACTCTTTAGCAATTAGTGTTGTAGCTCACAAAGGTGACAACAATCACAAGAGTATATGCTTTCCTTGGACATAGAGATGAAACAATAAAAATAGAAGAGAGAGAAAATGAAAAATAATAAGAAAAGAAATCAATCCAAATTTCATATTAGATTTACCCTTTAGTTATTGGTGTTGAGGCATCACATACCAGCCATAAAAGCATACGCTTTCCTTAGGTATAAAGAAGGGAAAAAAAGTAGAGAGAAGGAAAAAGGAAAAAAAATCAATATCCTCATTATATTAGAATCCACCCTCTAGCCATTGATGTTGAGGCATCACATGTGTGGCACTCAATTATAAGGGTATAGGCTTTCCTTGGGGGTATCAGGGAAAACAAGATAAACAAAAAGATGAACAATATATTTCACTCTCTTTAGGCACCTCTTACTATTCATTTTGTGTGTCTTGCTTCAACCCTTGCTCTTCTATTTATAGTCTAAAGATAGGTTTTTCTTCATAAATGCTCATTCTGTTTTGAAATTTCATTTATTTTATTCTTTGTATTCTATGTTAATAAAACTTCCTAACTTGACCCAACACTACTACAAAAAGGGGTTATAACGTCCCAAATTTGGCACCTTTAACGTCCCAAAACGGGGGGACGTATATGTTGGGGGCGTAGTATGTTGTAAGAAAAGGCGTCCCAAACAAAAGGGACGTCTAAAGTGGACCCAGCGTGGGACTTTAGAAGTCTCAATTATTAATTTGGGACGTCTAAAGGTTAGGTTTTTTTATACCATAATTTACATTTTGTATTACCCAGCGAATTCAAACTGCAGAAATAGAATAGAAGACGGATTCATAAACTACACTGTCCGTTACAAAATGGTAAGGACATCCAGTACTACAATCTTTACTATATATACATACAATAACAACTCATACAACCTACTACTATATATATCAACAATAACAACCAGAAAGTGTCAAAACATTGTCATCACACAACTACAAACTTATATAAAATAAAAATTTTACTGCTCTATATGTTGAAGAAGATGTCCAGCCAAAAGATCTCTGATCAAATCAAGGTCTACACATAGGTAGACATCTTTATTATCAAAAATCTGAAAATTAGAAAGTAAGCTTTGATGAAATGAATCTCAAGCAAATGAATTAATTAGCATTTCGATTAGAACACCAAAAATATTATCATTTGAGAATGAAGAAGCGATTACCTTTTCAAAATCGCTAGTAATTCCACTTTGAGTGATGTTATACATATAAAATATAACATAATATCCGCATTCAGTGTTGCCAGGTTGTCGAGGCCACTTTAAATCAAAGGGATGCAATTGGTTGTTAAAATTAATAAAGGTATGTCTAAAAGGACCGTCAATGAAACAATTAGCTAGGATCGAATATACTTATTATCGGATAAAACCACTTTGGCTTTTTAACAACTGTACCCTCGCGTGACCCGCCTAGGACTCTATATGTTTGACAAGCACTATCATGAAAATCAAAATGAACAAAAATTAGAACTATTCATTTTTTTAAGAGTCAATGAAATACAAACAGAATAACTTACGTGTCGAAGACGGATTTTGTATCTTTGTTTGGCTTTTTACTCAAGGGATCAAACCAATAGACTACGTTGTGGCGGGGATATATAACACACAAATTCCAGTAGTAACTTTAACAACATGTACACATTAAAAAGAAGTTAGATGAGAAGACAATTATTTATTAAACTTCTTAAATTGACAAAATGTAAATACGAACCGTTGAACAATGGGTGCTAGATAACAACGAAGTTTGGTCTGTCCCATTGCGTAGCCGACATAGTGAGTCCTATGCACCACAATACAAGTATCCCCTGTCGTATTCGCAGGACATAAGAATCCATACCAATCACGTCTTTTCATGTTTGTGCAGAGACCGTGGAAGGTGCTAATAGAATTAAAATAAGGAATGAATTATTGAATGTATGAAATCAAAAAACCACTAAATGAATTCTATGGGAAAATTGAAAAAAAAAACTTACCAGACTGCAAATTTCACCCAGCCTGCATCTATCTCCTCCAAACTGATAAATTGCTTGAGATCTGTATTGTCAATCTTGTAGGGTTACTCCAATGTAAGGCCCACAATCCATGGAGGCATCTTCAAGTCAATCTGTATAATGCCCTTGTAGATCTGTTGCAGCCGTGCTAAGTAGGGCTATTTCCTCGCATCTTCGTCATCCTTTTAGAACATCAAAAAACAAATTGTTATTAGGATGCCAACAGATTTTCAGTAATAGTAAGGTAATTCCTACCATTGGAGGTGTTGCGTCTGAACCAATAAGATTGTGAGGCCAAAGGATGAAAGATCCTATCGCTTGACCTAACGTGCCAACCTCTAGATCAGGAACAGGGATGGTTGTACCTTCTTCCCCCTTTCTAACACTCGTCATATTCACCCTACGAAAATCCTACAGAATTTGCTGATGATGATGGGTGGTAGCACGTGTGTGAACGAGAGCATCAGCAACAACACGCAACAGTGGATCATCCAAATAGAGGGTGGAAGGGTCTCCCAACACTGGAGTGGGAGAAAGGTCACCAAGTGGTTCCTCCAGAGGGTTGTAACTTTCTCTGGTGCTATTGAAGGCCGGGGATTCCTGAGTTATATGCTCGTCCCTTGCCCTTTGCGTTTCGAACATCTTTGCCATTTCAAGTTGAAGCTCTGGCAACAGCTCTTGTCGGAGCTTGTCGCGAAGGTTGGCCTCGATCTCTCGTTCGAGGTCCTCTCCAATCTTGGCCACAACGTCCTTACTAGGTCCAGCTTGTGACGAATAACGTGAGTCTCATCCAAAATACCTCGCGGCACTAAATCCCCGTGTCTCTCCTCGAACACGACCGAGGTCATCTGCCTTCCCAATAGCCGTTGACAAGATGTCCATCCGTCTACTTGGATTGAATGAACCTTGGCTACTCTGCTCATCCAGTTCATCATGTAGCATACAGTTTATCATAAATGTATTGAAACTACTCGCGATATGTAAAAAACTAGGTACTTATGGTATAACTACTTACAATCCTAGCAACAACCTCAGCAACAGTCGGATTTATGTACTTCCCAGCCTTAATCCTCCCTGCTTTCCATTTTTTGTGACGTGGAGGAGGTACCGGTTGCTGGATAACAACGCTAGGATCAGATTCCGCTGCTTCCTTCATTTTCTCTAACTCTTCTTGCATCATTTGCCGCTCAAGCTTCCGATATCTACCACGAGACATGTAATATTGATATTTATTTTCTGATTGCCTCTGTGTATTTGCTGCACTTAATTTCTATGAATGAAAAACAACAAAAAATAAATCAACGATATCAAGTATATGAAAATTAAAAGTTCTATATCATGACGACATAAATCTTACCAAAAACTCAGGATATGCTCGTGATGCCACAAACAACCTCCAGTCCTTTGGAGACAAATACGTATACTGTGCACATGGATCCTGACCCCTAAGGGCCCCTCGAATGTACCGTGCTGTTAGCTTGTTCTTGAAACCTTTCCATCGTACACGAACCTCATCCATCCAGTGCTTATGCATCTCCCTGGTGTCTGGGACATCGTATGTTTGCTGCAAGGTAAAACATAAGATTATTATATTTGAAACAATAAGAACAAAGCTACAATGCATCAAAACTTATATACCAAAAGTTGCTGCTAAATCATGTCTTTCATTTTTGGGGGAACCAATCTCCAATTATCGTAGATAATGCGCACTTTGCTTCGACCCAAAAACCCTATGTAGCTAATGAAGTGGTCTTCCTCAGGACCAACTGGATTCAGATTGTCATTGAAGTCTATATGCAGCATCTCCTGTTGATGTTCATGACGTGCAACTAATGCTCCTATCTTTGTATAGCCTCTAACCCTCCTTCTTGCAGGGGGTTCATCTCTAGGCCTTTCGTCATTACTAGGGCTTTCGTCATCTCTACGCCTCTCGTCATCACTAGAGTTGTCCATATTCCTGTTAACACAAAAAGTATCTTCAGAAACGTAAATAAATTGCAATAAAAATGAAATAAACTAAGCGGGAAGTAAAACAGAAAAAACACACAGTTCTCGTTTATAAATTAAGGTTTTACTCTATTGTTTCCCATAGTCCTTTACCATGGTCATTTCTTACAGCATATTAGTCATCATATACCAATTCCACTTCATTTGTTCGAGGTGGAGTTGTTGTGAAAGGTGGTGTGTTATCAAGGTTGAAGGTTGGATCACTATACTTCTGTTTTTTACTTTTAAGGACAAAGGACATGTTTTTGCTAGCAGGATTGGTGACATAAAACACTTGTTTCGCCTAGCTTGCTAAAATGAAGGGCTCGTCTCTATAGCCAACTCTTCGAAGATCGACTGAGACAAATCCAAATTGTTTATCTATTACCACAGCATTATTGCTAACCCACTTACATTTGAATAAAGCAACTTTGAACTTGTTGTATGTCATCTCCCATATTTCTTCTATAACTCCATAATAGGCCATAGACGCTAATATGGGGTTCGAACTGGAAAAGTGTATAGCTTCAGCTTTTACCATGACCCCACTATTTTGAATGGTACTTCTGTCATCTTGCTCTTTCTTATAGAAAGAATAGTCATTTATATCATAACCGGTCCAAGTAATGACCTGAAACGAAGACCCCCAAGCTAGCCACTCGATTGTCTCAGACACACCGATCTCGTGCAAAACCTTTTCCTCGAACCACTGCATGAAAGTCTTGTTTTGCTCAATAGCAATCTGCATGTCATTCTTCCTTAGATTCTTGTTCTTCAAAGTCTTTCTGTGTTCATCTATGTAAGGTTGAACTTCTTCCATATTATTCAGGATATACAAGTGGGCTTGCAACACCTCTTCACGAGGAACATTCTTCACTTTCAGTCCTCGTGTTCCCTTGCTTCTCCCCTCTTCATGCCGAGATTATTCCTTCTTCCCTGACATATAATCTTTGCAAAACTCCATAGCCTCCTCAACTACATATCTTTCTACTATTAAGGCTTCTGGTCGATAAGGATTTTTAGAATACCCTTTTAAGATCTTCATGTATCGCTCGAAAGGGTACATCCACCTCAGGTAAACTGGACCGCAAAGCCTTACCTCCCTTACCAAATGAACTACCAAATGCACCATTATATCAAAAAATGAAGGAGGAAAATGCATCTCTAGTTGTGACAAAATAATGTAACCCTCATTTTCCAGTTCATCCAACTTTTCAGTGTCAATGACTTTGTTACATATAGCATTGAAGAAAACACACAATCTTGTTACAGTGGTTTGTACTTCATCTTTCATTATGCCTCTAATAGCTACCGGTAATAGTTGTTGCATCAACACATGATAATCATGGGACTTAATTCCCACTAACTTTAAATCGTCCATTGAGACACATCTTCTCACATTCGAGGAATACCCTTGCGGTACCTTAATTTCATGCAAACACCGACACAAACTTCTTTTCTCTGCTTTTGATAGTGTATGCGCTGCTGGCTCCATGTATGCCCTCCTACCATCATCTCTTAGTTGTGGATGTAACCGTTCTCTTATTCCCATATCAACAAGGTCTATTCTCATACTAATCCCATCCTTTGTCTTCCCTAATATGTGCAAAAGCGTACTGATAAGGCTATCACAAACATTCTTCTCCACATGCATCACATCAATACTGTGTCTCACGTCAAGCGAACGCCAATATGGAATATCAAAGAAAATGGATCTCTTCTTCCATATGTTCTTCTCACCCGCAACCCTCTGATTCTTACTAAAAGTGACATTGATACATTCCACTCGATTGTAGACTTCCTCTCCAGTTAATGACTTTGGAGCCATTCCATACTCTGGTAAGCCGTTAAAACGCTTTCTTAGCTTACGATACGGGTGGAACCGATGAAGAAACCTCCTGTGGCCAAGGTAGATAGTTTTTCTTCCATGTTTTAGTTGTTAGAAGTGTGTGTCTGCTTCACATATTAGGCATGCTTTATGGCCCTTCACGCTGTACCCTGACAAGTTTCCGTACGCAGGGAAGTCGTTTATCGTTGTGAAAATCATTGCACGTAGCTTGAAAGACTCCTTCTTATAAGCATCAAACACATCTACGCCTTCCTCCCACAACTTCTTCAAGTCCTCAATCAAAGGCGGCAAATAGACATCAATATCGTTCCCTAACTGTTTTGATCCAGAAATCATCATAGATAGCATCATATACTTACGTTTCATACATAGCCAAAGAGGCAACTTGTATATTACAAGGAGAACCAGCCACGCACTATGTGTGCTAGTAAGAGTTCCATACGGATTGATATCGTCGGTACAAACCCCAAGCCGAAGGTTTCTTGGCTAGCTGCCAAATTGAGGGAATATTTCATCTATTTTTTGCCATTGTGGAGAGTCAGCTGGGTGCCGAAGATATTTCCCATCATATATTCTCTCATCAGAGTGCCATCTCAACTTCTTCGCTTTTGTTGCAGTCGCAAACAAACGTTTAAAATGTGGTATTATTGGAAGATACCACATAACCTTTAAAGGTTACCTTTTACTTGTCACATCGTCACAACCACCATCTTTTTTCATTTTGTATCGTGCAGTTTTACACTTAGGACACTTACTAAGACCTCCATACTCATTTCTGTACAGTACGCAGTCATTAGGGCAAGCTTGTATCTTTTTATACTCCATACCCATCGTAGACAGGATTTTCTTGGCCTCATACATACGATTTGGAAGTATATTATCCTCTGGAAACATATCACACAATAGTTCAAGCAGCAATGTGAAACTACTATCGGTCCACCCACAAGTTGCCTTTAAGTTAACCAAATGTAATGTTCCCGTCAGCCGCGTGTACTTACTCCCACGGTACAATGGTGTCTTTGCATCACTCTGCAGGCTGTCATATTCCTGCGACTGCGCAAAGGATTCTGCCTCAACATCGAGAATCATTTTCTCCATTCTATCTTCACTTATGATATCCACATCTTCCTTCTTGTGCGACGGACAATCCATTACTTCCTCACCATGCCATATCCACCTCGTGTACCGCAGATTTATTCAATCACAAAGTAGGTGATCCTTTATGACATCAACATCTCGTCGACTCTCATTCAAACAATTGACACAAGGATAAAAATACTTCCCATTTTTTGCAAGAGCATTCTTTTTAGCGAATTCAATAAATTCTTCCACCCATTTCTCATATTCTTCACTAGTTTTCAAAGCATTCATCCAACTATGATCCATTTTGTTACCATCTAAGGCATTCCCAATAACATTCACACGTTTAGTACAATTGTCAACGACATATGATGAGATTGCCTAATTAAGTTATCAACCCAATTTAGGATTTTAAAATATGGGCTTAATAACTTTATTGCCCCCTCCAAGTCTCCTCTCTCTCCTCTTAAAAGGGTTTCAGTGCTATGTAACTTATTTTTTTAATAAGTATATGTATATAAACATTAATGTATAATAAAGTAAATATAATAGGATTAAATTAAAGAATTTTTTTGAGGTTTGGAAGGATACTCTAGAATAATGCAAGCCAAAAGAAAAAAAAAAGAAAGAAAGCAAAACCCCAATTACAATTAGATGATTTTTAGTTGAATATTGACAATACAAAACTTTAATTTCTACTTGAATTTTTTTTATGAGAAGAAAATTAAACTTTGTTGATCACAATAAGTCTGACTCCTGTAATATTATATATATCAAAGATTTTCATTAATGGAATTAAAAAAAATGAGTTTCATCAATGTTAAAAACCAAACTATATATCGCAAAAATCAAAATTCTATAATTTATGAATTTTGATTATCTTTTACTAACAAAAAAATTTTAAGTTGAGTTCTTCCAAAAATAAAATTATTTTATTGAAAATATTTAGATAAAAATTATTTAATGAATATTGGGGTTATGGTTTTCTTTTTAGTTTTAGCTTGAATTATTCTTCATAATTCCTTTGGAATACAAGAATTTCTTTAATTTAAACAAATCATATTTTATTTTATTATATATACTAATTAATGGTAATATATATACACAAAACTAAGTTATGAATAACTTAATTAGAGATTTATTGAGTTTAACAACCAAATTTAAAATTTTCCTATTTGAGGCAACTTTATGTGGAATTTTCCCTTGATTAAAATTAAAATAACCGCTACTCATTCAAGTAAATTTATATTTAAAAAAGAAAATAAACCATTGCAGTAGAGTTCCCGAATACAATTTAAGCAATATAAGCACACCAAACACACCAGGCTAATCTCAACAATCTCAATATAAGCAATATATAAGCACAATTAACGTGATATTTCCTATTGCCTAGGTTTTCCACATTGCAAGTTTTACTTTAATTTATTCAAGTAAATGTATATTACAAAAAGAAAATATACCATTCTGTTACAAAAAAAAGCAAGAAGAAAATAAACTAACCTAATCAAGGGGCACCCACTGTGCTATGTGTGCTGGAGAGGTAGAGAAGACGTTGGAGATCAGAGGTGTATGCACGGTGGGGAGGTACACCGGAGGGTGGAGAAAGCAAAGAACCACAGTAGTGTGGACGACAATGGAAGGAAGGAGGTGGAGGAGAGAAAAAACCTGTGGAGGAGGTGAAGTTGCAGAAGGGTGGCCTCTGGTGCGTGCCTCCTTCAATGGATTTTTCAGGTGGAGGAGGGAGGAGTTAAAGAAAGAAAGAGTAGTTGAAGAAGGGAGGAGTTGAAGAACAAGAAAAGAGGCCGACGGTGGGGGGAGGAGGAAGAAGAGTAAAGTTTTGGGTCAAAAAAGGAGGGAGGAGGGAATGGACGCATGTGAGGAGGGGGAATGGGATTGAGAAGGCGCATGTCAACAAGTGTTTGACATGCGCATTGGGGACGCCTTTAGGCGTCCTAAATGCCATTTAGGACGCCTAAAGTCTTAGTTTAGGTGTCCCAAAATAATTTTGGGACGTCTAATCCAATCTCCTGGAAGCACTTTAGACATCCCAAATACAAATTTGATACGTCTAAAGGTTCCCCTGCATACATATAATTACGAAAATGCCACCGCCTCCCTTTTTAACCACCCAATTTTAAATTTGGGACGTCTTTGGGGGTGGTTATATCCTAATTCTGTAGTAGTGCAATGACCATCAATGAGAGATGTTTTTTTTTAAATTTTCATTTTTTTTTCATTTTTCCCATGAGTAATATCCTAATTTAAACATACCAACATGAATGAGAGATACATTTTTTTTTTTATATTTTCCATACAATCAATTTTCTAATTTAAACCTATCAACATGAATGAGATATATGTTTTTTTGTATTTTTTTTAATTTCTATTTTTTGTCATCCATAATGACTCCACACTAAGTTTACTAATCCGTATATCAATCAACATTAATGAGATGAATTATTTTGAAATTTGTTGCCATTTATCACAAACTTCAACTACAAAGCAATCACCATTAATAATGATTATTTTTCAAATTTCATTTATAATTCAATCACCATCAATGTCATTTTCTTATAATTTAGATGTGCAAGCATCAACGAGGATTTTTTTTTCATGTTTTTATTATTTTTATTATTTTTTGTGTGGGGCTCATACAAAATGGGGTGTTCACAGATGATGAAAGGAACAAGGGAAAATTATGAAAAATGGCCTAAATGTTTTGAAAATTATGATTAGCCCTATAAAGTTTTCAAGTTTGCTGTTTAGTCCCTCCACAAAACTTTTGAATCTTTCATTTTAGTCCCTTAGTCAAAACATGTCCAATTAATTGAGGAGACCTAACCCATCTAGATGCTTCTTCTTGGTTGCGAAAATAGTGAGTTGAGAGAGCAGAGACACAGAAGCTCGAAATAACATGAGAGGAAGTTTGGACCTTCGATCCACCACACCTCCTCCATCTCTTTCTTTCACCAACATCACCTCCCTCATTCATCGTCGTACCTCTATCATCTGTTGGTGAGTAGGAAAGCTTGGGAGACGCCAAAAAAAAGCTAAAAGAGCTTCATGCACTATCAAAAGTGACAGAGTCACCACGAAGGAGATGCTCAGAAGCATCATCACCTCCCTCTTTCAATGCCATCGTACCTCCCCATTCCCACCACTACCTCCATCCTCTCCTCTACCCATCTCTACCATGGTGGTCTTCCCCTATTTTGTACAGGCCTTCATCAACGAGATTCACCAGTCTTGCTACAAAAATTTCAGTTGTAATTCCTTTACTGTCTTCTCTTCACTGTCGAAATTGAATTTTATTCTTTGGTCTTTCATCAGATTCAAACTATTGCTCCTTTACTTTTGGGTTTATATTCAGCCACCAATCTTCCTTAATTAAGTTTTAATTTGTCAATTTAATTGGTGTTCTTTAATGTCTGGAATTTTGAAAGTGTTTGATGAAGTTGTGATGACACATTGCAGTGGCTAATTCTTTCTTCTCTTAGAGCAATGAGGTGATTCTTAAGCTTTGAGCTTCATAGGGGAGAGTGTACTACTATCTGATCTCTATATTGAATCTTTTGTATTAGTTAAATTCTAGGTTTAGAGTTAATTAGTATATGGGACTGGAGTTTTGTATTGGGATTCTAAGCATTTCTTGAGATTAGATATGTATTTGGTTTTAACTTTGTGCACTTGACACTTTGAACGTAATTAGTAGCAATTTCTTGTGTATTGACTTGGTTAAGCTTGTGCTTGGAGTTGCTATGAATATATTATGTTTGTAATTCAAGGGTCCTTCGTTACTTATATATGTCTTGCATATTGTTAATTACAATTGCTAGTGTTTAAATTGAGTTTCAGTTAGATGGATTAATTTCTACCCTATGTGGAGGAATTAATTCACCTAACTCAAGCTAACTCAAAGTGTCTTTTGAGCACATTTGTCAAACTAGCATACTCCTGTTATCTTTTGAAGTAAGGATAGATGAAATTCATTGTTCTAAGAGGTTTTATCATCATTTTCAAAATCAATTTTCATTCCATTCCACTTTTATTCTAAAAATCCAAAAAAGATTATTTTTAAAGCATTTTAGTTCTTAGATAAAAAGCTCAAAATTCTTTTTAACTTTTTTTCCAATCATCGCAATTAGTTTATAACTAATTAATAAAAGGCTCATCAAGAAACGATTTGGGATTACACCCTATATTACTATCCTTGGTTTAATTTTGAAGAAGTTACCAAGACATATAAGTCAACCCGTTATCGCCAAGTGGCACTGTTGCTAGGGAGCCAATTAATTGGTTCCCTAGTAGCTAAGTGTCAATCTTTGATTGATGGGTACCTTGAGCTTTTAGGTTGCATTTTAGGTAGCTTAGGTAGTTTTACATGTTTTTTTATAGTATCTCATTGCATTTTGCATAAGAAAATTTTGAAGAAATATCCACAAATATCTTGATTTTCCTTTGTTTTTGTATTTGGATTCTTGCATTTCTTGAATTGCTCTCCCTTGATTTTTTATTTCTTTATGCTTGGCTTATATAAAGTGGTTTCATTGCATTTGAATTGCTTGTGGATAACTTGGTTTTGATGCTATTTGGGTGCATTATTCTAATTTCCAAGTCACAAATTTTGGTGATATAGTTTTCCATGTGAATAGTGAGCATTTTGACAATTCAGTTGCCAATTTTCTTGATTTCTTCGTATCTTATTGTCCATCATACACATCGTACATACTCATTTACACTTGCACTCATTTTATTTCATACATCTTTTGGTTGAATTTGTGTGCAAGACACTTTTGACACTCCGTTACGTTATTCCATTGCTTGCTTGATAGCTTTGCATGTCCTACCAAATTTATAGGACATTTGATCATCTACTACTCTTGATCTTTTCATTGATATAAGTGATTTGTTTCTTAGGGTACAACTATGGACAGTAATGGTAATGGTCAATAAAGGAGAAGAACCATAAGGGATGTAACAAGTTCAGATGTGACTTATAATCCTTTCAATGTTGCATGCCCTAATTTTGAGATTAACGGTCCTTTGATTAATTCACTACCTTATTTCCATGGACTTGAAATGAAAGACCCTTACAACCATTTGAATGCTTTGCACATGACTTGCTCAAGCATGAAACCTATTAGTGCTTGCTTAGATGATATGCCACTAAAGGTGTTCAATCTCACCTTAAAGGGGAAGGCTAAAGACTGGTATATGATGCTACCAAGACATGTTGGCGATGCTCTTAATTTATGGGTTAATTTGAAGAAAGCTTTCTTGAATAAGTACTTTCCTGATTCAAGGATTGCAGAACTTAAGAAGGAGATCTATTATATCAAAAACAATATCCTTTGGAGTAATTTTATGAACATTGGAGCCGGTTTCAAGAGTTTCTAGCCAAGTGCCCACACCATCAAATTAGTGATAAGTAGTTGATTTAATATTTTCATAATGGTTTTCTACTTAATGAGAAGGGTATTTTAGATGCTTTAACTGAAGTTTCTTGGGAAGATTACACTACTGAAGAGGTATGGGCTCAAATTCGAATGGATATTTTCAAATCCCTATCTCACCTGAAGACTAAGGAAAGACTACTTTTACATGTCCTTTTAGTACCTTCACATATTAATGGATGCCATTTAGATTATGTAATACTCCAAGCACCTTTCAAAGGTGTATGATGTCGATCTTTAGTTATTTATTGGAGCATTTTATGAAGGTTTTTATGGACAATTTCACTACCTATGGCAATAGTTTTGATGAGTGTCTTGCTAGTCTCTAGCTTGCTTTGAAAAGATGTTTGAAAAAAATGTTATTTTGAATTACGAAAAGCGTCACTTCATGGTGGATAGGGTTATTGTTTTGGGTCATATCACCTTGTTTCCTCTAAATGAATAGAGGATCGAGCTAAAATTGAAGTTATTTCATCACTTCCTTATCTTAGCTATCTTAAAGAAGTGAGATCTTTTCTTGGGCGTGTGGGATTCTATAAGTGTTTTATTAAAGATTTTAGTAAAATTGCCATTCTCCTTTCTACTTTGCTTATAAAAGAAACTAATTTTCATTTTGATGACAAGTGTAGACATGCCTTTGACACTCTCAAATCAATGCTAGTGACACCTCTTATCTTAGTTGCACCTAATTGGAAGTTGCATTTCGGGTTATCTTGTGATGCTTCTAACAATGCTATAGGTGTTATGCTTGGTCAGAGAGAGGATAAGCTAACTAGAGTAATTGCTTATTCATCTAAGATACTTGGCTCAGCTCAAGTAAACTATACTACTACGAAGAAAGAGTTGTTTACTATGGTGTTTGCTTGTGTAGCACATATATCAATGCAAAATTATCCAACCATAACATTATGCATAAATTGAGCTATTGGAAATTATTGAACTCCACTTTGTAGCACATTGGAGCTCTAACCACCTCTTCTACCACCAAGACCCAAGCAATTTAACCACTCATGATCTTAACAGTAGCCAAAACCTCCTCAAAACACTAACATGGAAATATGAGTGAATAGCCAAATTAATGAAAGAAGGAAGTGGTTTAGTCAATGAGAGAATAGAAAAAGCAGTAGGTGGTAATTATAGTATTGTTGAGAATAGAACAAATGGAGAAGGGGATTGGCAATGGTGGTCTTATGGTTATGGCAGTAAAGGAAATGGTGGTGAAATGGTTGGAGAAGGGAAAGTGGTTCAAGATGGAATTTGAAATAGTGAAGAGAAGAGGAATGGTAATGCTATGACAAATGAAAGAATGAGGGAGTGTTTTGACGAAGATGAATAGAGAAGGGGGAAATGACAGTGGGATGAAGAGAGAGAGAAGGAACAATGATATGAGTAGACTCGCTGGAACTGTAGCAAATGGCCGGAAACTGGAAATAGCAATGGTAGTTAGGGTTGTTGAAGATGTAGTGGTTTGCGATGGTGGATGGTGGCGCTCTTACTTCAGTCTCCTGTCAGTCTTTACAACGAAACACTTCCCTAACTCAACTCTCACTCCTTGCTCAGCTCTGTCTCTCCTCTCTTCTCTGACATGGTTCTACATTGGATAGATGAGGGAGTTGGAGGTGATGCTTTTGACCAGAACCTAATGAAGATTTTAAAAATTTTTCTAGAAGGACTGATGTGAAAGGTTTTGAAATGTTTTAGAGCTTAATCAGAATTTTCTAAAATATAGGTCTTTCCAGTTAGTTTTCCTAGGCCCTTTTCTTCATGTTTTTGTAATTTTTAGAAATTGTGGATCCTTTTCTGTAGTTTTCACTAGTCTTCAAATTATTAATTCTGACCCTCTGAAACCTCCAATTTTTTTCCAAAACACCTAAAATACAAAATTATGCACAATGTAGCATCAAAAGCACAAGAAATAATTGCACAAAAATAATTAACAAATTATGACTATTTTGCCCCTAATTAGAATTAATTCAAATCAATTGTCCCTAACTAAAATTAATGCTTAATCATGCAATTATGTCCCAGAAAATGCATTAAAAATCCCAATTTAATTATGAAAAGTCTCATAAAAATATGGTTTAATTAATTCCCCCACACTTTGACCTTTGTACTCCTAAACAAAGGCAATTACTTACAATTTCTTGAGTTCCAGTCATCAATGCAATTGAAAGATGAACAATTTCATAATTAGAAAGTAATAGATCAAGTAATCAAATCCTTTAAGTCAACACTAGTCATAGTCAAGTGATGCAAAGAAATTAGCTAACTAAACAATCTCAAAATATTAGAATGAAGAACCAAAGACTCCCAAGGTATTAGTGTTTCACTCATCTTAACTTATTGAAATAATTTCACTCCAGTTCACTTAATCAACACCTTACCATAAGCTTGTCACGACTCTAACATCTCCACTACTAATAGCAATAAATGCAATGAATCAAGAGGACTTAAAAGACTTGTAATATTTGATCAAGGCTAGATGGAATGGATTAATTAGAAAAAAAATAGTTGATATGCAAGTCAAAGTTATGAATAAGCTCATAGTACCTAAATAACTTGAAAATTCTTGCCAATTCTTTTCCAAATTCGTGAACAAGTGCCTTCTTGGTATTTCTTTTATCTACAAAACATTTCTATATATATATAAATATATATATTTCTTTTCTTTTCTTTCTAATACTCTCTTGTTTTTGTTTTTGTTTTCAATTGTTTTCTTTTTCTCTTTTTTTTTCAAACTAAACTCTCTTCTCTTGTTTTTTTCTTTTTTTAATGTCTAGCATCTCAATATTCACATTGTTCACTTTCTATTGGCAAATTACTTTGATTTTAGAGTACCATGAATACTATGATTAAATGACATGACATCCATACAATATAGGAATAGCTCAAAGGGGTAAGCAAAGGTAAATGAATGTAGATTTGTGTTTAGGTTGAAAGGGTTAAAATTGAATACCTCTTTCATTTCCATCACACTAATGCAAATGTCATTTTGAAAAAGAGTAGAAACAAGTTCTAGAAGGTGAAAAACCAAGTGAAAATGCACACATGGAAAGAATTCAAGGCCCAAATAATCTTCTAACAATATTTTTTCTTTCTAATACTCACTCAAACACAATCAATTACATAGCAAGGTAACCACAAAACATCTTCTTAACGATTCCTAATGTTAACCTTACAAAAAACAATCAATCAAAACATTGCAATCAATTATAAAAATGCTCAACTCTAAAAGCACTGATGATGTAGAAAGTTTCTTTTTTTTTTTCAAAAACAAGTAAGCACAAATCTAATTGTGGGTTCATTTCTCTTCCCATTCACTTGAAAAGAAAAACATAGTTTTACAAAGTTGCCAAAACACTAGATCTCATGAAAGCTTAAATAATTTCTCACAAATTACATTTCTAAAGTGGTAAATACGACCCTTTACCACTTAGGATATGCATCAAAGCAAGTCATTCTTGAAAAAATTTTGAAAAAATTTCTAGTTTAATGCATTTTCTCATTTTAAAACAACCAATGGGATTCAAAAATGTATTTTCCTTCCGGCCATACTTAATCAACACATTGTTCTCAATGTGTAAAGCAACTCTATTATTCTAACTTGTTCATTAATGAAGTGGGAAGTTGTGAAGTCTAATGGCAATTAGAGCACAACACGTTGACATCACATAAAGAGGGAGAAGACGAAACAAGTCGCAATAACAAAGGAGATCAAGGTAAAGAGGTGCAATGGTAATTACGTATAGTGGTGGCAAAAAATACGAAGCATGCATATGGGATTCTTATTCTAATTAATAAGCTATACTACTTCTACTTTCTCCTGGAATGCCCTTCCCCCACACTTTTCTCAAACAATCAATGAAGCATATATAACTAATCAATCCAGGAATATTGAAAGTAAAAGATAGTGAAAGGAGAAGCCGCGGTCTGGCCTCAAGGAGGCTTTGATGATTCACCGTGGTAGAGCTTGAGGAGATGCCCATTGTGTAATGCCCCAAATTTTGATTAAGGGCTAATGGCATTTTAAGAGGTTGTAATGAATATTTAGAGAATGATTTTGTGAGTTAAAGTTGATTTGAGATCTGAATTAATTATTAGAAATGCCCAACACCCTGTATTTTATCATAATTATGTGACAGTAATTTTTAAGGCTAAAATGAGGGAAGGGCATATGAAATAGAGAAAGAAATGAGAAAATGTTTTATGTAGTAATTTAGTAAGAATTTCCATAATCAAGGGAAAAATTGGAGAGTGGAAAATTACCGGGTAAATTAATCAGTGATTAATGAAGAAATTAATTACTAACTAAAAGAACTGAGATGTGTGACTAAATGACTAATGGACTAGTTAGTGTAACTATGTGGTTACTTATTTGATGAGAAATAAGGAGATTTTGACGTGTGGCACTATTGGATGAAGAGAGAGTTGATGGAAAGGTCAAATAAGCATTTTTTTTATTTCTTTTCTCTCTCTCCCTTTCTCTTATGCGTATGGTATGGGTAGGGGGCAGAAATTCTGCTCCCATCTTCATCTTCATCTTCATCATCTCATTTTCTCTCTGTTGCTTTCTCCATTTTCGTTCAAGTTGAAGGTAGAAAAAGAAAAGAAAAGGTTGAGATTAAGGTAAGATATTGACCTCAAATGCCAAAACTCTCTTCTTTAATCTTGTTCCTTGGGTTGAGGGCTTCATTTCTATGGTTTTAGATTCTCTATGGTGGTGTTTTGAGCACTCAAGAAAATCTAGAGGTTGAAGAAGCAAGGAACACCTTTGAGAAAGTTGTAAAGGCGAGTAAAATGAACACTTTAATAAAGAAGCAAGGAACACCTTTGTGGCCATTTGGTTAAGTCTTGAATTTTGGAATTTTGCCCTATTTTTGAAAATTAGGATCATTGAGAGTTTGGTAGAATGTGGTCATAGAAATGGTGTATTTTAATGTGTTTTGAATAGAGAGGATTGATTTGAGGTTGAAATGTCAAGTTTGACAATTTTGGGATTTTGTGCTGAATGTTGCCTAAAATAGAGTATGATAATGGAATGGGAATTTGATTGTTTTGATGTTTCCATTGGATTCCTTGTGGAAAATTGTGTATGAGTAGTGTTGGATGTGAATTTTGAATCATTGGAAACTTAGGTTTAAAAGTTACAAGTTTTGGTTAGTGAAAACTCTGATTATGCAGTCAGTTTGCATGGACGTTTTGAATGAGTAAATGGTGATGAAAAAATCTAAAAATTTCCATTCTAATAGAGCACATGCCAAGCTTCAAAATGGATATATAATTTTTGACATTTCAATGTGTGTGCTGGGAGATATGAATTTCCAAAGTATGGTGTCGAAACTGGACTTAATTCTAGAACAATATGGATATTTGTGGAATTCTGTATTTTTGTGGGTGTATACAATAATGATTCATATTTTTTCTATAAAGAGGACTTAAATAGATTTCCATTGGCTTTGGAATCATCCCATTTCGATTTTTCTAGATTTAATTATGATTTTTGGAAGTTCAATAAGGTGACAGAAATTTTCTTAGCCGCAGCCAAAGGTTCTTGGCTACAACCTAAAAGCTTCTGTCTAGCTTTTGGCCGCAGCCAGAGGATTATTGGCTGCAGCCAAAAACTTTTGAACCTCTTTTTGGCCACAGCCAGAAGACTCTTGACTGCAGCCGAAAACTTTTTGTACTATTTTTTGCCGCAGTCAACCCCTATTTTCAGCACTTTGTGATTTTGAAAAGTGGTTTCTAACCTAGTACTTCCAACCCTTTAGGCATATGTTTGGGCTTCTAGTAGCCACCAAAAGGTTTTAAATGATTACCAACTCTAAGTGTTTTGGAATTTAGTTTTGGATTAGAGAGTAACTCTTCATCCTTAATTATGGTCTAGGATTTGATATTTGCCCTGCTCGGAGAGACTAGTGCCAGGGCAAGCGCGGAAAGACCAAGGTAGTGACCTTTCTCTTGTATTGTGTATGATACATTGTATGCATGAATTATCATTGTATTGTTGTTGTGAAATATGTTGTACAAAACCCTACTATTGTGAAATATGTGGATGTCAGATATGTCATTGTGTGTTGCAGCGTGAGCAGTCATAGGGTGTGATGCACGTCACACCTACCCCTGTCATTGTAACTACCATTGTAATTGCCGTTGTAGTTGCTACTATTGATTTATGGATGTGAGATATGTCATTGTGAGTTGCAATGTGAGCAATCATAGGGGGTGATGCATGTCACACCTACCCCTGTCATTGTAACTGCCATTGTAATTGCTGTTGTAGTTGCTGTTGTTGATTTATGGATGTGAGATATGTCGTTGGGTGTTGCAATGTGAGCAATTGTAGGGGGTGATACACGTCACACCTACCCTGCCATTGTAATTGTCGTTGTTGTGTTGTGGTATTGTGAACTTCCTACTTTTAAGAAACATGTCAGTGTGGCTATGTTGTTGTGAAATATGTTGTTGTGCATTGTAGCGTGAGCAATTCAGCGTGAGCAGTCGCAAGGGGTGATGTACTTCACATTTACCCTTGCCGTTGTAACTGTCATTGTAACTGCTGTTGTTGTGTTGTGATTTGCTTACACGCTTTGTGGTTTGCTTACATGCTTGTGATTTGCTTACTATGAGTGAATTGTTACTACTGGGATTCTTTAGAATCTCATTCTTTCCATAAAATAATTTTCAGGCAGGGCCAGTGATTCTAAAGAGAAGTAGGTGATAAAGGGTAGTTAGAGCTCCAGGCTAGGAGTTTTATTTTAGATAGTTGGTTATCATGCTGTTAATTATGGGATATTTTGTTGGGAATTAATTATATTATATTGAACAGTTTGTGTAATCCACTAGAATGGGAAACTGATTATGGATGTTTATGCCCTGTAAACCCTTAGTTGATTAATAGAACCCGAGCGTGTCAGGAATTTATGTTGCACTATGATATTTATGAATGGAATCAAACTGTACAGGCCAATTGTGTATTTGAAATGTGAATATGAGACCATGTTGAAGTAGTTTTAGAAAAGTTTTTGCAAATCCTCTTTTGGGAAATGAAAATTTTAATAAGTCTTAATCTACCATGTGGTCTCTAATTCAACATAATTATGTATTTTTGAACGTAAATCTTGGCCTTGATATGAAAGAGGTTACACATTGACTTTGAATTCCTCACCAGTGGCACTATCCACAAGCTCAACCATTCTAAATGAGTGGGTCTTGGTGGTAGTTAAAGGCCCATACCAATTGGATTTTAGCTTCCCACGTCCAAATTTGAATTGAGCTTGGAACTTCAAAACACGATCACTATAATACCCCGGCTTTTGAGACTTGAGCTTAGAGAATAAGCCTAAGATTAGTGGTTTGCTAAGCCCCGGTTTAGCAAAATCCTAAATTGTGATTAAGGGTTAATGACTCCGAAAGTGGATGT
Source organism: Inga leiocalycina (assembly GCA_963242795.1). NCBI lineage: Eukaryota > Viridiplantae > Streptophyta > Magnoliopsida > Fabales > Fabaceae > Inga > Inga leiocalycina. The sequence continues at coordinate 32,587,698 of OY725326.1, forward strand.
GGTTAGTGATAAATAACCCTTTTGGAGAATATGATGTGACTTGGCACTCGAATGTGATTCGTGTGTGTTGTGATCAGCGCGAAATCCTGTATTTGAGTTCAATTGTGGATTAACATCCAAATTGACTTAGAATAGAGGGAAGAATTGAATGGGGTATTGTGTTGGAAATGGTGTCATAGTGTGTTTTGATGTCATTGAAATTGGTTTGGAACTTTGGAATGGAAAAGTTGCAATGTTAGGTTTTGAAATGTGAATTGTGTTGACATGTTGAGATTGTTGTGAAAATATGTCAATGAGATGTGAATTTTATTGATTTGGTGTTTCCAATGGATTCCTTGTGAAAATTTATGTGGGAATGATGTTTGGTATGAAAATGGAACCATTGGAAGCAAAGATGCAAAATCTGAAATACTGTCCAGTGAAACTCTATTCTGGGCAGTCAGTTTGTGTGAACATTTTGAATGATCAAATAGTGTCTAAAAATTCGGAAACTTTCCAGTCTTAAAGTTCACATCCCAAGCTTCAAAATAGACATATAATGTGTGCCATTTCATTTTGTGAACTAGGAGATATGACTGTCCAAATTTTGGGATGGAAACTGAACTCTGTTTTGGGGCAGTGATGCATTTTATGTAATTATGGAATTTTGTGTTGATTTTGTTTAATGACCCATATTTTTCCTATAGATAAGACTTAAATAGCTTTCATTTGGCTTTGGGATCACCTCATTTCAAGTTTTCTAGAATTAGTTATGATTTTTCAAAGTTTGGGCAGAAAATCTGCCAGAAAATCCGAAAATGGGAATTATGACATCTTCAAAATAAAAGATGACAAAAGCTTGGAAATTAAAATATTTTCTCATCATCTTCAGCTCTCATTTTCATGCTGAACCAGCAGCCAAGAGAGAGAGAAATTTTGAGAGCTTTTAGAGAGACAAAGAGAAGAGAACTTACAAGGTAGGTTGATTTCTTCGGTGAATTCGTACCTAATGCGTATAACCTTGTTCCTAAGCTTCTCTTCTATGTTATGTAAGGTGTTTGAAGCACAAATCTTGGTGTTTTGAAGTTAGGGTTTTCAGCCATAAGAAGGAAAAGCTAGTGGGAGTTTAAGGTAACTTCCAAACTCTTGCATATTAACTATTCTGGCTGTTATAGACAATTTAATCTGTGAAATTTCGCCGGATTGTTTTTGTGTGTAAAAATGGAAAATGGGTTGTGGGGGCTGTTATGCTGCCAAAATTTGTACTAAATGGTAGTTGTAACCTAATGGAATAGTCAATAAAGTGGTTAGGAGTACAAAGGAACGCATTTACGGAGCCGAAACCGAAAAACCCCAATTTTTCCTGGGGAATTGAGAATTTCGGCCAAGGATATTTTGGAGGGGTTATAGATGGATTTTCAATGATTTGATGATTCCATTGAGTTCAGGAGCGAAAATTAGGTGGGGTTACAATTGGTCACTTTTTCGGAAAAGGTCAAAAAAGCATAATTACGAAAATGCCCCTGAAACCCTTAAAGTAGGGCTACCAAGGGTAAATTTGTAAATTGACATTGAATTTGATAATTCCGAGTCCGTAAATGGATTCCTTGGGCAAAAATATGTCAGAATAGCCCATGTCAAGATTTCAAGAAAAGTACAGCCGGACCGGGTTCGGCGGGGCCGGGTTGGGTCCCCGGGGGTATTTTAGTAAACTTTCAATATAACCTCATATAACCCCCCAGAAACACTATGGAAGTGTCTAAATAGTACATTTGACATTGTAGGATCGAATGTGAAGCCCTGAGTTGCTGGCACGCAAATCGAGGAGAAAAGACTAGAGGTAGGGGACTTACCTTACTTGCATGTATTTGATATCTTTGCTTGTGTAGTGATGTATGTGATTGCTTTACTTGATTGTGTAGAGCATATTTGTATAAATGAAGCTCTGTTTCTGTTTTGCTGTGGCTATAGTTTTGTTACATGAAACATTTAGCATGCAAAAATGTCATTATGGGGCATGCATCTATATAAAGCTAACATGTCATACACATAGCATCTATCATGCATGCATTATGGTATCTGTTTCATACTGAGATTCTCTCAAATCTCACCCTCCCCTACCAACAATTTAGACAGGGCAAGTGGCTCATGGAGGGAGCGGCTAGGACTCCTTCGAGATGAGAGTTGGTAGTTGGTTATCAATGAGTTGTGAAGACTGTATATGATTTGGTTGAATATATGGTTATGAATTTCAGATGAGATTGTGTAATCCTCATTTGAAGAATTGTAATGGGCAATTGTGCCCTGTGTATCTTTAGCAAAGGTATGTACCTAGGATTGCCGGGATAATTATGTTGTGCACTCTGATATTTATATGAATGTGATTTATCTTCGCATAGTAATTGTATTCGAAATGTGAATATGAGACAAAGTTAATTAGATTTTAAAAGGTATTTTTGAAAACCCTATCTCAAGGATGGGATTTTAAATGAGTTTTGATTATTATTAGTCTCTATTTCATTTTAATTGCGTATTTCGGATATAATTACGGAGGGGGTTACAATCACCCACTTTGAACTCCTTCCGCATTATCTTTTGATCACGAAGCTTTTTGGTCTTGTCCTTATAGATATGGGAGCTCTTATAAGCATCCAATCACATTTCCTCAAGTTCTTGGAGCTCCAACTTCCTCTCCAAGCCCGATTTCTCCAAATCCATATTGCATATTTTCACCGCCCAATAGGTCTTTTACTCCAATTCCACAAGAAAATGACAAGCTTTTCCATATATAAGCCGATACTGAGACATCCCTATCAGTGTCTTGAAGGCAGTTCTGTAGGCCCATAGTGCTTCCTCGAACCTTGAGTTCCAATCCTTCCTTGAAGGCTTGACTATCTTTTCTAAAATGTGTTCGATCTCTTGGTTGGAGACTTATGCTTGCCTATTCGTTTATGGATGATAAGGAATAGACATTTTATGGGTTACACCAAGCTTAACAAATAGATTATTAATAACCCTATTGCAAAAGTGGAAACCTCTATCACTCATTATAGCCCTCGATATTCCAAATCTACAAAAGATGTTAGATTTGAGAAACTTAGAAACCGTGTGGGGTATCATCTTTCCTAGTAGGAATGACTTCTACCCATCTAGAGAGGTAATCTACGACTAACAAGATATAGGTAAAGCCAAATGATAGTGGAAAAGGACCCATGAAATCTATACCCTAAACATCAAATACCTCACAAAAGAGCATGGATTGTTGTGGCATCTCATGTCATTTACTTAATCCCCCCAAACTGTTGGCATTTATCACATGCCTTACAATACAAGTATGCATCCTTAAACAAGATAGGCCAGTAAAACCCAACATCTAAAACCTTCCTAGAAGTCTTGTTAGCACTGAAATATTCACCACAAACCATTGAATGGCAAGCAGAGAGTATGTCCTTGGACTCGATTTCTGGAATACACCTCCTGATCACTTGATCAATGCATAGTTTCCACAAATAGGGCTCATCCCAAATGTAGTGTTTAGCTTCTCGTTTAAGTTTCTGAGCCTGAAAGGAAGACATATGCTCAAGGATTAGACTAGTCATAATATAATTAACAAGATTAGCAAACCAAGGAACATAGACAGAGATAGACATAAGGGATGAATCAATAAAGTCATCACAAACAAAGTTAGAGTCTATTACTCCCCTTGTACCATCCGGTAGTCTACTCAATTGATCCGCTACAAGATTTGCTGTTCCAGGCCTATCCTTAATGCTAATTTCGAGCTCTTGTAGAAGTAACATCCATCTAATGAGCCTTGGTTTTGACTGTGGTTTGGTGAAGAGAAACTTCACAGCTGCATGATCTATATTCACAACCACTATGGAATTGATTAGATATTGTTTGAACTTATCTAATGCAAATATCACAACAAATAGTTCTTTTGTGCACTATCCAAGGTTTTGAATGCATAAGCAATAACATAGGACAACTTGCTACGCTTTGTCCTAGCATGACCCCTACAGCAGAATTGGAGGCCTCTCATGCTAGTTTAAAAGGTAATGTCCAATCTAGTACACTCAGAATACGAGGCGAAATCAAGTATGCTTTCAATTCATCAAATGCTTGTTTACAAGGATTATCAAAGACAAAATCAATATCCTTTTATAATAGTTTGACAATAGTAGAGCTATCTTTCTAAAATCTTTTATGAATCATCAATAAAAACCCACATACCCTAAGAAATAATGAAGTGCTTTAACATTAGTGGGGTAGAACAAGGAGGAAGTCACCTTAATTTTAGCTCTATCAACCTCAATGCCCTTGCTTGATATCAAGTGACCAAGTACTATTCCATGATTAACCAAGAAATGACACTTCTGATAATTCAAAACCAAGTTTTTCTCAATGCATCTAGCAAAAACATTGTCCAACTAGCTAAACAAGCATCAAATGAATTGCCATACACTATGAAATCATCTAGAAAAGCCTTCATGAAATTTTCAAGGAAATCACATAACAGTGACATCATGCAATGTTGGAAAGTGCTAGGTGCATTGTACAATCTAAACGACATTCTCCTATAGGCATAGGTACCAAATAGACAAGTAAAAGTAGTATTTTCCTAATCTTTAGGAGCTAATAGGATTTGTAAATATCCTGAATAACCATACAAGAAACAATAGTGGCTCTTACCTGCCAACCGTTCAAGCATCTGATTAATGAAAGGCAAGGGGAAGTTATCTTTCCTAGATGCTTCATTCAATTTCCTATAGTCTATGTACACTCGCCAAGAATTTGCACCTTAGTAGGTATCAACTCATTGTTTTCATTCTTTACTACTGTGATCCCACTCTTCTTAGGCACTATTTGCACTGGACTAACCCACTCACTATTGGAAATTGGGTTAGAAGATACCCGAACTCAATAGCTTGATCACTTCTTTCTTGACCACATCTAGAATCAAGGGGTAAAGTCACTTTTGGGGTTGTCTAAGGGGTTTGGATTCCTCATGTAAGACGATCCAATGGGTACAAATAGCTGGACTAACCCCAAGAATGTCAGCTAAAGTCCAACCTAAAGCCTTTCTATTCCTACTCAAAACATCAAGCAATCACTCCTCCTCACTCAAAGACAAAGAATTTGAAATAATCACTGGCAATTTCTCATCAGAAGCAAGGAAAGCATATTTCAAATTAGAGGGGAGGGGTTTAAGCTCTCAATCAAGGGGTTGAACAATAGAGGGAATTAGTCTAGGAAGATCAAGGGTAGTAGAAATACTCCCCTTTGTAGACTGAGGCAATCCATGAATTGTGCTAAGCTCCATAAATTCTATTACTTGTGCATTGGTTTTCCCAAGTATTGAACTAACATTCAGTTAGTCTACAGTAGCAACATGCTTAGGGAAAGTAGCCTTCTTCATACCTACTTCACAAGGAGTGATTAGCTTATTTAATATTTGCAAGGTATGGGAGTAATCTTAGTTCTAGGATTAAGTGATAAGTTAGGAAGTGGCCCTTTAACCATATGGTGTTGAGGCCTAAAGTGAGTCACATGAGAGGATGTCTTGGTTGATGGGAGGGCTATCCTCTTAAAGATCAAATCGTCCAAATCTTGGCTACTGACCTCAAACTCAGCCTCTGTCAATAGCTTGTGACCTAAAACATTGACAAGAACTCGTTCCTCATAAGCATCATCACTAACACATGTATTAGTAGAAGAATTAAGCTTCAGTGAACTAAGATAAGTATGAGAAAAATCATTGAGGGAGGGTAACCAACAATCAACCATCGATGAGTTAAGTTTTGAAATTTTGCTCTTATGTGAGTCAAAATCATCAACAGAAGGAGAAGAGAATTTTTCATCACAAGAATCCAATACACAACCACAGTTAAGATCATAATCATTAGTGTGTAAGTTAAGCTCATATTATTAACCACATCATCAAATGCAAAGTCAATTGAATTCACACCTAATAAAGAGTAATCTTCAAAAGGGTTCTTCATGGCTTTATACATATTGAAACTTAGCTTGTAGTTACCTACTTACGTAGTGATCGATCCATCTCTCATGTCTATCATGGTATTAGCGGTTCTCATGAAGGGCCTCCCTAAGATAAGGGTGGATTCGCTAGACTCTTGAGACATGTCTAACACATAAAAGTTAGTGGGGAAAACCAAATCTTTGACTTTGACAAGCAAATCTTCAATGATACCTTGTGGTTTCCTAATGCTCCTATAAGCTAGTTGGAGAAGCACACTAGTCCTCTTAAGTTTCTTAACACCAAGAGACTAAAAAATGGCACTAGGTAAGACATTAATGGCTGTACCTAAGTCTAACAAGGCTTGAGCTACATGCACATTACTTATGGCACAAGGTATAGTGAATGAGCCAAGATCTTTGCACTTAATAAGGATTTGGGGTTTGAATAGGGTAGACACATTAGAGCTAACTTGAACTCTCTCATTAGGCATAAACTTCCTCTTGTTAGTACAAAGCTTTTTCAAGAATTTGCAATAGCTAGGCATAAACTGAACCAATTGTAAGAAAGAAACATTAATATGCAACTTACTAAATAAATCATACATTTCTTTTTTAGTTTGTTCCTCATGCATTTTTTTGCCATAAAAGTAAGCTTTAGGGAAAGAGAGTTGAGAAATTTTTACCTCCTTACCATTAGTATTGGATAAAATGCCTTGCTTGCTTGACTCACCTTCCTAAAAATGCTTCTTTCATTAGAGCCAACCTCTCTCAAAAGTGGTTGTTGTTCCACTTGAGGTTGCTCAACCGCTTTATCCTTCTTCTTGTAAAGGTTAGCCTTCTCTTTAAAGCTCTCAAAATTCGAAAGCTTTATTAGGCTCAAGGGTAGACTTTCAACTTCTATTTCCTCATCTACCTCATTGTCAATCTCTTCAGGGAAGTGCACCTTCTTGCCACTCCTCAACTCAATGGCATTCGGGTACTTAGGATTGATGATTGTGTTTGAAAGAATGGAACCACTACTCTTAGCTTACACATCACTTAAAGAATTGGACAGTTGGGTTAATTGGGATTACATAGTGTTATTCTTTAACTCCAACTCTTCCAACTTCTTGAATACATGAGCCATTTGAGTACTATCGCTTGCCCTATCACTTTCTAGCTTTTATAGAATTAAGGCAATAAAAGAGAATTAACTTTCATTTAAAGCTTTATTCTCTATCATCCGGTTGTCAATACTGGTAAGTCAAGCGGCCATCCTCTTCAACAATTGATTAGTCTTATCACCTTTAGACTCTTTAAGTGGCACCATTTGTCCATAGTTTGACCCATATGGTTAGACTTGATAAGATGACCCTTCTTGATTCCTCCAACCAAAATTAGAGTTTGGTCTTATATTTTTATTATAGGTAGGTTTGTTAGAGTCCTATCTTTGTTATTGATTAGGTCTTCCTTGATATATAGCATTGACTTCCTTATAGTGATTAAGGAATAAACTTGTAACGTGCATCACTGAACTACAACCATCACAACTGGGTGTAACAAGAGCTTGTGATTAGGAGAATGAGGTACTTATTGAATACTTAGATGATGAAGCTCAGATGTGATAAGGGAGAGTTGAGAAGTGACTATATCCATTTTAGACTCAAATGAGACCATCCTTTAGTGGGATCCAATATTACAACTCTTATGATCTCTCTCACATTTTATTATTGAGTGTTTCGAGCTCTTATTTTGATTTGAGCCCACTCTTCCTTGGCAGTGCAACCTTCCAAAGAACCCCTAGCTGCAGTATCAAGAATGCCGTTCTCATTGGGTAGAAGGCCATTATGAAAGTATTGAATCAACTGTTCATCACTGATTTGATGGTATAGATACTTAGCTAAAAGGTCTTGAAAGCAGCTCCAATACTCTTAGAAGGACTCCAAAGGGTATTGTTTGATAGAGTAAATCTCCTTTTTAAGCTTAACAATCCTTGCATCGGGAAAGTATTTGTCCAAGAAAGCTTTCTTCAAGTTAGCCTATGAATGAAGAGCGTCATTGACATGCATGGGAAGCATTTTATACCACACTTTTGCCTTCCCCTCCAAAGTAACATAGAACACTTTTAACTGCAGATCTTCTAGGTAAGCACTAACAAGCTTCATATTTGAGCAAGCCAAGTGTAATGCATTGAGATGCTTGTAAGGGTCTTCCTTCTCAACCCCATGGAAATGAGGTAGTGAAGCAAGCAAAGGCCCTTAAGCTCGAAATTGACCTCAAAGTTAAGGCATACGCTGTTGAAAGGATCATAAATGACATTCGATCTTATCACATCCCTTATAGTTTTCCTCCTTGGTTGACCATCACTATTCCCTTCCATAGTTGTACCTTGAGAAACACAATCACTTAAGTCAATAAAAAATTTGAGATTAGAAAAATGATTAAATGCCCTCTCAAGTTGGTCAGACATACAAAGCTATCAACCAAGCAATGGAACCATGAAGTGTCAAAATTATCTTGCACACAAGTTCAAGCAAAAAGGTATGAAGTGGGAAGAGTGCAAGTGTATGTGAGTGTGTATGATGTGTATGGACAAGTATAATGCTCACAATTCAAATGGGAATCCAAATGCAATGAAACCACTGTGCATCAACCAAGCACAAAGCAAGTGAAATCAAGTAAGAAATGCAAGAATGCAAATGAAAATACAAAGAAAAGTTAAGATATTTGGTTGTTTTTCTCAAACATTTTGATGCAAGACATTATAAAAATGTAAACTAACTATGAAAAAGTGTTAAAAACTACGAAAAAAATAAAAGAAAACCTAATTGGCTTATAAGGGCAAACCCAAGTCAATCTAAACCAATTGACATTTAGTAAACCAAAGGTGTCAAAATTGACTCCCCGGCAACGACGCCGTTGATTTGACACAACCTTAGCCGCATCAAATTCAAATCACAAATTACCACGAATTAATGAATATAGTGTAAATAACTCGGGATCGTTCTCTTATCAAGGAGCCTTTTATTTTGATTATCTAGGTTAAACTAAATACTAAAAACATGGTTAGAAGTGGGGTTTTGAAATTGGTTTTCTTTAAATCAAAATTCATTAAAATAAAGCTATTTCTAATCTTTTTAGGTAGTTTTGGAAAATAATAAAGAGATGACTTGGATTAAAAAGGGATTACATGATAAAATGAGTCTTGGTACCAAATTTGGTGGCTATCCTAGCTTCCTAAAATATTTTAGGAGTTAATTTTATACCAAGTCAAATTAAAAACCCTAAGCAATTGTATTAGGTCTAATATACCTAATTAATAACTAATCCTACAATCGTATTCATAGTCACCTCTTAGACAAATTGTTGAAACACACTTGATGTATGTTGAAAATTTTCTTAATACACTTGCTGCCTCTTAATTGAAAGCACGATCGCAATATTCAAATTAAATTAAATCCATCACATACCCTAGTAATCACATAGAATGCATAACTTCATTAATCCAAAAGGAAACAAGTTCAATAAAATTCAAGTGCACGAATACCAAATTCAACACCTAAGCAATCCATCATAGACAAATAATCACTCATTTAAGTCTTAAAAATACATATATATCTATATATATATATATATCAATGCAAAATTAATCCAACCAAAACATTGTGCATAAATTGAGCTAAGAGAAATTATTGAACTCCCCTTTGTAGCACATTGAAGCTCTAGCCACCTAGTCTACCACCAAGACCCAAGTAATTTAGCCACTCATGATCTTAATAGTAGCACAACCTCCTCAAAACACTAAAGTTTCATGGAAATATGAGTGAATAGCCAAATTAATCAAAGAAGGAAGTGGTTCAATCAATGACATAATAGAAGAAGCAGTAGGTGGTAATGGTAGTGTTGTTGAGAATAGAACAAATGGAGAAGGGGATCGGCAATGGTGGTGTTGGAAGTTTATGGTTGTAGTAGTGAAAGAAATGGTGGTGAAATGATTGGAGAAGGGAAAATGGTTCAAGATTGAGTTTGAAATGGTGAAGAGAAGAGGAATGGTGATACTATGACCAACGAAAGAATGAGGGAGTGTTGTGACGATGATGAATAGAGAAGGGGGAATGACGATGATGAATAGAGTAGGGGGAAATGACGGTGGGATGAAGAGAGAGAGAGAGAGAGAAGGAACAATGATATAAGTATACTCACCGGAACTGTAACAGATGGCCGGAGATTGGGTATCCTTACCGAAAACTAGAAATAGCAATGGTAGTCGGGGTTGTTGAAAATGTGGTGGTTTGCAGTGGTAGACGGTGGCGCTCTTACTTCGGTCTCCCGTGAGCCTTTCCAACGACACACTCCCCTGACTCAGCTCTTACTCCTTGCTCGGCTCTGTCTCTCCTCTCTTCTCCAATGTGGTTCAACGATGGATAGAGGAGGGAGCTGGAGGTGACGATGCCGCCGGTAAGAAGAGATCAAGGTTGCGGCGTTACTCTGTATCTCTTCCCTCAGCTCCTGTCTCCATTCCTAACTCTCAGCTCACAGTCCTTTATACTCGACTCTCAACTTCTCAAAGTATTCAATTTCTGATCTCCTCTGCTGCCTCCTTGTTATTGGGTCTGCCTCCCTCAGCTCCAGATGCAGGCAAATGAATAGTGACCTAATTCCCTGGTCAAAACATAAGTTTTGACCAGGGATCTAAATGAAGATTTTTCAAAAATTTTTCTGAAGGGATTGATGTATTTGAAATGTTTTGGGGCTCAATCAAAATTTTCTGAAAATATGGATCTTTTCAATTATTTTTCTTAGGCCTTTTTCTTCATATTTTTGTACGTTTTAGAAATTGTGGGCCTTTTTTTGTGGTTTTCACCGGTCTTCAAATTATTAATTATGGCCCTCCAAAACCTCCAATTTCTTCCAAAACACCTAAAATACAAAATTAAACACAAAGTAGCATCAAAAGCCCAAAAAACAATTGCACAAAAATAATTAACAAATTATGCCATTTTGCCCCTAATTGAAATTAACTTAATGCAATTGTCCCTAACTAAAATTATTGCTCAATCATGCAATTATGTCCTAGCTAGAAAATGCATTACAAATCCCAATTTAGTTACGAAAAATCACATAAAAATATGGTTCAATCAATAACCATGGGCTACGCAATGTGAGAGGGAAGATAAATGAGAGAGAAACACAAGGATGAGGATTGGAGAAGAAGGAGGCAGTGTAAAGGGAGAAGAAAGTGAAACCCATTTATGCTGATGCTGAAGCCATGAAGATGAATGGGGCAAAGGGGTTACTTTGTAATTTTGGTGTTTTAAAATTTAAGATTTTATATAAAAATTGTAAAAAGATAAACTTTAAGGTGTGGGGTGTAATCCCCTACCTTGATAACCGTAATTAAGATTCGAAAATGTGTAATTTAAAGGAATTAGAGACCGGCGGATATGTTTTTCTCAAATCTTTTTTCTAAAATTCGTTCAACATGGTCTCAGATTCATCTTCCGAATCTAATTACTCTGCGTAGTTAAATCACATTCATACATATAAGAGTGCATAGCCAAATTCCCGGTAACTCCCGGGTTTCATATGTAACGCCCCAATTTTCGATTAAGGCCTAATGATAATTATTGAGAATAATTATCGGATTAAAGTGGAATTAATGTATATTGGTGACAATATTAATTTATATGTCATAATTGATGGAAAATTTAAAGGATGGAATTATTGGCTCTAAGTTGGTGATTAATGGGAGAAATTAATTACTAACTATAGGAAAATGAGAAGTGTGATTAAATGACTAATGGAGGGATTAAAGTAGCTAATTGGTGGTTTACCTTCATGGGAGCCAATGAGGAATTGACATGTGTCAAGATGAGAGTATGAGAGAGGTAGAGAAAAGTCAAAACCCCCCAATTGTTTAATGTTTTCTCTCTCTCCCTCCCTCATTTTCGTTGGATAAAGCATGGGCTTGGAGAAGGAATCATCATTTCTTCTTCCTCACACACTCATCTCATCTCTCTCTTCACTCCATTTCTGCGACATTTTTGAAGAAGCTAGGAGAAGGAAAAGCTTTCAAAAGGTAAGGGGAAATGTCTCCAAATGCTCAAACTTCCTTCTCTAATATTGATCCTTGAATGAAGAGCTTCATTTTGATGGTTGTAATGTGTTCATTGGTGTTAGTTTGTGACCTCAAGAGATTGTGAAAGTTGAAGAATCAAGAAATCCCTTTGGCAAAGTGAAAGAGGTGAGTGTTAACTCCCTTTTGATATATAGATTGTGATTGTTGGTTGAGCATTGATTTTTCTGGAATTTTCTGCCCTATTTTCAAAAATTAGGGTCTTAGTGAGTTTGTCATGTTGTGATCATGGAAATGGTATATTGTGAAGTCTTTTGGACAAATGGATTGGTTTGAATCATTAAAAGTAAAGTTTTGGAACTTTGTGTTGGTTTTGGTATATTGGTCAAAATAGGGCATGTGGTTAGATTGTGAATTTGGTCATTTTGAGGTTACCATTGTGTTCCTTGTGGAAAATTGTATGGGAATATGTTTGGTTAATGATTTTGGAGTTATTGGACACTTTGGTAGAAAAGTTGGAAAATGCTGTCAATATGAACTCTGTCTGGGCAGTTTATTTGTGTGGAATTTTTGAATAACCAAATGACTTCATAAAATTTTGAAACTTTCCAGTCTTAAATTTCACATCCCAAGCTTCAAAATGGACATATATTCTATGTCATTTCGTTTAATATTCTGGGAGATATGGTTATCCAAAGTTTGGGTATGGAAACAGAACTCTGTTCTGGAGTAGTGTTGAGTTTTGGGTGATTCTGTATTTTTGTGATGATTTGAAGTTATGAGCCATATTTTTCCTTGAAAGAGGACTGAAATACCTTTCATTTGACTTTAAAATCACTCCGTTTCGATTTTTCTACAATTAGATATGATTTTTTGAAGTTCAGCCAAGAATCAGGAAATTGCTTGGCTGCGACCCATGAGTGGCTGGCCGCTGCCCAAACCTTTCTGCCTTGATTCTGGCCGTGGCCCATGGGTGGCTGGCCATGGCCAGCGACCTTCTGACCATATTTTGGCCGCGGCCCAAGGAAGGGCTGGCCACGGCCAACCCCTGTGTTCCAGCACTTTAAGTTTTTGAAAAGAGATCTTCAACCTATTGTTTCCCAACCTTTTAGGGGTTTTATTAGAGGCATTTGTGGCTTCTTAAGGGTCATTATTGATAACCAAATCTAAGTGTTGAAGAGTCAATTGAGTATTGGAATAGAGAATAATGCTTCGTCCTTAATTATGACTTTAGGATTTGATATTTGCCCGAAGCGTAGAAGGCCTGTGCCTGCTCAAGAACGGAAAGACCAAGGTAGTGACACTTTATCCTATATCATGTGTATTACATTTCTTGTTTGCATTAGTCATTAAATACAGTGAAAGTGAAGAGGTCGTGGCGAAAGTCCGGACTCGAATACAGATAAAGTGAAGGGGACGTGGCAGAAGCCCGACCTCGTATATAGTGAAGGGAACGTGGCGAAAGCCCGGTCTCGAATATTGATTGCTGCATTGTGATATATGTTACTTGCTTTGTATATATGCATCATATAAATAAACTGTTGCTACTAGGATTCTCTAGAATCTCATTCTTTCCAAATAACATTTTTAGACAGAGCAAGTGGTTCGAAAAGCAAGCAAGTGGCAAAGGACGATTAGGACTGCCAGCGGTAGTCTTAGCTATATATTTTGGTTTTATATTGAACTGGTTATCATTTTGGATAAATGTATACATATTGAATAGAATTGTAGTGGTATAGTTTTGTGTAATCCCTGGTATGGATACTGAGGTGGGCGATGATGCCCTGAACAATATTTTGGATTAAATGTTATTATCCCGAGTGAACGTCGAGAATTGTGCTGATACTCTGATATTGTATATGTAACAGACCAAACAGGCCATTTGTTTTAATGAATGAAATGAATGGAGATCCATTTGTACAGTTTCCGTAAAAAGTTTTTAATTGTTCCGGATTTCTCATTCGATTATTAAATGTGATTAAACACTAATCCCGGCCTGATTATCGAAGGGGGTTACATCATACATGTATAAACTAAGGGTTGTAAGTTCCAACTAGGGGATTACATGACCAACATCAACGAAATATCTATATTTAAAAAATAAACAGTAATCCCAAGTCCAAAATAGATAACCAACAACCTAACAACACATCTCTACAAGATCCTAGCCGCTCCTGGTGGTTTTCTTCTCCTTGGAGCCATTTGCCCTGTCTGAAATGTTAGTCAATGGAAAGAATAAGATTCAAAAGAATCTCTATAGTAACAAATCACTCATATAGTGTATAAACACATAGCATATATGATCATGTTAAGCATCATCACAATGTATCATGGCTTTCGCCACAAACGACAGCACTCATGGCTGTAATCTCTATGCGTCAGCTTTCGCTGCGATCTCTATGCCCGGCCTGGGCCCGCCGTACCCAGTCCGGTTGCACTTTTCTCGAAATTCTAATCTGGGCTATCCTAACATATTTCCGCCCAAGGAATCCATTTCCAGACTCGGAATTATCAAATTCAATGTAAAATTACAAATTTACCCTTGGCAGCCCTACTTCGAGGTTTCAGGGGTGTTTTCGTAATTATGCTTTTTCGGCCTTTTCCGAAAAAGTAACCAACTGTAACCCCACCTAATTTTCACTCCTGAACTCAATGGAACCATCAAATCATTGAAAATCCAACTCTAAGACTCATTTCTAGAGCTGGCCAAAATTTATGAGCTCTCCGGAGAAAATCGAGGTTTTACAATTTTGGCTCCGTAAACGCGTTCCTTTCTACTCCTAACCACTTTATTAACCATTACATTAGGTTACAACTACCATTTAGTACCAATTTGGGCAGCATAACAGCCCCACACACCTATTTTCCAAATTTACAAACAAAGACAATCCGGTGAAATTTCACCGATTAAATCAACCACAGCAGCCAGAACAATCAAATATTGAAGTTTCGGAGGTTACCTTAAGCTCCTTCTGGCTTATCCTTCTTATGGCTGAACCCTAGCCTCTTTAAACAATGAAATTCCTTGCTTCAAGACCTTAATTCACATAGAGGAATAACTTAGGAGAAGGATTATACACGTTAGGTACGAATTCACCGAAGAAATCGACCTACCTTGTGAGATTTCTCCTCTCTTTCTCTCTCTACAAGCTCTCAAACTTTCTCTCTCTCTTGGCTTCTGGTTCTGAACGAAAATGAGAGCTGAAGATGATGAGAAAATGTTTTAATTTCCATGCTGATGTCATCTTTTATTTTGATGATGTCATAATCCCCATTTTCGGATTTTCTGGCAAATTTTCTGCCCAAACTTTGAAAAATCATAACTAATTCTAGAAAACTCAAAATGAGGTGATTTCAAAGCCAAATGAAAGATATTTAAGTCCTCTTCATAGGAAAAATATTTTCCATTACTAAAATTCACCACAAAATTCCAGAATTACATAAAACTCATCACTTCCCCAAAACAGAGTTCAGTTTCCATCCCAAACTTTGGCTAGTCATATCTCCTAGTTCACAAAACGAAATGGCACAACTTATATGTCCATTTTGAAGCTTGAGATGTGAACTATAAGACTGGAAATTTTCAGAATTTTACACACCATTTGGTCATTCAAAACGTTCACACAAACTAACTGCCCAGAATAGAGTTTCACTGGACAGAATTTCAGATTTTGCATCTTTGCTTTTATTGGTTCCATTTTCATACCAAACATCATTCCCACATAAATTTTCACAAGAAATCCATTAGAAACACCAAATCAATCAAATTCACATCACATTGACATGTTTTCACAACAATCTCAACATGTCAACACAATTCACATTCAATTCTTCCCTCTATTTTAAGTCAATTTGGATGTTAATCCACAATTGAACTCAAATACAGGGTTTTGGCGCTGCTCACAACACACACGAATCACATTCGAGTGTCAAATCACATCATATTCTCCAAAAGGGTTATTTATCACTAACCACATCCACTTTTGAAGTCATTAACCCTTAATCACAATTTGGGATCTTGCTAAACCAGGGCTTAGCAATCCACTAATCTCAGGCTTATTCTCTAACTTCGAGTCTCAAAATTCGGGGTATTACATGAGGCGTGGGGGGTCGAAGGAAGAACCAAATGGCGATAAAGCAATTTTTCCTTCACTAGACCAAGAGCTATGATTATGATAGTAAAGAAGAATTAAGATCTTATATCTAATTTTTTTATATATAAAAAATATATGGGTCACAAGCAGGAATGGGTGCCCCGTGAGTGTACCCGTTCCTCACCCCATTTAACATATAAGGGTATAGGCAGCCCGTATTGGTTACAGGCTCAATTTGGTCGGACTCAAACAGGTCAAAAAACTATGGGGCGCAAGTGGACGAGGCAGATTGTGGATGCTTTGCTCACCCCTAGTGATATATTAATTAACCCCCAACTGTTTTTATTTATATTTTCTCATGGAAATTAAAATTTCTTGACTTTGAAGTTTATGGAGAAAAGTAGGGGAATGGGAAGGACCCTGGTGGGTTTTAGGTAATACCTTGGAATTTCATTTTGTTGGGACCACATGAAAGTTGTGAAAACGTCTACACTTCACAGAATTTCTACGACATTCAAATGGGCACTAAACATAGTTGAATTCTTTATAAAACGTCAATACTTTTGTTATCAATGAAATTACTTTGTTTGGATTAACATTTATACAAAATTTGACTTTTATTGTAATTAATAGCTATATTTTACAAACCGAAATTGAGGTAAAGTAAATTACTGTAATATGTAAAAAATTAGTGTAATATGATTTATGTTTAGATATGCTGTGATAAAAAAACAATTTAACAGAAATTCATTTAAATGATATATAAAGAAGCCAATTTTAAACTTGTTCTTGAAAACAAGTGAAAAGCTCTAAAAATCAGATTTCACCTTAACTTGCTTTTTGGCCAAAAGGTCATTTTGTCATAATGCTATATGAAACAGCATTTTGGGACTTCCACGGGCATCTAGTTTTTTAACGAGGCTTTTCCAGCTTCGAAATGCCAACTCAAATAATACATGTGAAGTCTATCCATTCGGGGAAATCCATTTTCATTCCCAAGCACTGAAATCCATCTTCAATGATGTTATTGCAGGCCCACCATGGTTTTTATAATCAACATGCCTTTTTAAATGACTAATAAATGAAGGGTCGTACAGCGCACACAGAAAATTTCACAATGGAGGCGTCCGACAGTTGCCATTCTTGTTTTTTTATAATGGGGAAATCATTTTGGAGGTAACTACACTTTTTAAAATTTTTAATTTGATACTTGTATCTTATTTTGTTCCATTATTTTGTTCCTTTATTATCTCCCGTAAAGGAGCTAACGATACTATAGAGCAAAGTTAAATAATTTATTAAAAAGAAAAAGACACGGACACCAAACAAAAAATGGAGGGAAATTAAAAATAGTTTTCCTTATTCTAATCAAGTAAGTTGCTAAAAAAAAATGGTATTTCGTAGCGGTATCATTGTAGTGGTTATCATTAACCGCTATAAATATTAAAATTTGTAATGGTTATCACATAAACCACTACAATTTTGTAGTAGCAAGCTACACACCAACTAGCGCAACATATTGACAACGTTTTTTGTAGCGGTTAAGTGGAAAAAACCACTACAAATATGGCGCGCAATTCCCGCCAAAAATTATCGCGGTTAAATTGTTGCGGTTACATCATAAAAACCACTACAAAATTCGCGCTACTTGGCGCCACCAAGCTGCCCCAATAGTATAGTGGTTTCACCAATCAAACCGCTACAAAATGCCAAACGTCGCATAATTGTAGCTGTTCTATAGCCATAACCGCTACAGAATTTCAAAGTTCTTGAAATTTGTAGCGGTTTTG
Organism: Inga leiocalycina; assembly: GCA_963242795.1. Taxonomy (NCBI): domain Eukaryota; kingdom Viridiplantae; phylum Streptophyta; class Magnoliopsida; order Fabales; family Fabaceae; genus Inga; species Inga leiocalycina. The sequence continues at coordinate 32,605,595 of OY725326.1, forward strand.
TTACCATTGCGGCTACAGAACTTCAAAAGTCGTGACATTTATAGCGGTTTAAGTACCATAACTGTTACAGAACTTCAAAGGTCATGTAATTTGTAGTAGTTATTTTAGAACCGCTACAAAATTTAGCCGCCCTAGTTTTTTTGTAGTGGTTTATGTAGCAGTTATTTCATGAACCGCTACAAAATCCACCAGTATATAATGCCGCCGCCCCCTTCATTTTTCCATTTGGCCATTTTGTTTCATGAAGTTTCTCTGAGTGTTTTCTTTGAGATTTGATCGTTCAGACATCTGTCGAAGAGTTTTCGTTGCAGCATTTCTCGTTATTTGCACTTGAGGTACGAACAATACATATTTTATTTTTATTTTTATTATATTTTTGCATATAAATATGACTAAATTTCTTTTTTTGAATTTTAGTAGTTGTTATGGCTTTAAGACAGGACAAGGGGAAGGAGCCCGAGGTCCCCAGACTGATTTTGCAGGGTAGCAGCAATAGAGCAGGGGGCAGTGGGACGGGGCAGCGTAGAGGGAGGGCAACCCCACCATTTCAGCCCATCTCCCCACAGCGGCCACATGAGTCAGCCCTACCACAGCCACCGCAGATGGTCCCACAGGAGACGACCGCACCAGAGGTGCCTGATTTGGGGGAGGGAGACATCACCGTCAGTGACTATGATGCGAATGAGGACTTCGAGATCTCGATCCCGATCCGAGAGATGGAGCAGTTCCTAGATGAGGAGAAGGCGTGGGAGCAGAACAACCCTCAACAGTCATCTTCTCTCTCTACTGGGTTTGAGATGCATGTCTAAGGTAAATATATTTGTTTATTTAATAAATTAAATATTTAAATATAATACAAAGATACTATTGGATACTACTGTATATATTTGTATATATTTTTTAGCGTATATATTTTTTATTATATTTTTTTATTATATGTATATATAAATATTTTTTTAGTAATTATTAATATTAATTATTTTTATTTTTTTATTTATATTATTTTATTATTTTATTTTGATTTTCGATTTTATAGATAACTATTTATCTGGATATACGAGATCAAACATCAAAAATAGAAGACGAAACAACTTTAAATTCAAAATGTAAAATTTGAATTGCAATTTATCTAACGTGTGGTAAATTGTGCAGATAAGCAAGGGAACGTGTCCACTAGGAGGCTGGATGTGGCTAGTCTGAGCAATTTGGACCAGATACTTTGCGTCGTAGTTCTGTGGAATAAGGTCACAGACTAGCCCATCGACAATAGGGGTTACTTGTTCAACTGCTACCTGAATGAGCTGGGCTCGAATTAGATGCGATTCCCCCTTCACTTTAGGATGTGGAGGAATGTATTGAAGGAGCCAAAAGACCAGGCGTGGGACGAGGTGGTGCGTGTAAGTAATAATATTTAATTATATTATATTTTTTGTCATTAAATTTATTTAATTAATATTTATTAATTGTCTTATTTGTAATTAGTTATATTTAATTAATTTTTATTCAATTGTGTTATACAACTTAGGTTTGCTGTCTAGGAAAGCCAGAAGAGGTACACGCTGATGAAGATGGGCGATGACTAGAGGAACAGAAGGAACCATCTCTTCCACAGTATGGATAAGGATGGGACGATTCCTCTATAGTAGCTGATTGAGAACTTCCCGGATGGCGTCCTGTCGAATGACTGGGCAAGTTTCGTCTAGTACAGGAGAAGCGTTGAAGGGGCAGGTCATGTATTTATAATTATAATTTAATTATTTTTATGAATTTAATACATTTAATATTTTTTCCCAAGCGCTCTCTCAGAGGAACACAAGGTACTGAGGGCAGCAGACGATCCACCATACAGTAGGATCGAAGACCTTTGCTGTGACTTACAGTGAGCTGGTAAGTTTTCTCGTTTGCAATTACTTGGAGTTGTTTATTTCATATTATAAATTTAGTATATTGTTTTTCATTATCCTAATTTAATTTTGTAATTTTGTAATTGTTTTAGGAGAGGAAGGCATAGGAGGAGAACCGTCAGACGAACTATGGGGAGTTATTTGATATCACGCATATACACCGTGATAGAACTTCGACCTCTCAGCAAGTAGAGGCGGCCATTGTAAGTTAATTTATTCTTATATTGCTTATAAAATTAAATCGACTGTATTATAAAAAATAATTTATAATTAATTTTTTCATAAAATGGCAGGCACGGATGCAGTAGTTGCAGGCTGAGCTGCGAGAGACCCAGACCCAGGAGTCACAAGGGTATGTAGACCCTACAGTGCTTTTGAAGGCAAGTCTGGGTCAGGCTAAGCACCCCGGACTCATGCAAGGGCTGGGGATAGGCGCCAGACCTAGCATGGTCTACAGTAGGAGCGCTGCCTCTGAGGCTAGCAGCTCTAGAACACAGACGTTTGGGGTCAGATGTCCAAGGGACGAGTCTGTTGAGGAGCTGCAGTCAGATTTGGCGAGGACATAGGATGCAGTGGCTTAGCAGCTGTAGTAGATGAAGTAAATCCAGAGCAGGCTGATTTCTACTATGCGCAGTGGCGCAATATCACGAACTACATGCTTGAGCTGTTGTGGAGTCATCTGTTCCCAAACGAGGTGCATCCAAAGGTTCCCCCTGTCCCTCAGTTTGTTGTCCAGCCTCCTCCTCCTCCTGTTAATGATGATGGTGCTATTTAGTTTGCCCCGCGTCCCGATACTGCTGCACCTGAGGGAGCCCCACTGGAGGGAGGATCAGATGATCAGCTTCTTGCTAGTTAGTTTAGGACATTTAGTTATAGTTATAGTTAGGATAGTCACTTTCAAACCTTTTTCAGAACGTTTGTAAATATTTATAGTTATATTTACGACATTCATTTTCAGAACTTAAATTCTTATTGCACTTACAATAATTATAGTTATATCTTCATAGCCTTGTTAAATTCTTATTGCATTTATCTAACGTTACATTTATATTTCTAAAACTAACCACAAAAAAAAAAGTTAACTAATACTTGTAGCAATTTTATTGAATAACTGCTACAAATATAATTATATTTGTAGCGATTAATTTTTCAAAACCGCTACAAATGTTAAGGATTGTTGGAAAAAAAAAAGAACATGGTGGGAGGGAAATTCAAATTCAAACGTTTGAGTATTTATAGTAGTTACAGTAATGACCGCTACAGATATAGAACATTTGCAATTTGAATTTCCGCCCTTTGTGTTCTAGTTTTGCAGCGATTTTGTTATAACCGCTATAAAATGCTTGAACATTTGTAGCTGTTTATTGCTTGTAGTGGTTAATAAAGTAAAACTTCTACAAATATATTTTAGTAGTGGTTACACTAATTAAATTGCTACAAATTTGAAATAATTTTTTCTTAATATGCCAACGGTATCTAATTTTGTAGCGGTTATACTCATAAAACCGATGTGAATATTCAATTCAGTAGCGGTTAATGCAGTGGTTTTATAACCGCTACAAAATGTTAGACGTTGACACCTCTTTATATAAGCTTCTATGCATTCATAATTATGTATTCATTCATCTTCTTCACTATATTTTCTTCTCTCTCACTAGTGGCTATAGATAAATCATGGATCAGGTTGCCATGCAATTCTTCAAAATATTTGTATGGCTTAAACAATTTCTTGGATTTCGCATTCACTCACGCCAGCTGTAATGGAAAGATCGTATGTTCGTGTTGGAGTTGCAAGTTTAAGAAGTGGCATGCATGACAAGTTGTTAAGGAATATTTACTTGTGAAGCCTTTCCCGGAAGACTATACGTTTTGGGTAGTTCATGGTGACAAGGTCAGTATGAGATATGATGATGCTTTTCCTCGAAGTTCATAAGTAGGAGTTCAACTAGAGGCCGATGATCCAGTTAATGATGTTGTGCGTAATGCTTTTGGATTTCAAGGCGACAACTTCAACGAAAAAGTGCAAGGTTCTGAGCCGGTGTTCATGATGAATGAAGTAGCTCAGAATTTTTTCAGCTTGATAGATAAAGCATATCGTCCTTTATTTCAAGGTTGTCAAAAATACTCTAAATTATCTTTTTTGATCAAGTTGTATCATATGAAGTTCTTGTGTGAAATCACAGATAAAGAAATGTCGATGTTGCTCCAATTATTACAAGATGCATTCCCCGACGCTGAGATTCCCATAACATTCTACGAGGCCAAGAAGATTATCAATAGGTTGGGGTTGAACTATCAAAAGATTGATGCATGCCCCAACGATTGTATGTTGTATTGGGGAGACGATTCCAGTAGGGAGACTTGTAAGAAATACCTCACATCGAGGTACAAGACAATTCGGAAGGGGAAAAAGTAGAAGAAGAAACTTTTAAAGATTTCAGGTACTTCCCTTTGAAACCTCACCTATAAAGATTATTTATGTAGTCCAAAACGGCGGAGCACATGAGGTGGCATGATATTGATAAGAATGAAGACGGTAAATTAAGACATCCCTAGGATGCAGACACCTGGAAAATGTTTGACAACGACTTTCCATCTTTGGCAGCTGACCTTAAAAATGTTCGGCTTGCTTTGGCGACATACGGTTTCAATCCATTTGGGAATGTTAGCACAAGTTACAATATTTGGCCGGTAGTCTTAGTTCCCTACAACTTGCCACCTTAGATGTGTATGAAACAAAGCTCCTTTATTATGTCTATGATCATTCTAGGAAAAAAGTCACCGGGTAATGATATCGATATGTATCTCCAATAGCTTATTGCAGAATTGCTTGACCTATGGAATGTTGACATCAAGACGTACGACGCTTACGGGAAGACATTGTTCAACTTGCGTGTAGCCTTGATGTGGATGATTAGTGACTTTCCTGGCCTTGGCACATTATCTGGTTGGAATGCACATACTGGATCGGTGTGTTCAGCTTGTAATTTTGACTCTAACATAGTACGCCTTCCCTATAGCCTAAAGTAGTGCTTCATGGGCCATCAGAGGTTTCTCGATGGAAGGCACAAGTTCATATTGCAACGGAATCGCTTCAGTGTGTGTTTGGGGAGGCCAAAAAGTCCAATTGGGGGAGGTAAAAGCTCATTTGGTAGTAAACATTTTTTTTTAGTGTTTGGATAGGCCTATTGGCAATTAAGCTTTTGCCAAAGCTCAATTGGTGAAAGTTTAATTGGAAGAAGCTAGAGAATGGAGCTTTTGTTAAAAGCTAATGGTATTTTATGCTAGATTGAGTTGTCTAGAAATTAGTTATATGATATTGGCTTTTCCCATAAAATATTTTTTAAATAGTATGTAGTATCGAAAAATATTTTTTGAGTGTTTTTAACCCCTTAAAATATTTTTCTAGTTGTAGCCACTACCTAGTGTACTATCAGACTGATTGCAATTTTACCCATTTTCTAGTTGTACCCACTCAAAAAATATTTTTTGAGGGTTTTTAACCCCTTAAAATATTTTTTCAGCTGTATTCAGTGTGTTATCAGACTGATTGCAATTTTACCTTTAATATACTTTTCCAACTCCAAAAATTACTTTAAAATATTTTTTGATGCTTTTAACTCTTTAAAATAATTTTTTAGTTGTACCCAGTTTTAGGAGACTGAGTACAATTTTACCTTTAATGTATTTTTTAATAGTAAAGAGCACCCAAAACTTATAATACTGATTTATTGATTTCCACCAACTCTAAAATATTTTTCCAGTAGCACCTAATATTTTAAAGTAATTTTTAAATATTTACTTGATTTTTTAAATATTTTTCCACCCACTCTCTCTTACCATTATCACAAAAGCCCTTATGCTTAAGCCAATCTAAACAAGTTTTATTTTTACAAAAGCTCAATTGACAATCGTCAATCCAAACATAAATCACACTATACAATTTGGCTTTTACCAAAAGTAATATTACAACAAGCCCAATTGAAACAAGTTCAATTGTCAATCGCTGTTCCAAACACACCCTCAATAGGAAACCAGAAAAAAGAGGACCACCTCAGACTTTGTCCAGAACAGAAATCTTACAGCAGCTTGAGAATGTTGAGTTTGAGTTCGGAAAAAGTGATGATTTAGCACAAGCTCGCCAAAATACACGTAGGACTTCAGCGCCTCAGCAATGGAAGAAGATAAGTATTTTATTCACTCTTCCATATTGAAAATCTAATTTACTTCACCACAGTTTTGATGTCATGCACATTGAAAAAATGTTTGAGATAATGTGCTATATACACTGCTTAATGAACCCGGCAAGACAAAAGATCACCTTCAAGAGAGGAAAGATTTACACGCCATTAGAGTTCGTGAAGACACTTGGCCAAATTAGCATGAGAAATTTCAACTGGCAAAGTTTACCCTCACAAAACTGAACAAGGAAGTCTTCCTCGCGACGTTGAAGAAACTAAAAAAGTTCCTGATGGTTATTAAAGTAACATTTCTCAATGTGTTGACTTGCAGGCTTGAAAGGTTGCTGGCCTGAAGAGTCATGACTCACATGTTCTTATGAAACAGTTACTCTCTCTAGATATAAAGAATGCACTTCCTCCCGATTTGTCCATTGTTTTGGTGGAACTTTGTTCTTTTTTCGGAAGTTGTGTTCTAAGATTTTGATTGTTAAGGAGCTAGATCAGCTACAGTCCAAAATTATTCTTACGCTTTTTCATTTGAAGATAATCTTTCCTCTGTCCTTTTTTATTGTGATGGTTCACCTTACAATCCACCTCATTCATGAAACAAAGCTCGTTGTCCCAGTACAATATCGATGGATGTATCCGATTGAGAGGTACTCATTTTAAATATGTGTTTCATTGTTAATTTTTATGTTTGCTAGTCGTGCTTTTTAGCATTTAGTATCAATTTTCTCTTCTTTACTTCATAGGTTTCGTAGGAAATTAAAATCTTACATAAGGAATAAGGCGTGGCCAGAAGGTTTTATAGCTGAAGGCTATATAGGGGATGAGGTGTTATATTTTTGTTCAAGGTACTTTAATGACCTTGAGACGGCTTTTAACCACCCACCTTGTGATGACGATTATCCTGAACCTGGGCCAACATCAGGAGAATTTATCCCTCGTATTGGTAAACTAGTTGGTGGAACTGAGAACTTCAACTAACGACAACTGAGAAGTTGCAAGCACATATACATGTCTTAATTAATTGCACTCAAGTTGAACCTTTCATACAGTAAGAATTGTACACTCACATGTTATTTTATATCTTTCGTAACATTTTTCACTTTCATTTCACTATCGCCTTTCCATGATTAATCGCAGAGAATTCAAAAGTCATGTTAAGCGTCAACTCAGAATCCATATAGAAACATCCTTGGAAGTTGACAAAAAGGTCCACAGAGAATTCACGAGTTAGTTTGTACGCAGAATACTAAATGACCACAACCCACACTCACCATATTTCAGAGCTCTCGCAATCGGCCTTCTTGATCATGCAAAAAGGTTTACAAAAAATAATGTCAATGATTTCAAGATTTGCATGGCTTCACGGGATCAAGGATTGCAAACTCAAAATTTAGGTGTTTATAGCACATTTGGGACAAGGAGTTATTCGAGCAGCAGTGACGACAACATGTAGTTTGGAGGCGTCCCTTACTATGGAAAGCTTTTTGATGTGGTCGAACTTAATTATCAAGGCCTTTTCACTGTGACTCTGTTCAAGTGTTTGTGGGCAAATACCACTACTTCCCAGGGGTTGACAACTGACGACTTAAGAATCATATCAGTCAATTTCTCACATGCAATTCATACTGGATTTCTCAAGATGATGAGCCGTATATTCTTGCCTCAGAGGCACAGCAAGTTTATTATGTAGAGGATGAGAAGCACATGGATTGACACTTGGCCGTTCATTTAAAGCCACAAGACCTTTACAACATGGGTGAAGACGATAACATCACCTACGAGAGTGAGCCATTTCAGCTCGCCAATTTCGAAAACTTCTTCCCTGAAGGTGATGACAATTTACCTCTACTGCGGTGCGTTTTTTTAAGTTCACATCATTTAAATTAAATTTTTTAAACAAAATAATACATCACTAACAACAATTTTTCTACACAATTTCTGTAGGGATGGCGAGGATGAGTGATCAAATTCAAATTATTTTTTTGTCTTTAAAAAAATATTTAAAAAAATAAAATCAATATTTGTAGTAGTTCATAAACCACTATAAAAATAAACATAACTGCTACTAATTAAAAACCGCTACAAAAAGGCTACACTAACCGCTACAAATGCTACGCAGATCTCTATAAATACCCCACCACATCTTATTTCAAACACTCCCTCATTTCTTTTCACCTTACCCCTCTTTCATTTTCTCTTATTTACAAATTTTTTTTGTATGAGTTGAGGAGCTGAACAATGTGATCAAATATGGTAATAAATTTTTAAATTTTTTATTCAATACTTCTTTCCTTTGCATAAAATTTATTCTCACTATTTTTTGTTGTTGTTGCATATATTTAAGAGCTTTATCTCATTTTCACCTATTTCTTATACACAATCACATTGTAGTAGACAACATAATAGTTCCTTGTATCTACATATCCTCAATAATATTATCAATACAATATTTATACTTATCCAACTAAATTAAATTATTGCTTTTAATTTATAAATGAGCTAAACTATTGAATAATAAGATAATTAAATTAGCTAAACTACTAAAAAAATAAACTATTTAATTTAATATAAAAAAACTGAAATAAATGATTGTATTGTTTTAAAAAAATTTACTTAATTTTTGTAGCGGTTATGAAACCGCTACTAATTAACGCGCCTTTTTCAAACGAAAATTAAATTTTTGGCACGAAATTTGAATTTCGATAAAATTTGTAGCGGTTATCTAACCGCTACTAATTAATGGCGTCATTTATTAAATTCATATTAGTAGCGGTTCATGAACAGCTACAAAATGAGTCAAAATTTTTATTTTTCATTTCCCGCCTTGAAAATTTCTAGTTTTAATATTTGTAGTGGTTATATAACTGCTACAAAGGTCCCAGAAAAGGATTATTGCTCATGGCGATTTTGTAGTGGTGGGATTGAACTGCTACAAAAAAAGTAGCTGTTATTTTGCTTGAGTAGCGGTTTTAAATAACTGCTATAAATCCGCTTGCAACATATGATTTAGTAGCGGTTTCATGAACTGCTACTAATATTATTTGTACCGGCTAAAACTACTATGAATACCCATTTTTAACCGCTACGAATACATATTTTTAACCACTACGAAATTTGACTTTTATCGTAATTAAAAGCTATATTTTACAAACTGAAATTGAGGTAAAATAAATTATTGTAATATGTAAAAATTTAATGTAATATGATTTATGTTTAGATATACTTTGATAAAAAAATAATTTAATAGAAATTCATTTACATGATATATAAAGAAAGCCAGTTTTAAACTTGTTCTTGAAAACAAGCGAAATGATCTAAAAATCAGATTTCACTCTAACTTGCTTTTTGGCCAAAACCCAAAAGGTCATTTTGTCATAATGCTTACTGAAACAGCATTTTGGGACTTCCACGGGCATCTAGTTTTTTAACGAGGCTTTTCCAGCTTCGAAATGCCAACTCAAATAATACATGTGAAGTCTATCCATTAGGGGAAATCCATTTTCATTCATCCATCTTCAATTATGTTATTGCAGGCCCACCATGGCTTTTATAATCAACATGCCTTTTTAAATGACTAATAAATGAAGGGTCGTACAGTGCACACAGAAAATTCCACAATGGAGGCGTCCACAATGGAGGCGTCCGACAGTTGCCATTCTTGTTTTTTATAATGGGGAAATCATTTTGGAGGTAACTACACTTTTTATAATGGAGGCGTCAACAATGGAGGCCCACCATTCTTCTTTTTTATAATGATTTTCGTACCACGGTCTGCATTTACTTTAATGATCAACATCTAACAATCTGTATTGAATAGTATGGTCAATATCTAACGGTCAACACGGTCAATTTCTGATAGTCAACACGGTCAATATCTAACAATCTGTAAGATTTTGTTTTTACGTACTCTATTACTTGATGAAACAAACAACGCACTATGGCCGCAGTTTATGATGAAGATTATTGAAGGAAACATATAAAGGAGATTTGGAAAATGGTAGTAATTATTATTATTATTATTATTATTATTTTGTCCTGAACTTGTTGGATCCTAATATATATTGTTGGATGTTTAGTATATATATTCGTACACACATTTCAAATATTTCCTAGAGTCCAAAATTCTAGCAAAGGTGAAAATGATAATGAACCAACAAAGACCTTAGGTGAATTTAGATCCTCCATGGGTATGTAAATATAATATAAACCCATAATGGCATAACATTATGGCTGTACTTTCCCTTTCAGTATAGATATAGGTCAAACGAGACCCTGAAGAAAATAAATAGTCTTCCCCCATTTCATTAATGATCGTTGGACTCCAAAAGTTAATGCCCTCAAGAGGAAATGACTTGCCAGAGTGAGGTTATAATCTGAAAGAGTTGGAGGTATTATCTTCCTAAAACGTACGGTTGATTCAATTACAGCACAAATATTTTCAGACATGGAGAGAGGTCTTGTAATCTTAATTGGAATAACATGATTTCTCATAAAATTGTGACTCAAATCCAAGGTCTGTAATAACTTGGACTTATATGACCCACTATTGGAGGATTCACATGTAAAAGTGTGAAGAAATTTCGCATCCAAGTTGAAACTTGTCTATTGAGTTCATTAAAAAAATTTCAAATTGTGCTGAACTGTTGAATGAAATGACTGACAACAATCATCTAATTAATAGTAAGACTTGGAAAAGTATTGCAATGACATCAATAGTGCTGAACTGTTGAAAGAATTGTGAACTTATGTTATAAAAGGCCCGCACTTCCATCTGTGCTCTCTACACCAATAAGATGAGAGCCCTAAGGAAGATGGTTTCCAAGTTGTTACTTGTTCTTTTCATTTCTCTTGAGCTTCTGATCTCAATCTCTCTAGCCGATGCAGCTGAGCATCAGAAATCCTCCTTCCAGCTACCCCAAACATCTTATATTCTCAGGGCAAACTCTCCGCCTCTGAGAGATGGAGTACCAACCTTTGGACGCAGAAATTTCAAACCACCAGTAGAAAAGCCACCAATACGCAAACCACCAGTAGCCCCACCAGGATTCAAACCACCTCCGCTGAACAATTGAAAGCCACCATGCCCCGCTTGAGAAAGAGCCTGAAAACTGAAGATATCTAAAGCTTTATGATCATTCTCAGCAACCTATAGATAGCTAAAGTTTATATGAAGAATAAGACAAATTTTTACTCATGTGTAATATTATATGTATACTATATATCAAGTATATATTGCGTGCTTGTGCATATACTCGCTCCGTTATAAAATTATTGTAGTTTTAGATATACTCAATGCCACATCGATTTTTCTTTCAATTACTATACCTTTGCCTCTTATCGTGTTTCCTGTTCATCTACAATTCCTTGTTAATCTCATTTCTCTCTCTACATATTAAGCCACAAATTAAGCTTGCTGGACGTTACTAATTATAAACTCTTGGTCAAGTCTAACAATTAACATTGAACTTTGATATATAGTGTGTTTGGTTTCACATTAGAAACCATAAAAACCATAGTTTAATTTTGATGATCTTTAACCTGAAACCAAACAGCGTTGTGTTTCAGAGGTTGATAGGGTAATCTATGATTGTTTTTCACTTTTACCACTTGCAGGTTAGATATGAAAGCAAATAATAAATGTATAAATGACTACTACTGGGAGAATCAGTTAACAACATCCTATATTTTGGACGTGAAGAAGGAGTACTTGATGCAAAATCAGCCTGCATTAATGCTCTCTCCAACCATGCACATTGACTGCTTGTGAGTGTGTGCGAAATCAACCAAAAGAAATAGATCAAGTTAGCAGAGTTAGAAAGCAGTCCGCGTGATTATTAGTGATGAAAAGTAAACAATAGATAAACAAAGATATAGAGGGAGAGAAACATGCATGGTGATATAATAGGTAATTATATTGAAATTGCAAAATTATGCTAAGTGAACAACATAACATCAATAATAATTGATGGTTTTGTAAATAAAAAAATTGCATTCATTTATCTCCGATTTAAAAATAAAATCATGAATTGAATCTTTTGAGAAACTGAGAACTATTCTTATTCCAAAGACTCTAGATAATTGAGCGATTTTTCCACGGAACAGGGATACACCCACGACTTGACCTGCAAAAGTTATGGAAATATGTGTGTTAATTTAAGTGCGTGTATATAAATTAACCCCCAACTGTTCTTATATATATTTTTCTTATGGCGATTTAAACTTTGAAATTTAGGGAAACAAAGAACGGGGTCGGAAAGTCGCTGGTGGGCTGGAGCCAACTTGGAATTTCATTTAATTTGGGCCACATGATTGAAATATGAAAAGACGTAAAAACATCTACATTCACATAATTTCAACAATATTAGTTGTTATATTGAAATGGGCTCCAAACATGTTCTAATTCTTGGAAAAAAATTGTCAAGTTGTTACTCGTTATATTCAAATGCCTAAAATACATCAACTTCCCCTCTATTTACTCTAAATTATAAAACCATTCTTTCTATTTTAAAACTTATATAGACCTCTTCATTGAAATCAACATATATATTGCATAAATATGCCTTTTAGTTTTGAGATTCAACTTCCATCCATCTAGCCATTAGTTGACTATTAAATAACAACATTGACCCATCATTTTAACCAAGATTCCCCTTTTTAATATAAATAGTATTACTTAATAATCATTTAATCACATATCTTTTACCAAAAGTTTTAAGAAAATTCAATATATATTGTCAATTTTTTTGTGATACTATTAAATTTATTGCCATATTACAAATTTAATTAATTTTACGATTATAATTTTTTATTTCCTAATAAATTTGAATTTTTAATCTCATTATTTATTAAAACTTATTTATGATGTAATATTTTAAATGCATATGTTAGACAATGTTTTGTAATCATATATATATATATATATTCAATTAAATTAAAAAATTTGAAAATGATATAATTTTTAGATGCTTATATTAATATATTATTATATTTTATTGAACATATGTTTGTTAAAAAATTACTCAAATTTTTTTATCAAGTGTTAATTATTTTTCACATAAAATAAAATTTTTCCTAAATTTTGCAAAATATTAAATAGATCATTAATAAATATTATTTTTAAAAGATAAATTAGAGAGATGGTAAAATGAAGAGTAAATCAGTAAACAAGATTTATCCTAATATGGGTTTTGTAACACCCCAAATTTTATATCCACCAAATATATTATGATTATTCGAGAAATGCAATAAAAAGGTGAATATTCATGAATTTGAAATTTATGAATTTTATAAATGTTCATATTCATGAGAAAATGGGAAAAATAATTATGGAATTAATTTGGGAAATTTTAAAATCCCAATATTAAGGTCCAAAAATGGAGAAATAATAGAGAAAATATTTGGTCCAAAAATATATGGGAATTGGCCAAAGAAAAATGAGGAAAGAAATTGGATTAAAAAGGTAAAGGCAAAATTATAATTTTGCCAAATCATCACAAAATTAATTATTTTATAATTAATTGAAGTTAATTTCAATTAATTATGGAAAATAAAAGGAAAAAATATTTAGAATATGTTGGTCAATTTAATATGAATTTTTGAAAAATTTGAGCAAAAAGTGCGATTTTGACCAAAATTAAGACTTTACGTATATACATAATTGGCACAAGTTGTGAAGTCAATTAAGACCAAAGGGTAGGACCCCTAGGTGTCTCCTAAATGTAGTATAAAGAGGGAAATATTGGTGTGGCTTAATGGCATGGTTACATGTACATAAGGATTTATGTACATAAAGTTAATTTTTGGAATTTTTGAAAATTTATTAAATGATTAAAATAAGATAAAATAATATGATATAAGCTTCATCTTCCTTCTCCCTTCAGAAAAAATGACGTCAAACAGCTCTGAAAATAGAGAGAGAATGTGTGGAATGGTAGAGAGAGAAAGGAGAAGAAAAATCATAAGGTAAACCGATTTCTCCGACAATATAGCTCCTAACGCATATAACTCTGACCTTAAGCTACTCTTCTTTGTTCTTTAAGGTTTGGAGGCTCAAAAATCTGTTGTTTAAAGGTTAGGGTTTTAGCCATATTGGGGAAAAGCTAGTGAGAGCTTGAGGTAACTTCCAAACCTTCGCATATTAACTATTCTGGCTGTTGTGGGCAATTTAATCAGTGAAATTTTGCCAGATTGCCATTGGTTTTAAATTTTCGAAATGTGTATGTCTAAGGGTTATTCTGCCCAATTTTAGTTCAAATGGTTGTTATAACTCAATTAGATGGTTAATAAAGTGGTTAAGAGTATAAAGGAATGCGTTTACGGAGTCGAAATCACAAAACTCCAATTTTTTCTAGAGAATACCATAATTTTGGCTAGGGATGTTTGAGGGCCTTAGGGTTGGATTTTCAATGCTTTTATGGCTCCATTGGATTCAGGAGGGAAAATTAGGTGGGGTTACAGTTGGGCACGTTTTCGGAAAAGGCCGAAAAAGCATAATTACGAAAATGCCCCTGAAACCCTTAAAGCTAGGCTGTCAAGGGTATTTTTGTAATTTGAACATGAATTTGGTAATTTCGAATCTGGAAATGGATTCTTTGGGCAAAAATCACTACTGGAAAAAACCCTTTTTAGACCGCCACATTTAGACCGGTTTTGGCGGATAAGGTCTTAAAAATTTGTGCAGTGACAGTTTTGTAATTATATTGAACTTCTTAAACCGGTTCCTAAAAAAATCGGTCTTAAAAAATTTATTTAGACTGGTTATAAATAAGACCGGTCTTAAAGTCTTAAAATTTTTATGCATTTAAAATGTTTAACATTTAAGACCGGTTTAAATATAAACCGGTCTTAAATGTTAAATATTTAAGACTAGTTTTGTATTAAAATTAGTCTAAAATATTTAACATTTAAGACCGGTTTATATGTAAACGGGCCTTAAATATTAAGACATTTTAAATTCAAAATGCGATAACTTTTTAAGACTGGTTGTGGAAAAAATCGGTCTTAAATATGTTACATTTAAGAGGGGTTTTTACCACAACTGGTCTTAAATGTGAAATTTCCCTCTTTTAAGACCGATTTTTAATAAAAACCGGTCTTAAAGGTAAGATTTTTCACACTTATTTTTCCTCCCGCGCCCAGATCGCGCGCTCTGTGAACCCTTTCTTCTCTCTTTGCCATTTCTCTATGATCTCTGTTCGTGCTTGTTTTGAACTCGTCCATGGCGTCCCGTCCCTCATTTGCTCAACTCTCCTCCGTCATTACCGCTGCCGTTGCTGTGTTCATCATCGCTGTTCTTTGATTATCGTCAGTCTTCTCCGCCGCCACCTCTAATATCCTTAGCACAGTGACCATTCTCCTCTGACTTGACTTCCCTTTGTCAGTGTCGTGAATTTGAGAACTTCATTTTAACCTCAGTCGACGCCACCGTGACTTTGGGTTGAAGCTCACTCCTTAGCCTTCATTAAGGTTAGTGTTCAATTGATCTGTTATTTAGTTGTACGTTGTTTTATAATTAATAATGTTCAATGAAAAGTTCTTGTTGTTGCTTTAATTTGAGCACTTAAACGTAATTTGGAAAAAATTAAATATGCACATTCTTGTTAGATATATGCTCTGACTTTTAATTATATCCCTGTGATATTTGGCTTGGATTAATACCACTCTATGTTCTGTTTTAGTTTAGTACGGTTGTTTGATTATTGTCAGTGTTATTGGTTTGTTAAAACAATACTAGTTTCAAATGGTCCATGTTAATTTTGTTGAAATATCTAAAACTCTATCGTTGTTGTTTTTTTGTCTTTCCTTTTGTTGTTGGATATAGGGTGCTAGAAGTGTTGAGATATATATGGATCATAGTTGGATAAACGATAAACGAACCAGTGTTGAATATGATAATGGGGTGAGGGGTTTTTTAGAATTCGCTAGTAGAAATGCCGATTATGGTAATAGAAAGTTTTATTGCCCTTGTGTAGTATGTTTGAATAAGAAGAAACTAAGTACTGTAGATATATATACACATTTAATTTGTGAAGGATTCTATAAGAGTTATACAGTGTGGGTATGGCATGGTGAAGAATTAGAAATGCCAAGTTCATCTCAACAGGGGGAGTGAACTTTGATGATAATGACACAGATACGGATGATTGAATAGAGGATATTATTCGTGATGTAGGAGAAGAGAGTTTTGAGCAATTACATGCATATGGTAATATGTGTAGTGATGCTGAGACATCGTTGTACCCGGGGTATAAAAAGTACCAATTGTTGAAAGCAGTATTGAAATTGGTAAGCTTGAAAGCACGGCATGGATGGAGCGACAAGAGTTTTTTAGAAACGCTTGAGGCTTTTAAGGACATGCTTCCAGATGATAATGTATTGCCTTCTCGATACTATGATGCTAAGAAAATGTTGTGTCCACTAGGGATGAAGTATAAAAAGATCCATGCATGCCCTAATGATTGTATATTGTATAGAAAAGAGCATGAAGAGGAACAACATTGTCTAATATGTGAAACCCCAAGGTACAAATCAAATAACGCTCCTGGAAAAGTATTATGGTACCTTCCAATCATACCAAGGTTCAAGCGCTTGTTTGCTAATGAAAACAATGCAAGAAATGTGAGATGGCATGTGGATAAGAGGATATCCGATGGAAAGCTTCGACATCCTGCCGATTCTTCTTAATGGAAGAAAATCGATCAATTATTTCCTGCCATCGGTAAAGAGCCTAGGAACCTTAGGCTTGGGCTTAGCACGGATGGCATGAATCCTTTTGGTAGCCTGAGCAGTATACATAGTTCATGGTCTGTTCTGTTGGTAATTTACAACTTATCTCCTCTATTATGCATGAAACAAAAGTACATCATGTTATCTATGTTGATGTTTACCAAAACAACCCAGAAATGATATAGATGTTTACCTGGAGCCCTTGATCGAAGACTTGAAAGAGTTGTGGGACAAAGGTGTTGATGTTTTTTACGCGAACAAGAAGGAGGTTTTTAAAATGTGAGCCATGATCTTTTGTACTATAAATGACTTCCCTGCATATGGAAACTTGTCAGGCTATAGTGTTAAAGGCCATAAAGCATGTCCGATTTGTGAAGAAGGAACATGCTACCATCAACTTCAACATGGAAGAAAGACAGTTTATCTTGGCCATAGGATATTTCTTAGACGAGGCCACCCATATCACAAATTAAAGAAAGCTTTTTTTGGTGGACAAGAGTTTGAAGATGCTCCGAAGGCATTGACTGGGGAGCAAGTTTATGAAAAGGTGAAAAATATGAATGTTATCTTTGGTAAGACTACAAAGAAAAGTAATGAGAAAAGTAAATGGAAAAAGATGTCTGTCTTCTTCAATCCTCCATATTGGCCAAAGCTTGATGAATGACACTATATTAATTTCATGCATGTGGAGAAAAACGTTTATGATAGTATTGTTGGGACATTGCTTAACATACAAGGTAGTTCTAAGGATGACGTGAAGGTAAGATTAGATTTGCAAGAAATGGGGATACGAGAAGACTTGCATCCAAAGCCATATGGTAAGAGAACATTTTGTCCTCCAACTACTCATACTTTGTCTAAGGATGAGAAAAGAAGCTTTTATCAGTGTTTACATGGCATCAAAGTTCCTTCAGGGTATTCTTCAAATGTTAGGAAGCTTGTGTCGATGAAAGACTTGAAGTTAGTGGGGCTTAAGTCTCATGATAGTCATGTCTTAATGCAACAACTGCTCCCAGTAGCTATTCGAGGCATTGCCGAATATGATCTTCAACATATTTTGACTAGACTTTGTTTCTTCTTCAATGCTATTTGTAGTAAAGTCATTAAGACAGAAAAATTGGATGAACTGGAAAATGAAGGATATCTGATCTTGTGCCAGCTTGAGAAACTTTTTCTTCCTTCTTTTTTTGACATCATGGTACATCTAATTGTTCATCTAGTCAGGGAGATCAAGTTGTGTGGCCCTATCTATTTATGATGGATATACCTAATTGAAATAACTATGAAAATCCTAAAAGGGTATGTAAAGAACCCTAACCAGCCTGAAGCATCTATTGTTCAAAAATATGTTTCTGAAGAAGCCATGGAGTTTTGTCAAGATTACTTGTTAAATGTAGGACACATTGGACTTCCTGAACGTCATGACGAAGAAGGCGGTAGACGCGGGGCTTCAGTAAAGAGTATGGATCTTGATGAATTGCAACAAATCCACTTGTACATCTTGAATAATGTTGATGAAGTTCAAGATTACATTAATGCTCATAAAGAAATTGGACCGAATGGAAATAGTCGAATGACTGAACAAAGGTTAATTAGGAAGCATAACAAAACTTTTGCACATTGGTTCAAACAAAAGGTTGATGGCGAAGAATGTGTTTCTGATACAATTAAATGGTTAGCACGTGGTCCTGAGGCTGATGTCATAAGTTGGGCTTCATTTGTGATCAATGGTTATACGTTTTACACGAAGTCCCTTGATGATAGGAGCACCGTCCAGAACAGTGGGGCTATGTTAGTGGCTGAATCTATGCACTTCTCTAGTTCAAAAGATAAGAATCATAGATTGGCAGCAATGCCTTATTATGGGGTGATTGAAGAGATTTGGGTAGTTGATTGTGTTAAAGTTAAACTTCCCATTTTCAAATGCAACTGGGTTGATGTCAACAATGGTGTGATGATTGTTCAATTGGGATTTACATTAGTTGATTTGAATAGTAGAAGTTTTAGAAATGAACCTTTTATTATGGCATATTAAGCGAAACAAGTGTTCTATGTTACTGATCAGGCAAACAAAATGTGGTCTGTAGCTCTCCAAGGAAAAAAGGGTCGTTGATATTAATCAGGAAAGTCATTCAATGAATGATCTGCTTGAGACTCTTTCTTTTTCTAGAGGTTTACCAGAATTGAACGAAGAAGATGAAGCAGACAATGAACACGGCATAAGAAACGATCATCATGAAGGGATATGGGAGGATATCCCTTTATAAAACTACATTGAAGGTGAGTTAGCTAAAATAATTATCATGAACTATATTTGAATTATGTATATTGTTATTGGGGTGTATATATATATAACTACTTTTTTTGTTGTCGTCACAGGAAAATGAAGGATATGAGGTGTACGTCTTAGTGTAGATTCTCTGAAGCCAGGCCAGCTAGTGATCATCAGCCTGAGAAGAGTGTGTATGTATAAAGTATTTTGGCCCTAATGAATAACAGAATTGTCATTAATGTAATTTAATCTTTGATGTATGCATGTAAGTGAAAAGATAAGGAAGTTGGTCAAAACAGCATTGTCATGGTTGTATGATTTCCTTGCATTATGATTCTGTCTATGATTGTGAGTTTATTATTCATGGTTGTTTTCCTTTGCTTCTGTTTTGGCCAGCACTGTTTAAGCATAAGGGAGTTGAGTTTTAATATGTTCCAATGAGTTTTAAGTCTCTCACATGTCATTAAGATGTTAATTATATAATTTGTAAAGAAGATTTATTTATTTCAATGTCGTTGAACTGGTTACTGCTTGCTGAGTGAAATGTTTTAACAGGGGAAATGACTTGCTGGGTATATCTTTTAAACGAAAATTATTTTAAAAAAAATTCAACTTTTAAGACCGGTTCTCTCTAAAACAGATCTAAAAAGTAAATTTAAGACTGGTTTTGGAGAAAATCGGTCTAAAAATTTGACTTTTTAGACCGGTTTTTCATAAAAACTGGTCTAAAATTTTATTATTTTAGACCAGTTCCTATTATAACTAGTCTAAAAATACTTATTTTTAGACCCGTTTTATAATAACCGGTCTTAAAATGTTTTTTTAAGACCGGTTCCATAACCGGTCTAAAAAGTAGAAAACTTTTTAGACCGGCTGTATCAAGACCAGATCTAGAACCGGTCTTAAATGTCTTGTTTAATCAGTCTTAAAAGTGTTTTTTCCAGTAGTGAATATGTCAGAATAGCCCTTGTAAAATCTTCAGAAAAAGTGCAACTGGGCCGGGTACGATGGGGCATTTTGGTAAATTTTTGTGATAGGCTAATATAACCACAAGAAATGCTATGGAAGTATCTAAAATGAAACTTGGATAGGTTATGACATATTTCTTGTACATTTAATTTTTAGGACCGAATTAAGAGCCAAAAGTTGACACGTTTCACGAGGCTTACAAAAAGGGGTCGATAGAACTTCGAGGTAGGAACATTATCCTTCATACATCATGTCATAGTTATATGCATACATGGATGTCATTGTTTGTAAATCCGCTTTATTAATTAATAT
Source organism: Inga leiocalycina (assembly GCA_963242795.1). Lineage (NCBI taxonomy): Eukaryota > Viridiplantae > Streptophyta > Magnoliopsida > Fabales > Fabaceae > Inga > Inga leiocalycina. The sequence goes on from OY725326.1 coordinate 32,625,967, forward strand.
GGTTTGCCTAGAGAAGGACATTTAGTGCCTGGGTGCACTTACACTGGGAGTTAGCGGAAGTCCAACCAGTGTAGATTATGGGGCTAGGCCCTACTCATGTATACATGATGATGATGTGTTTATATTGTTCATTAATTAATGTATACATGACACATATCATATTTACGTTTCACATTTTATATGAATAATAACATGTTTCTACTAGGATTTCTTGGAATCTCACCCATTTTTCTAAACCAAACATCTCAGCAGATGCTAGTAGATCAAAAGGCAAGAACATAGATAAAGGGAATTGACAGGCACATGTCTCAAGGTGACGATAAAGTTCATGGTTATAGATAGTCTATGTTTAAAATACTTTTAGATATCTTGTAAATGTTGTAAGTATAGTCGCCTTCTATATTTTGACTTTGGATTGTAAACAGTTACTTTATTAGTATATATATGTACTTTTTTGTATGCCTGTAGAACTTGGTCTTTATTACTCTGTGTGTATCGAAATCGAAACAGGTGTTGATAGGTTTTAATTAAAAAAATATACTATAAGAATATTTTTATAATATTCTTTGATAGTGTTAATGGTTTGAATTAAAACAAGGCAAACGACCCCGTGCGATGCACGAATATGTTTCACACCAAAACAACTATCATTTTCAAAATCAACTTTTCAATTCCTTCATTGTAAGTTCAGATTTTGGAAAACTTTCCTGTAGACTACATTGGTAGTCTGAGTAATACATTTCTTTTGCTCATCTAGTACAAGTAATTTCAACCCATTGAAGCTCTTCACTCTTGATTGTTTGACAAACAATTGACCGTGTGAAAATACTGGGCTTGGGAGGTATAGCCCAACATTGGACATAGGCTGGCCTTGGTTTTGTTAATGGTCACTGCAAATGAAATAATGATAGGGAATTGCCTCCTCATCATGTTGAAAGGTAGTTTAGATTCAAAAGGATTCATGTCCATATGATGGATCAATATATCTTCACCAACACTTATTCCATTTAAGGCCTTCGCCTTGATGAAGTTTTTGCCTAAATGTGTTATTCACAACCTAGTCCTAATGGATAAACCAGCTGCTTGGTCAATGCTCCTTATCAACATAATCAAAATACCAACTTTCAAGATCATGTTATGATGCGGCATCCGTGAGCATCTGATTGTGTTCAGGAATTTTGTATCATAAATATCTTCAAAGCTCTCATTAGCATTATCTATGTGACTAATGGAATCAGAATTGAGGTACTCCATTGCATTACCCAGCAACAAAGATCATATGTAATCATTCAACATGTCAACATTGTTTGATGTAGGTGTTAGTATCACCCTATTGGTCAGTAATTATCTTCTACAATACATTCCACCAAGTTTGGAAATATTGATTGAACTATTGAATTGACAGGATATTTATCATAAAAAAGCAACAATTCTGTTGGTATTAAGATCTCCTTAATGCCATCATGTTGAAGTCCTATCTTTCCATCTCCTACTTGTAGCAACCACTCTGCTAAAGACTTAATTTTCTCTTGTTCTTTTGGATTTGGTGACGACTATAGCCTCATGTTCTTTGTAAGGTGGAGCAACTTGTACTCATTCCACATATGAGATGTATTGATGGCTGTATTGACAATTTCAGCTCTGCCACCTTTGGGTATACTAGTAATATTTGCTTGAAGTCACCTCCCATTACAACACATTTTCCGTCGAATATACAATTACACTTCATTAAATCTCTTAAGTGTGGTTGAATGCTTCAATACAATGTCTCTTACCTATGGGTACCTCATCCCAAATGATGAGATTTATTGCTTTTATTACATTTGCTGATGGTGAATTGTAGGTGATGCCACAAATAGAGTCCTCATTAACATTTATTAGAATAAAAAACCTTGAATGTTCTGTTCTGACTGATGGCAATAAAGTTGCAAATATTCCACTTGAAGCCATGTTAATAATAATTCTACCACATACTCTAACTACTGCAGTCAAGGCATTCCATATGTAAGTTTTTCTAGTCCCCCCAAACCCATGGATAAAAAAGAAGCCCCCTGATTTTGAAGAAACTGCATTAATGATTTGTTTGAATACCATCATATGCTCATCCGTCATAAATTCCTTCAATTCATCATGTTTTGATTTTTCTTCTTCTTTGTTGTAGTTTAACTCTTGTAGAATTAGATGATTTGACATGTCAATTATATGTTCTCATTCATTGGCTTTGGCATAGACAGGTAATCATCAAGGTTTTTCCATCTAAAGCAGAAGTTGTTGTATATAGTGTAGACATGCTTCTTCTTTGTGTTGCCTTGAAATCTGCACATTTGTGTACATATAAACCAAACATTAATCCCTATTATGCAAGTTTCGTATGATATAATTGAAAGATATCCACTTTTACTTCATAAAAAATCAATCTAACCAAATCTAGATTTCTGCTAAAGACATGCACTTTTACCGGTGACATTAATATTGTTAACCTTTCCTCCAATTATTGTTCACAATTATAGCTACTTAGTAACATTGGAATAGTTTTTAAAAATGAACAAATTTATAAGGACAAAAGCTTTTTCATGAAATAACCACAAGGTAAAATATTTCTAATCCTAGTATTTTAAAAAGAAAACATACTTCATAATGTATTATAACTATTCTAATGTTGTACCTGTGAAACGTTAGTCATTATGCCTCATATTCAATAGATCTTCACCAAGCAGTTCCTTTGTTTGCTCCCATACTACTGATGGTTGTGAAAGATAATGGCTCAATAAAATACTTACAAAAAATTGTCACAGATGGTTCCCAGAAGCCCACAATGAAGCTTCTTTTATGGCATCTACATACTCCTTATCACCATCAAGTAATCCAAGTGCATAGCATGCTTCTCTGAATGTTGGAGAGATGACATTGTTAACTATACGTATATCCACATAATTCTTGGGTCCATGAACATTTATCAATAGTAAACACATGAAGTGTAATTCTCCTTGAGATGGTATACAATGTCCAAGTAATGGGACAGAGAAGCCATGCTCACGAAGCTTCCAAAATCTCTTTTCCTTCACAAAAGTGAAATAGTTTGGGAATTGCAAGTACAACAATGTTCTTGTGAATGGATTATCTGCATTTTTTTCCATCCAAGTAAGGAACATCGATTCTTTGACTCTCGCTCACTATTGACTAGAGAAGAAATTTTGTCCCTAGCCTTCTAGTAAAGTATGGCAGATGAAAGCTGAGCCTCTCAACTAGTGGATGCCTATGATGAATATCAAATCCAAAAACTCTCTATAAAGCTTTGCAAGAAGAAATATATCTACAGTTTAGGTAGTGAGCTATTTAATCAAAAGACTGTTGTGAGCCTGTTGAGTCACTATTGTTATATATGCTAGTGATGACACGATCATTCCCTTTGCTTATGAATTTAATGAGGTACTTGATGGCATGTGATTTATTTGTCTTCTCTACATTCAAATGACCATGAAATAATTTCAACAACCTAGCATTGTATAGGACAGCAAATCTATTACTAAGTTCAATGCCCTTTCTAGTAACTTTTCACTTGTCATTTCTCCTATGGTATGTAGGGTACCCATTCTCACCAAGAAGTGTACGGTCTACATATCTTTTTGGGAAGTATTTAGAGCATTTTCCATTCTTCATGCAAGGTGCATTCTGTTAGATCCCATATGTTTTGATGATAACAAAGATTGGATAAATAATATGAAAGGATTTGATAACAAACAAATGGATTTGAACAAAGTAGCAAAGCATCACTTAGAGTCAGCACTGGAAGTAATCAATAATTTTTAAGAAGGCTTACTTGAGTAGCCACTCGGGTAACAGAAGCCATTACTCGAGTAGCCACTCGAGTAAGCAAACAAAATTTCATCCAGTGAGGCACTGCCAAATTTTGAACGACGTTACTCGAGGGACCACTCAGGTAATCTACAAAGTAATATAGACCATTACTCGAGTAGCCACTCGAGTAACAAGATTTTCACAAGCATCACTCGAGTAACCAGGTCCAAAATCTTCTAGTGACTCTCGGCCAAGAAATGTAGCCCATCACTCGAGTAGCCACTCGAGTAACCAATAAGAAAATAGTATTACTCGAGGGACAACCCAAGTAATCTGTAGAGTTATTTGAAGTGCCACTCGAGTAGCCACTCGAGTAACCAGATAGTAAACTCTTGGCCAAGAATTTGATGCCATTACTTAAGGGAATAATCGAGTAATCTGCCGGGTTATTTTAAAGCCACTCTGGGATCACTCAAGTACAGTGTGAAGTTAAATAAAGCCTACTCGAGTAGCCACTCGAGTAATATGTGAAGGTAAAGACATGGCCACTCGAGTAGCCACTCGAGTAATAAGGTATTTTCAAGGTTTGTAATATATCACTCCAGGTCTTACCCGAGTGATATCTGATTTAAAATGTTGATTTGCTCACTGCCATATTTTTGACATGTTTACTCGAGGGACCACTCGAGTAACAAACTTGATCACTCAAGTAGCCACTCGAGTAAGGCAGTCCAGAGATTATATTTTCATCTAATATCTCTTGATTTGTTATCTATATGATTAACTCTTCATTGTATTAGTATTCTAAGTACATTTGCAGAGAAACAATGAAAGAGTATGATAGATTTGAGAAGTCAAATAAAAGTCTGAACGTTCACCTAACGCTACCTACTACCAACGGATAGTTTTCAAATACGAAGAATAGTCAACCGTTGCTGCGCGACTCTAACGGACAAGTTTGAAATTGCTTCCAACGAACACTACAAATCATCTATATATATGGAGCATTCAAAGAGAAGAAAACAAGGAGATATAAACTGAGATCACACATTGATCAATACACTTAGCGCTTTGTTTTCATCTACTCATTTATTGTACTTCAGAGATTATATATTTACTCTATGAGAGAGTTTTTCATTACAAACTCAATATTTGTTATTGAGACAACTTAAGGTAGTGGAACATTGAGTTGGGGATTTGATTGCAACATGTAAGGGGGAGCGAGTGTCCAAGTGAAGGAACTTGCTGTGTACTGAGGTGCCAAGAACCCACTGAATCTTGGAGAATATAGTGAAACTCTCAGAGACGCTCTGAGGACTGGACGTAGGTCAAAGTGATTGTGGCCGAACCAGTATAACTCCCGGTGTACACTACGGTGATATTTCCCCTTGCTCTTAACTGTTTTAATATTCCGTAGATTTCCTTATACGCAACGAAGTTTTTGGAATCACCCAATGCCCCCCCTCTTGGGTGAAACGCTTGAACTAACACATTCCTGTTAGCAGTTCCGCATGACCCATACACCATGTAACTTCCAACTAATTCATACAGTTCTGGGTCTTCAGTTTTGTCTGGAATCTTTGCTAAAATGATATTGTCAACTTTCGATGGAGTCCTCAATTTATCAATGTCAGCCAACCACAAAATGATATGCACGTGCGGCAAGCCTCTTTTTTTGAAATTCGATTGTGTATACCTCTGGAAGGTGAATTTCCATAAAATTAAGAGTTAAGGTTATAATATATGGATGATTTCTTAGTAACTATAATAAATAATTGAAATGATGAATACATAAAAAAAATCAATTCCAAAGCACAACCATATAACGTGAGCAATTATCACATATTTCATTAACAGTATTTCAAGTACATTAAAAATTTAACTTACAAAAAACCAATCATTTCCATGTAAATGGAATTATTACCATGTGACCGGCTAGTAAGGGAAATCCATATGTAGAAAAAAGTGTATAAATGCGAACGATAGGGAGGCTCTGAAATGATGAGTAAACTATAAAAGAATGCTTCTCACAAGTAATATATAGTAAAGATGTGACACTCAAATTATATGTATATGTGTGCAGGGAAAAATTTTATCATCATCGATTGGCGCTGGTAATGTGTGGGGCGATCTATGTTTTAATGTGATTGTATGTATGATTAATAAAACATATTCAGTTCAACAGTAATAATTGGAAAGCATACTCTATTCACATCCAGATCATGATTAATTTAAAATCTAGGGACAGACTAAATTTCTAGGTAAATGTAAATGACATAATCAACTATTTACTTGCTTTAATAGTGCCAAAAATTTTCTCTTCTTTCTATCTGTGCATCAACTTGCCCAACTTTATATAGAACACTCTGCTTAGAATCTCTGGTCTGTCGCATGATTTTAAGTCATCCTTGTCACAATAACGTGTGATCTCCGGCCATATTGGATTGCATGTAAAGGTAATAAATATATCTGGATTGCTAGCCCAAGCAAAAATTGCCATAGCATCTTGGCAATTCTGAATCATATACCTTGCTCCACCTGTGAATGATGATAAAGTATGGCACGCCTTCCTGTCAAATCTGGATCAGTTTCTCCTCTTGTTAATGCATCTGTTATGCCACTATAAAGGTTGACCATTAATTCTTTTTGGTTCTTCCTAATGTAGTCTAGTCTATCACATTCAACCATGGAATATCCATAGACAATAAATTGCTACAGTGACTTTTTACCATAGAGTATAGCAGACAGTTTAGATCTCCTCCTCATGAGCCTCAAAGAGATACATTCTCTTGGTGTTAATTTCTTCTTCTTATTGGTCCTTGATAAATTTTCTTTATTGTGCTCTTGTGTAGAGTCATACCCTTGTCACCGTAGTGAAAAAACAATTGAAGCGGCAAATAAGCCATGTATAGCTCATCAATTCTTTGAAGTCTACCACTTTGCTTCTTAACAATTATGTCTCTTTTTGTATACGATTTGTCAAAAATCACCAACAATCAATGCAGTGACCTCAAAAGCTATTGGCATATTATACTGTCTATTCTATGGGTTTGGGCTGCTATTTTTTATGAGTCGAATGCTTATTTCTGGAATATTATTATGCCTAATTATTTTAACAACAAATCTGTATTCCTTTATAATTTTGTTGTGCTTATCAAGGCCACCTTTTATGCAATGAACTATCTATGGATCCAGATTGTCTCCCCCTTCACTCCGACTGCATCATTACATTCAAGGACATAAGAAAAGTATATAATCACATGAATAAATAAGTTTTGAACAGCAAATAACATTTTAAAGATCTATTGAAAAGGTAGCTTACCTAACAGCGGTTATTCTGTTTGGAACCTCACAATTGGTATCATAAATGTACAATTGTCAGTATATTAAAGGACTTTCTTCTGGCAGCAATAAGCTTCCAATTAGGTGGTGATTCTGACTAGAAAGAACAAATGAGTATGGACCACCACCCCTTGTATTCATTGTGTGGTATATTCTACCTCACATAGACATGAAACAAAACATGTTGTTATAAGCTCGTATATTCTTCAAGAAATTTTTAGAATATGACGTCTGTTTGTTGAAACAAAGTGATGCAAGTTCATCAGGCGGACTTTGTATGGAAGGGCCGACTATCTTTCCATGATAGCAACACATTGAAAACTAAGGCCTTTCAGATTTCTTCTTTTCAATCTCTTACTGAACCACATCAACGCACCACAAAACTCACACTGATGTACTGCATTGCCGTCATCAAGGCAACTCAATTGAAAAGTTGTCGGTATGTTGATGTTATTGTCATGGTAAATTTCTAGATCTACAGGCTCGTCTTCATTCGAATCTTCACCGCCTATACATAAAGCACGTATTAGTATATGACATACATTCGCCCAACATGTACAAAAAAACAAAGTGGTTAAGGGTCAAAACAGTAAGAAACATTACCTATTCCATTACATTGATCAAGATTGGTATTAAGATCTGCCCTGACTTTATCAATGATCACATTCGACCTTCTTACCTTCTTTCTCCAAGTTTGAGTATTTGAATTCGCAGCACTACTTCTACAAACCGTTGAGTTGTGTTTTGAAGATGGATTATATTGCCTACTACGTATGCTTCTTTTCTGCCCTTGAATGTTAGTTACGACACCTAGTACAAGTCAACATTGTTATTGGTAGGAAGGATCGATGACCTCAGACTGAGGAGTTAGCAACGTCGGCTCTACGTGGTGTCTTTGGACACATATGGGACTAGAAGTGTGTAAATTTGAATTGCTAGAAATAGAAGAGAGTTCACCTTCTTCATATATACATCTGTCAAAGGCCTTTTCGCTACATATTATGTTCATACACTGGCTAATAGTTAAACCGTTATACCAATATAATGCAATTAGAACAGCACAATGGTAACTCATAATATTGAGAAATAGAGACGCTGTTTGTTACCTTTAGAAGAAAGCACTTTGTTGCTAGATGAATCCAACTGATGCTTCATTACTATATCGTTGCGCTTGTATGATTAATGGTTTCAGATCCAGACGGTCCGGCCGGTTCAGCCGTCGCCCGGAGACAAGAGTGATCCATCTCCTGATATTAGCCCATTTTTGTGATATGGCCGGATTCATCCGTTCAAAGCCGGCATTTCGACCGGAAGCCGGGAAAAATTCAGGAACCGGAGTGGATAATTAAAAGCCGAACGGGTGGAGAACAAGATGAAAAATCTGAAGTAGTGGGAGAAGTAAAGGGAGGAAGAAGAGAATATCATACCAAATGAAGTTTCTTCATAAGAAAGTGACGAAAATCATACATGATATTAAAAATATATAGAGCCTCGTGCCTTCTTCTAAAGTCTTTTGATTTTCTTTCTTTTGCCTTGATCTAAAACAACTTGGAGGTTCTGGACTCCACAGCTTCGACGTTGAGGAAGGAGAAGTGACTAAGGGAGGGAACACGTTTTCAGAGGTGAGAAAAGGTGCTTTGATATCTACAAGGCATGCTGGTAGTATTAAATTTTTTATAAAGGGTTAAGGGGTAAATCTATCAATGATGTTTTAAGAAAAGAGCATCTTGGCACAATTATCTTTTAGAAGGGGCAAAAATACCAATGAACAATTAAAAAAGGACATCTACCACAAAAACCGTTAAATCCGTACTAACAGTGTTAAATCATAAGAGAAGAAAACCCCTAACGGCGTTAGTACGGATTAACGGTTTTTGTGATGGATGCCCCTTTTTAATTGTTCATTAGTATTTTTACCCCTTCTAAAAGATAATTGTGACAGATGCTCTTTTCTTAAAACATTATTGATAGATTTTCCCCTTCACTCTTTTATAAAAAATAAAATGGTTTTTGTTTTTTCCATTTCCGATTATACTCTACTCTAGTGTCAAATTGTTTGTGAAGTCTATCCACTGTACTCATATGTCTTATCAGCGGTGAGTAGTTTGCAGCAGAAGTGATTGTGTACTGATTTTTACCTTATCTTTTTTATTTTAATAAGTCAGGAAAAAAAAAAGAAAAGAAAAATCTGAAACCACTGAAAACATAAAAGACAGTATTTGAGGGAAAGTAAATTTTTATTTTTTAGGATATGGTATCTATTATATATAATTTTTAAAACACATACTCTTTATTTTATATGTATTAGTAATTTAATTTAGATACTAGATAGATTATAAACACATTTTTATTTATTAAAATAATAAAATTTTCTTAATTTAAATTAATTTCATGTTAAGTACTACCAAAGATTCAAATCATAAAATTAAATTAAATAATTTGATATTTTTGTACATATATTAGTATATATGTATATAATACTCATTTTATTTAATCATTATGTCACCGGCTCGACTGAACGATCTAACCAATCCGATCGGTTGAACCCTGATTCATCAACATTTCCTGTTCAACATCCGATCCGGCTTTTAAAACATTGTGTGTGATCATAACTTAACTCTAGTTTGAAATGACTACGTTATTTTTTTTTCTAAATTTTGCAAAATATTAAATAGATCATCAATAACTATTAATTTTAAAAGATAAATTAGAGATTTGGTAAAATAAATGAAGCGTAAATCATTAAACATGATTTATTCTAATATGGCTTTTAATTAAAAAAATATACTATAAGAGTATTTTATAATATTCGTTGATATTGTTAATGATTCGAATTAAAATATATGTTTCTAGTAAAAAAAATTTAAATATATGTTTTCAAAATAGAAGAAACATCAATTGTTCAAAAATTAGAGGAAACATATGTATAATTAACTCAGAATTTTACTCAATCTAATGGGGCTGCAAACACGTTGGAATTCTTTAAAAAAATGTCAATATCTTTGGGGCCATTAATGAGCTGCAAGAGTACGTCAATACTTTTGGTATAAGACTCATGTTTGAATAAGCTTTTATTAAAAAAACAATAAACTTAATTAGATAATATATTAAAAATTATGTTTCAAACCTTGAAAAAAAGTTAGAGGCTCTTAAAATTAGCTTTTACTCTGACTTGGCTCTTGGCCGGAAAAGTCATTTTGGAGTAATGCTAACTCAAACGACATTTTAAGGCTCTGGGCTTCTAGCTCTTTAACGTAGCCTTTTCTGTTTTCTAGTAGGTTAATACCATGCGAGAAACCTAGTCTATGAATACATTTGAATATTCTACACATTTTAGGGGAACTTCATTTTAATTCATAAACAGTGAGATCCATTTTCAATAATGTTATAGCAGGCCCCATCATCGCTTTTGTAACCAATGTCTTTTTAATTGATTAATAATTGTAGGGTTGCGATGGCCAAAAAAGAACAATGAAGGGTTGAAAAATAAAGAGACCACCAATTAATGTCTTTTTATTAGTTCACTGATTAAAAGTAAATTATAGATAAACAGAGACACAGGGGGAGAGAAACATGACTGGTGATATTATTTTGCTTATATTGAAATTGCAAAGTTATGTTAAAGTGAACATAACATCAATAATTATCCGTAGTTTTCCAAATAAAATTACATTCATTTTACTCCGATTCAAAATTAAAATCTTGAATTGAATCTTTTGTTATAAACTTTGTGAACTATTCTTATTCCAAAGACTCTAGATATAATTGTGCGATTTTACCACGGAGAAGGGATGCATCGACCATTAGTAGAAAAAAGGTGTTTTAGACCTGCACATTTAGACCGGTTATAGGCGGATAAGGTCTAAAAGAAATGACATGTCCAAAAGAAAGATTTTTAAGACCGGTTATTCCAATAACCGATCTTCAAAATGTTTTAAGAACGGTTTTAAAGATCAACCCTAAATTGCGATCATGGCCTGAGCTCCGCACCATCTTTTCCATTCTGAAATATTTGCAGACTAATTAGCAAACAGTTGAGAACCAACGGCACCTCCAAATTAGACATTACAAGAGTGGAATCAGTGTGTCACCTTATTGGTTTTGTACTTTCATCATGACAATGGGATCTCGGAGCTAGCATCCGCGTTGCTCTTCATTAAGTTGTACTGGTTCTCTATCTTTTCATTGAGTGTCGAGGTTTGATGACGCTTAACACACTTTCTTCTCATTTTTATGCATCGTCGGTCTGCGAAATTTGGATCCTAAACTTGTTGAAGCCCTAATTCTCTTGCAGGTTTTTCTTCTCTGTCTATTTTTTTTTTGTGATTTGTTTGATATGGCTGATGAAGAAGGTTGTGGGTATGATTTGGGAGATTGGAAATGTGGGGGCATTGTGATTCTGATATCTCAACTCTCCCAACATGTGAACTTCCCTAAATTCAAACTTTCCCCAGGAAGATGAGTTTGCTTAAATTTTTGTTCTTCTTTAGCTTATAATTGCATTCATGATTTTTACTGCATTGAGGCACTATCTGGGATAGTTACAATTTAATTGGTTGTGAGTTAATTTGTGGGTGTAATTGAAGGTCTACTTGTTGGGTGAAATCATATGAGAATATGCTTGTTTCATTTTTGAATTCTCCTTGCTGTCAAAAATGATGAGCCCAACAACTAAGTTGCTCTGAATCTGATTCTGAATTTAGTTTCTGTGTTGCAATATGAGTTTTCCTCTATTTTGTGCATTGAATGAAATACAAATAGTGTGTATCTATATTTGACTTTGAATTTGAAGTTGTGAACTTGAATTTGAAGTTTTCTCACTCGTGAGTGTTGGGTTCCTCACTCGAGTGCCAATGTCCTTACTCGAGTCACTTCCTACCTTTAGGCTCTTCCTTGCCCTCGGAAAAACACTTCCTATACCACACTTGCAGGACTTGAGTGATCTTGAGAGCCTCACTCGAGTGGTGAGCTAGTGCTCAAGTGCAACTGCCATTCTTTGTCTCTGAACTTGCTCACTATCAAAAACATCCACAAGTGTGCCTTTATGCCCAAATGCAAATCTGGTTATCACTCGAGTGCAACGTCTCTCACTCGAGTATTGTTGCCAATTCTCTGAATCATTTGCTCTCTGGAAAATACTTTCAAGCTAATACTTCCTAAACTTGAGTGCAAAATGAATTCTCACTCGAGTGCTTACGGCATCACTCGAGTGCAAAAGTTAAAATCACAGCAACCATCTCGGAACTCTATGAAATGCATTTAGTAATAAATTGAATCAATGTTTATACCTTCAAAACATAAGTTTCTTACCAAAACACATAATCATATTTTGTTTTAATCAAAACTTGAATTCTAACAAAATTGACTATCAAAATAGTCCAAGTTTTTATGACCAGATAATATAATAATTACTAAAATAAAAAAAATTTAAAATATTGATACAAAAATTAGGAAAAAAAAGGGGTCGTTGATATTGATAAGGAAAGTCGCTCAAATTATGATCTTCTTGAGACTCCTTTTTCTAGGGGTCTACCAGAATTGAACGAAGAAGATGAAGCAGATAATGAGCATGGCACAAGAAATGATCATCATGAGGGAATATGGGGGAATATCTCTTTATGATACTACTGTGAAAGCTAGCTAGCTAAAGTAATTATAATTATGATTTACATCCGAATAATGTATATAGTTACTTTATAGATATAGTTTTCCATGTTCTAGCTTAAGTATGACTTTTAAGACTAGTTGTCATAACCGGTCTAAAAAGTAACATACTTTTTAGATCAGCTGTAACAAGACTTAATCCATAACCAGTCTAAAAAGTCATTTTTCCACTGGTGGATTTTACTTGAAAAAGTAATGGAAATTAGGGAAAGGATAAGATGCTATTTGATAGGAAAGGAACAAAACAGCATCCACAACTACTAGAACTACAATGCTAGGATTATTCTCAAACATTAAACTATGGATTTTTAAGGGAGACAAAAAGAAAATGAAAGGTCATCCAGAGAGTTTTGGCAAACCTAGCTGCTTCATATTTGTCGCAAGCTCGATCTCCCATTGTCTGTCGTAAACTTCGGATCTCACAGATGAGATAAAGCCCAACTTGGCTCCTCTCTTTTTCCCCATCTATCCATTGCCCTCCTTTTCTCTCAAAACTACATTGTTTTTTGTAAAAACAAGTGATGGAACCCTTTTTTTAAAAAAATAAATCCCACGTGGGCCTGTTTGATATAAGGGAATTGGAGGGGAAGGGAGAGGAGAGAAATTTTTTAGAAGTTGAATTTAAAAATTTGAAGAATTGGGGTTACAATATTTTAATAAAGAGAAGATGTAAGATAAAAGTATAAGAAAAATTAATTAAAAATTTTTAGCCCCACTTCTCTAATTTTTTTTAAAAAATATAAATAAAAAATTTTCCCTCCCCTCATGCTAAATGAGCACCATGAAGTATTTTTTTTCAGTAGAACCTATTATTCTTAAGTAGGTTTTAGCACACTAAGCATCCTAAAATATTCTTTTAGTATCACCCAGTATCACATCTTGCAACCTTAAGTAATTTTTTCAGTAGCATTCAATCTTAAAATATTTTTCGAGTAACACTAAACATTCTATTTTTAGTAAGCTTGTTGCAACTAAAAAAAATATCTAAGAATAAAATCATAGTAGATGCTTTAAGAGATATTGGGTGTTAATAAAAAATAGTTCAGAGTGATGGGTGATAGATATTGGGGTGATATTGAAAAAAAAAATATTTTAGAGTGTTGAATATTCTAAAACTTACTTTATGATAATAGTTGTTATGAGAAAATACTTCTATGTATTAGATTTTTATTGCTGAAAAAAATATTGAGTGCTATTCGGAAAATATTTTAGGACTGAATGCTACTGAAAAAATATTAGAGGTTGTGATATGTGTGATACAAAAAATATTTTAGAATGCTAAATATGCTAAAAGCTACTTTAAGATAATAGGTGCAACTTAAAAATATTTTAAGGTGTTAGATGATTTTTTTTAATAGAAAAGTGTTTCCCATCACTTGTTTTTACCCAAAACAATGTAGAGTTTGCATGAAAAGGAGGGCAAAGGACAAATTGAGAAAAGGAGAGGAGTCAGGTCCAATAAACCCATTGCCCCTCTAGAGTAATTTTATTTCATATTTATATTTCATGTTTATATATTTTTCTCCTAATGTATATACACACACATAGGGGTGAGTATACAGTTTTTGGTTATAATCGAAAAAACCAAACAACCGAATATAAGATATTTTCATAACCGAACTGAAATCGAAGTTTTTCAATAACCAAAATTGAAGTAACCAATCAATTTCAGTTCGGTTTTGTGGAATAGTTCGGTTATTGGGTCTTTTTGGCTGCAAGCTTGTCCAATACAAAAAATTGCAACCTAAAAGAAATTCTAACAGTATAAATAATTAATACAAACCACTACTTTAGCAACAAGACCATTATAAACCAATGAACAAATAAGATGAGTCACAAGTATCATTTTAACATCATACGAAAACAGTACATGGCACACTTGAGGTCTGAAGCATAACACCCATATCATTTTAATCAAGCACTTGTAGCCTGTAGGTTGTATCATTTTACTTACATAACATAATTTCCTATTACTGGAGGTCTAGAGCATTAAATTATAAACTTGAACAAGAATTCAATATCCACGTTTTGATGCTATCACACATGAATGGTCCAATGGATAGTGAAACTTCAAAATACAAGTTGAATGATATATCATTTTGAAATTTAAACTTCATCTATTAACCAAAAGAACCAAAAGAACACATCAAAAATCAAAAAACTTGATGTATCAGATATTCAGACTTAGCCTTGCTCTTTGAATGCCACCTGAATGCCTCCTACAACTGAAGTAAGAAAACAAAAAATAAACATAAAAAAGAAATTTAATACTATAAATATCACAAATAAGGAAAAATTACTTTAAAAATTTAAAGTTGCCCATCTGCATCTAAAAGATATCAACATTTGTCTCCACTGCAATTTTTTTTGCAAATCTGGCAATTTAAAAAAGTAATCAGACTTTATATATCACAATAAATATGGAATTGATATAATAAAGTTGAGTTCCATGAAGTAAAGAAAAACATTACCAAGCTCTATCTTTTGTATATCATCATCTCTTTCTTCAACAAGATATTCCAATGATTGCTTAAGCCAATCTTGAGCACAAATTAGAGATATTCCAATGATTGCCTAAGCCAATCTTGAGCACAAATGAATCTAGAACCCATCCTCCAGTCTGAATATAGATTCTGAGGCAACAGTAGAAATGGGCATAGCCAAGACATCTCTTGCTACTTGAGAAAGAATAGGAAATCTAGGACTATTCAATTTCCACCTGTAACCCCCATCTGTAATTATATCCGAAATACGTGTTTAAAATGAACTAGAGATCGATGGATAAACAAAACTTAATTTCAATCCCATCCTTTAGATAGGGTTTTCACAAATCCCTTTCAAAATCCAATTCACCTGGTCTATATTCACAATTCGAATACAATTACTTCGCAGAAATAAATCACATTCATATATATCAAAATGCACAACATAAATCCCAGCAATCTCGGGTTTATACCTTTACTATAGAGTTTACAAGGCACATTCACCCTTTACAATTTCTGAAACGGGGATTACACAAAGTCATTTCTAAATACATATCCGAATACGCATTCGAACATATACACCTCCAAATATCCAAATCACATAACAAACACATCCGAATTATATACAATAATCCTAACCAACATTAATAACCAACTACCAAATCTACATTTTGAAGGAGTCTTCAACGCCCCAGTTGCTTATCCCCTCCTCGAGCCTCTTGCCCTTTCTAAATTATTTGTAGGGGAGAGTGAGATTTGAGAGAATCTCATAAGGAAACAAATACCAATATGCATGTACTAAAACACATGATCACATAATGAACACATGAACAACATTTCAAACAACATACTTATGGCCATAACATAAATATAAACAGAGCTTCAATCAATCATATATGTTTCACATAATCAAGTAAAGCAATAACATGCATCAGTACACCAACACAAATATCAAATACATCTAAGAGAGGTAAGTTCCCTACCCTTATTCTTTCCATATGTGCTCTAGCACCAGCTTCTCACGATTAGGCAAATATCGAACCACGATCAAGGCAAATATCTAACCTTATAACCAAATCAAGGACATAGGGTTAAACTCTACTCCAAATCTTTACTTTCATAACAATTAAAGTTGGTTATCATTCACGACTTTTAGGTGGCTACTCAAAGCCCAAACACATGCCCAAAGGGTTGGGAGAAACTTGACCAAAGACCATCTTTCAAAACCTCAAAACATCATGTTTCAAATGTTGGCCGTGACCAACAGATGGCCAAAAACTCATGGGATGCGGTTAGCACTTCTGGCTTGGGGCCAGAGATAGGCCAGAAACATTTGGGCCATGGCCAACCCTTCTTGGTCTGTGGCCAGAAGCAAGTCAAAAGGTTTTGGATCACGGTCAGCCCCTGGGCCGCTGCCAACCACAGACCTATCCCCTAGCTCATTTTCCAACGACCATAACTTTGGCCACATAATCAAAATGACCAAAACTTTATATCAATGGAAAGCTTGCAATGTGAACTACAAATCTAAAAAATTTCACATCATTTCAACATCATTTGCTATGTCAAAATACCATGCAAAGCTGGTCACTTACATAACATTTAACAATTCGCCAAAACTAGAATTTTCAGATTCTGCACAATGACTTCCAATTGTTCCATTTTCACATCAAAATCATTCTCACACAAATTTTCACAAGGAATCCATTGAAAACCCAAAATCAACCAAATTCAACTCACATTGACATGTCACACAATGGCCCTAACATATCAACATAATTTCACAACATAAATCTCAATATTGCAACTCTTTCTATTCCAATTCACAACCAATTCTAATGGTGTCCAAACACAATATGACATCGTTGTGACCACAATACACAAACCAATTCTTCCATTTCAAAATTACACAAAATTAGGGCAAAATTCCACAATTCACAAAACTTAACCAATAACTACAAAACTTAGGTCAAAGAGAAGCTATCACTCACCTCTTCCTCTTCATCAAACCAATTCTTTGATTCCTCCAACTTCAAGATTCCTCGAGCTCTCAAAACACCTTCTTTCACAAATCTAAAACCATAGAGATGAAGCTCTCATCACTATGAATAACATTAGAGAAGGGTTTTTAAGCATTAGAGAACATTACACAAGCCAAAACTCACCTCAACCTTTCTCTTTCTTTCTTGAATTTGACAAATATGGAGGATGAAGAGAAAGAGATGAAGATCATGATGAAGGCAGATATTTAGCCCTTCAATGCTCCCTTGGCCGACATTTAAAGAGAGGAGAAAGAGAATGTGTTGAAACTTTGACCCAAGATCAAGGGCTCACATTGTGCCACTTGTCAAGATCTTGCCACATCTTTCATGAGCTCACATAGGCACAAACACACATGATTCCACCCTTTGATCTCTTACACAAATCAATCCTAACCATGGATCTTTAAGTTACCAATGAGTTTCCTCTTCAGTAACTAATCAATTGGTCGTAACTTTACCATTTTACCCCTAATTGTGGCAATTTCTTTTGAATCACCACAAAACACATCATATCATCCTTTTAACTACAATAGGTACCCTCCCTCTATTTTAAGTCAATTTAGATGTTAATCCACAATTGAACTTAAGTACAGGGTTTTGGCACTGCTCATAACACATTCAAATCACATTTCACATCGGATTCTCCAAAATTCACCATTTTACTTTCTATAATACCCCAAAGATATAAGAACACTACTACAAAAAGGTTGAAAGGTGGCGCACATATTGTGGCCCTTCCTTAATGAAGTGCCACAGCTGCTCATTTATTATTTTTGTTATATTTTTTGTTTTTTTTACCAGTTGTGGCGCCTGAAAGGGTAGGTGCCACAGCTGGTATGGTTAAGTGTGGCGCCTGGCCAGGCAGGCGCCACACTTAACTTGCTAGCACCAGCTATGGCGCCTGACATGCCAGGCGCCACACTAGCTTCTGGGTCAGGTGTGGTGCCTGACCAGGCAGGCACCACCCCTGACCCTTTTTTTAAAAAAAAAATTTGTTAAGGGTGGCGCCTGCCTGGTCAGGCGCCACCCCTAACCCTTTTTTTAAAAAAAAAAATTTTTAGTCAGGGGTGGCGCCTGCGTGGTCAGGCGCCACCCCTGAGCCTTTTTTAAAAAAAATTTTTTAATCAGGGGTGGCGCCTGCTTTTTTTTTAAAAAAAAAAATTTTAGTTAGGGGTGGCTCCTGCCTGGTCAGGCGCCACCCCTGACCCTTTTTTTTAAAAAAAAAATTTTGATTTTCTATCCCTTCCCCACCAATCAGAACCCACCCCGCCCCACCCCCTTATCCTATATTGTTTCCTGCCTCCCTCCCCCCAATCTCTTTCATTTCCCACGTGCCACTCCCCCCTTCTCTTTCTTTACCTTTTTCACTATCTTTAATCATTCCCTCTCTCATTTTCACTTTCATGTATCTCAGTATCTGTGCGTGCTCTCCCCCTCCTTCCATTTTCTTATCTTCACTTCTTAAAACGACACTCACACGAGCACACATCTTTGTTTTATCCCAACTGCCAACCCCACTCCTATCCCTATTATTCCCTTTTCTTTGTATTGTCTACAAGTTTTTGGTCCCCACTCCATTTGGTAGCTCAAATTTCTTCCTTCCCTCACTGAAGATTGCGTCACCAACGGCAATTACGTGGTCCCCCACTCCACTGCACTGATCAACCTGTAAGTTAAAGTTGCGTTTTGTTTTTATTAATTTTTTTTTCAGGTTGTTCTGCTGTTTTTTTTATGTCATGCTTGCTATGGTTTTTCCCCCCTCTACTTTCTATTGCTGAGGAAATGTAAATATGTTAATTTGGAAAAAACTAATATATGTGTGCGAAATAGGTCTTATATTTAGGATCAGAATTAATCCTAATTAGGTCCTAAAATAAGGACCAGAGGAGTATATTAAGTTTTGTTTATTATTTACCTGCAAATAGTTATAGTTTAAGAGGTTTATCTACATATAACTTAAATTTTGAAGGGTTATATTCGTAAAAAATAAATCTTAAGAGGTTATAAAATTGATGGTTTGGGGTTATCTGCATAGATGGTTTTTAAAAAGGTTAGGGGTTTTTTATTAAGTTTTAGAGGGTAAGAAGATTATTTGTAAGTAGTTTTAATTAAGTTTAGGAAAGTTTGATGCAATGGACCCTAAAAAAATAAAACTGGCATACAATTTGAAAAACCTTCATGTGGAACGAAATTCTGTGTTTCTACCTTGAAAAAATTAAAGTGAATAAACATATTTTTTTTGCCTTCAAATACAAATATTTAAAAAAAATGTAATTACTCCCTTTTCCTTAACATAATTTATGCTATTGATTGAAATTTGAGAGCGCCCAACAAATTGCTTGGATCGGTCGGTGGTGGGTCATTTTAACTTAACAAGTGATATTGTGCTCAAATCATTCTAATAAGATAGAGATGATAGGATAAAACAAAAACATATATGACACTCACTTTTCTCATTCGTTATTTTTTTGTAACTTTAATATAGTGCATGATAATATTTTTGTTATAGTATATATAAAATATTGTTTTCGATATTATAAATATATTTTATTTATAGCTAAACGTAGTAGCACAACCAGACAAAAACACGCCCCATCTCATGACAAGAAAAACCTCATTGTAAAGCTTAATTTAATTTTTAATTAGGTAATTGTAAATTCAAATTATATTAATTATTTGTTCATTAGGTTTTTATCTTTTCAGTTATAACCTTTTTATTAAAAAAAGGAATAATTAATTTGATATAGGGAGATCGATGAAGTAATAAAAAAAAGACTTTATATAAAAGGAGAAGAAAGTGATTTATGACTCATCTCCTTATAAAAATTGATATATGTGATCCCCAACTTTACAGGTTTATTGGGGGGTCAAGTATGGGAACAAAGCCGCAATCATGCCCAGATGCACGCTTGTTATATTCGTAAACGGAAATTATAAAATTATTTTACATTTATACTTGCAATTTTTTATTAAAACATGTATGGCTATTATATATAATATTTTGAATACGTATTTTAATTTTTTTATTTAGTCATATAGGAAAATTTTCTTTTTTGTTTTGAAATTAAAAAATATGCATGGTATCCTAGTTAACTTCATTCACCTGTAATAAAAAGTTATAATTCCATACCGGAAAAAAGTTATAATTGAACTTATTTTTGTCTTATATGTATATATTTTAGAAAGAAGTCAACCTTATATTTATTACTTAATAATATAGCAAGTGGCGTCTATCAATATATATATATAATATACAAATGTGTTTGTTGTTTGTAGGCGTGTGTGTATTGTAGCTAGGCGTGTGTACATATATATTCCTATTACTAGAGATATATCCGATCCCCATTGTAGGCGTGTGTACTGTGTTTTAGCTCTCACTAGTTCTAAGAAATTAATGCAACAAGTTACAAGAACAATGAAAGAATTGAATTTATATGTTATATATAACCATAAATTTGAAAAACAGTAATTAATATACAAGTGACTTGAAATTAGATAATCAAATTAACTTTTAATAATACTGCTATTTCTTTTAAAACTTCTTCAAATTATTTGTTTTCCAAAAATCAAAATCATTTATTTAATATTATTTCACGTATTTAATATATATTTGGGTTAGTGCTATTTTGTAGAGGTAAGAAAATAATTTTTTGTATTATCTTATTAAACTATAATAGAGAAAATCCTATATAAACCCAATGAAAATAGGAAAAATTGAAATCAACATAATAAATTGAATAATTCGTTAATTGAGTCATTAACTTATTTAAAGATTTTAAAATATGAATAAAATGACTTTAATATATCAATGTTAATATTTAATAAAATAAAATATAATTTGTCTATATTGTTTAACTTTAAATATATTAACTAAAACCGTAAGGGGAAAAACATACAATAAGGAGATAATTAATGTTGGGATTATGCTTTCTTTTTCATTTTATTTTATTTTATTTATTTTTTTTTCTGAATCATATTTTTTGATTTAAGCTAATCATATTTGATTTTATTATATTTTGATGTTTATTACGCATATTATTATTTAAAAAAATAACTTAGAACCTCAAATATTTTATTGATTTGTTTATGTTTAATTTATATTTGTAGTTTCAATTCATCAGTCTATTGAAGCTTCTATTTACGGTATGTTTTTTAAATTTTGAGCTTACAAATGTGATTTTAGTTAAATTTAATAGTTATAATTTGTAGGTGTTCTAATGATTGTTATTGATTAATTGCATAAGCAAAATAATTATTTATATATTCTTAACACTTGTATTTTATTTAATTATTGACTTGTAATGTTTTCTAATTTAACTATGATATATTATTATGGCAAATATGGTTTCCTTTGTTATGAGTTGTAAAATTTTATTATAATGCCTGGGAATAATTAATGAATTATTTGGCAATTTAAATATTCAGTTTAAGACTTAGAAAGCTTCAATTATGAAGATTCATGTGGTGTATGTTATTTTAAATTAAAATTGGTAAGAGAATATAAAAGTAATTAGTAAATGCAATAGTTATACAACTAACCACGTAATTTTTTAAAAGAATAGATTGAAGTCCATAGATGGATCATAAATGGATGTCATCTAATCAATGTTCAAGGGAATATATAGATGGGGTGAAGGATTTTATTACATTTGCAACTGAGCACACAAAAGATCCTGGCAAAATCTTATGTCCTTGCTTATCCTGTTGTTTTGGAAAGCGGATTAGTCAACTTGATTTGCTAGATCATCTAGTGTGTTATGGTATTGATCAAACATATATACGATGGACAAGGCATGGTGAGACCAACGATTCATATAGTGATCGGGTGCATACCACGGGTGGTGCCTCGGATGAATTTGATCAAATCATGTTTGATGAAGATGATGGTCTTGAAGAAATGGTAAATATGGTTGAAGGGGTGCTTCATAACTGCCCTAACGAATATGAGAAGTTGAAAGGTGATGCAGAGAAACCATTATATGTCGGAAGTACTAAATACACAAGATTGCTAGCAGTGTTGAAGTTGTACAACTTTAAAGCTCGCTACGGATTGAGTGATTCGGGTTTTACCGCATTGCTTAAACTGTTGCAAGATATGCTTCCAGAAGAAAATGTACTTCCTACCAAGACATACGAGGCAAAGCGAATTCTTTGCTCTACAACCGATATGGGATATGAGAAGATACATGCATGTCCTAACGATTGCGTATTATTTCGAAATCAGTATGCAACGTTGGAGAAGTGCCCTAAATGCAACGCATCTCGATATAGGAAGAAGAAAGGAAAAAGTCCTTTGAAGGTGCTATGGTATTTTCCCATTGTTCCGAGATTTAGGCGACTGTATAGTAATGCAGAGATTGCTAAGCAGTTGACATGGCATGCAGATGAAAGGATTAAAGACACGAAGCTTAGGCACCCTACAGACACTCCTCAATGGAAAAAAATTGATCATAAGTACCCTGACTTTGCTGATGAAGTCAGGAACCTTCGCCTTGCACTGTCAACTGATGGAATTAATCCGCACGGTGTTTAGAGTAGCACACATAGCACGTGGCCAGTGATATTGATGATTTATAACCTTCCTCCACACTTAATCATGAAATGCAAGTTTATGATATTGTCCATGTTAATTTCTGGGCCAAGGCAACCTGGGAATGATATAGATGTATACTTGGCTCCTTTAATTGATGACTTAAAGCTGCTTTGGGATGAAGGCGTTAGTGTGTATGACGGGTACATGGAAGAAAGTTTCACTTTGAAAGCCATGTTTTTGGCACAATTAATGATTTCCCTGCTTATGGAAATTTGTCAGGATACAGCGTCAAAGGATATGGTGCATGCCCTATATGTGAAGATGACACTCATTCAATGCGACTTCATCATTGTAAGAAAAATGTTTATATGGGGCATCGAAGATTCTTACCATCACAACATCGTTGGAGGAAGTGGAAAAAGCCTTTCAATGGTGATGCAGAAGAAGGTAGCCCGCCGAAGATGTTGACCGGTTCCCAGGTGTATTCCAAGGTAAAAGACTTGGAGAACAATTTTGGCAAACCTTTTGCAAAACAAATCGAGACAAGCGGTTGGAAGAAAAAGTCTATTTTCTTTGAACTTCCATATTGGAAGTTTTTATATGTGAGGCATTTTCTTGATGTGATGCACATAGAAAAAAAATATCTGTGATAGTCTAATTGGCACGTTGCTTAATATCCAAGGAAAAAGCAAGGACAATGTCAATTCGAGGTTGGATTTAGTGAACTTGGGAATTAGAGAAGAGTTGGCACCGATTGAGCAAGGGTCTCATACCTATCTACCGCCAGCGGCATACACTCTGTCGAGGAAAGAGAAGAAATTGTTTTGTGAGTTTCTGCAAGGAATTAAAGTTCCCGAGGGCTACTCTTCAAATATAAAGAACCTTGTATCGGTAAAAGAGTTGAAGTTAAAGAACCTTAAATCTCATGATTGTCATGTGCTAATGCAAAATTTCCTACCGGTTGGTATACGATCCATTTTACCCAAAAAATTAAGGAACACTATCACGAAACTTTGCGTGTTTTTCAAGTTGATCTGTAGTAAAGTGGTTGATTCAACCAGGTTACAAGATTTGCAAAGGCTGATTGTGTGTACTCTGTGTGAACTTGAAATGTATTTTCCGCCTTCTTTTTTTGACATTATGGTACATCTAACTGTACACTTGGTCAAAGAAACTCAATTGTGCGGTCCAATGTACTTGAGATGGATGTACCCAAATGAACGATTCATGAAAATATTAAAGGGGTATGTGAAAAATAGATACCGTCCAGAGGGTTGTATCGCTGAAAGTTACATGGTTGAAGAAGCAAGTGACTTCTGTGCTGATTTTCTATCAAATGTTGACCCTGTAGGGATCCCCAAGTCCCGTCATGATGGCTGAAGATCAGGGAAAGGAACAACGGGGAGTGATGTAATAACGATATCAGCAACTGAACGGGATCAAGCCCACTTGTATGTCCTACATAACACTGATGAGGTTGAACCGTATGTAGAAGAACACAAGGATGCTCTCCGATTGGTACATGGTGATGGGAATGAAAATTTATTAACAACAGAACACAATAAACAATTTGCAGGCTGGTTGAAAAATCGTATTAACGATGAGATGGAGAGGAATCCTGATTCAGTTTCCGAAAAATTGAAGTGCCTGTCGAAGGGACCGAGCTTACATGTATTATCTTACAATGGTTATGCAATCAACGGTTACACATTTTATACACAAGACCATGATAAACAGAGCACGATGCAGAATAGTGGGGCAACACTTGTTGCTGATTCTTGGCATAGATCCAGTGCTAAAGATACACACCCTATCTATGCATCAATGTCATACTTTGGTGTCATTGAACGCATATGGGAGTTAGATTACTCTATGTTCAGGGCCCCTGTCTTCAAATGTCAGTGGGTTAACAACAACAGTGGATTGCGGATAGATGACTTAGGCTTTGTGCAAGTGGACCTTTCTAAGGTTTGGTATGAAGATGATCCTTTTATTTTAGCAGCACAGGCAGAACAAGCATTTTACATTCCTGATCCTGCTAAGAAGAATTGGTCTATTGTACTTCCATCCAACAAGAATCGTCAAGCAGAAGTTGATTTTGAAAGTAATGAATATTTGAACATCAATAATGATGATCCTTCGTTTGAGAATTTGTGGTCAGCAGAGATTGATATAGATGGAGATGCAGATGAAGATGAAGATGGAGATGGACCCCTATACGTGAGACATGATCATAAAGAGGGAACTTGGGTCAAGAGGAACACAATTCTCAATCCAACGTGAATTCTGAAGAATAAAATTTTAAATCAGACAAGAAAAAGGAAAAGATAATGATTGCCTTAACTCATTTACTTGTACGTATGTTTTTATAAATTTCAAAATAATTTGCTTTCGTTGACATACAAGACCATTGTGCACTGATATTTTGATTTGGTTTATTTCACTTGCAGGAGTATGGACTCACCACATGATGACATTGATGACGTTCCCAGTCTCGTACCTGATGACATTGATGACGTTCCCAGGCACATTGGTAGACAGAGATTTGAGTCGAACGTCAGACGTGGCAGGACAATTATGGCGAGGTTGATCAGACTGAGAAGTAACGGAATCAAGTTACAACTAGAGTGGAATGAAAATGGAAACCCGTTTGGGGAGAACAGTACCTCCTTAAATAACTTCATCGGGACTACGGTTCGAGACAGAGTCCCTATTACAGTTCAAAATTGGAAAATGGTAAAGAAAAGTTATGAGGATGTGATCTGGGCTGAAATACAGGTAACACCTTAATTATATATTTATTCGGTTTGCTTTGTTTCACTTCATTTCAATCTTACATATGATATATGTTTTTTGACTTGTTTACAGAGTATTTTTATTATTGATGATGATCGGAAGAACTTCGTAATGAGAAAAGCCGGAAAACTTATGCGAAAGTTTCATTCTGATCTCATCAAATATTTCTTGAGGGATGATAATGATGATATCATTACTACACCGCCTTATCCATTGTACGAAGGAATCATCACTCAAGCAATGTGGGATGAGTTTATCAAAACACATACAACTCCTGATTTCCTGGTAAGGGGATTTGTTTATTTTTCCCCATTACGTGTAATGTACGTATTTGTAAGTAACATTTATATATTTATATGAATCATTTTGATCTAACTAGGAGTTGAGCGAGAAAAATCGAGCTAACGCGACCAACATGCCATACCGGTACACACAAGGACCTGTTTCATACGCAACTTTAGCAAGAAAAATGGTATGAACTGATGATTATTTCATTCATAATAAAAATTGTATGAATATCATTTAACTTCGACTAACTTCGATGTGCAGATACAAGAATCAGGCTCAGATATTACACAGGTTCCACGACATGAGCTGTGGGTCCAGGGTGTCACAAATAAGAAAGGTGAAATTCCTAGTGAGGAAGCAAGAAGAGTAGTCGAATATTGTGTAAGTATTCAATTATATTATGCGTTCAATAAATAATTGGCTTTACTTAAATGAACTCCATTTATAATAACTAATTTTCATTGTAATTCTTTTTGGGAAAGCGACAAATGACACAGGAGGATCCTGCGTTGGCGACCTATGTTGGTCGGGACGATTTATTGAGCAGAGCGTTACCAGTACCCAAGTATGATGGTCATGTTCGGGGTACTGGTTTTACAGTCACCCCATCAGCATACTTCGGACGTCAGAAGTGCTCGAGTAGAAGTGATGTTTCCCACCTACGTGACGAGATGTCTAGCTTTAAGCATCAAATGCAAGAACTTCAACAACAAATGCGCTATAAGGAACAACGAGAAGAACAATTCACCGAACAAATGCGTTTGCTGCAAGAACAGAATGCGTTGTTAATAACGCAAATACAACAGTTGGTCCAGGGTAGGCCAACACCAAATGTTCCGTTCTGTGATAGCCCAAGTTTCAGAGATAGCTGCAATTCCATGCCTAAAGTCCCTTTTCCTTCAGTAATTAATTTCTTTTCTACTTAACTTTATGTTAAATTATAATTAAGCGAATTTAACATATTAACTTTATTTTCAGTAGGGCGAATTTCAATGCAAGCTATATGTCGAGCAAACATCCAAGCACGCGGTTGCAGTAGGTGTTGCCTACAACACTGGTGAGGACATACTGCACAATTCACCGTTGCCCGATAACACACTCCGGGTTAGGGTTGACGTCTGCACGAACGAAGACGCCCTCTTACCGATCCCGTCTCAGGATGAGCAAAATAAGGTGGTAGATGTTGTAGGTGGCTATGTTGCTTGGCCAATAGGTCTTATCGAGCCATGTGGAAAGGTCGTTCATTCAAAATTCCCTGCACTTTTCCTTCAAACTTTTATCTCGAACTGTGATTTAATTTTCTGATTTGCGCAGGGTAAGATTTCAAAGTCTTCAACAACACAACCCAAGTCAAAAGCATCGGCCAGCCAACAGAGCAGAAGAAGACATACCTCATATCTCGATCAATTAATATCGATTACACCACAATTGATCGGTGAGGGAGTAGTGCCATTACGTATTCCAAGACATATCTACAATGTTGGTGGTCTAGTTGATTATATTACTGCCGAGGTCGTGCAGGAAATATGTGCTCGTGATTGGGTTAGTGCTTCGGCTATCAACATCTGGATAAGGTACTTCACTATCATCGTTTATCACTGTTATTAATATATCTCGTTCCATTTCTTTTGTTTCTCATGACACTGTATGTTTTATACCAGGCATTTGGACCAGGACGTTTTAATGGATACACACAGGGTCCAATTCGCATTTGTCAACCCTTTTCTCGTTGGTCATCATGAGGGTAAAATAGATGTGACTGCGCAGTCTAATAAGCTAAAAGATTACTTTAGCAAGAAAGCGACAGCAAATACATTATTTTTAGTGCCGTATAATGCGGGGTAAGTTATTATTGGTACAATTTTTTTTTATTGTTTAACTTCTATCATAATATGATTGTTCAAAAAATATTTTTAAAATATATTTTAGGCGCCATTGGATATTGATCGTTATCAATCCAGCGGAACCTTCAGGCCCTCGCATTTATTATGTGGATCCTCTGAAAAATGGTCTTCCACAAGACCGTTTTGATATGATGCTATTGATCAGTAGGTAAGTATACGTGCCTATGTATAAATATTTGCGAACGTGATTGAATAATCAAAAGTAATCATTTTCTGTTTCTTTTGTTAGCGCATTGACTGCATATCGGTCGTCTGTCTCGTTAAACTATTCTAAAGCTACTAACCCCCGCCTTAGCTATCCTTGGAAGAAGATACAGGTATTGATATTTGACTTTACTTAGACTTTGTTAGTAAACACTTTTTATTCATGAACAGAGTTAAATATTGCATTATATTATTGCAGTACCCTTTCCAACCTAATGACAATGATTGTGGGTACTATATCATGAAATTTATGAAGGATGTTATTATGCATGATCAACTATTTATTCCTCAAAAAGTAAGTCATTTAGTTGCACTTCATATTGTGTTGTAATGAAATTGAATTAGTGCCTGACAGTTATGTTTTACTGATTTTAATTCGTTCTAACTTGTGTCTGATTGTATATATCTGTAGTATTATGAAGATCAACGTTGTGACGCTTTGACAGACCATCAGGTTAATGAAGTGATCGAGGAATGGTGTGAATATGTGTTTAGGTAAATCCCTAGGTAGCTATATGTACTATTAAATTCACTAGCTGGTTTTTTTTGTGTTGTTTCTAATTGCCAATATAATTGTTGTGTCATGCATGTTTGTTCAAGTTGAATTTGTTGTATTATATTTCATTTAGCTAGGTTTACAGTATATTGTATAACAATTTTCATTACTACTTTAGCTAATCAATCATTTGTTGGTATCATTTTAAAGTTATCTATTATTGTTCTTATTAAACCTTGCAGACTATAATTATATATGCATGAGGAAAAAATATGCTAAAAAAAAACCAATACGAAAAACCCAAAAAAATATGAGGAAAAAATATGCTAAAAAAACCAGAACGAAAAATTAAAAAAAAAAGACCTACTGTGGCGTCTAGCACAGGAGGTATAGGCCTACTGTGGCGCCTGACCGGCCAGGCGCCACAGAAGGCCCACCCACCTGTGGCGCCTGGCCAGCCAGGCGCCACAGGAGGTAAGCTTCCTGTAGCGCCTGGCAGGTCAGGCGCCACAGGAAGTTATTTTTTAAAAAAAAAATTTAAAAATCTGTGGCGCTTCCAAGCGCCACAGCTTTTTTTAGTAGCGTTAAGATAGGTGGCATTTCGCAAGCGCCACAGCTAATGCAATTATAAGCGCCACAGATTTGGTTTTTTGTAGTAGTGGAATCATTAGGGAATAAATTTAGGCTCCTGCTAAATCAGAGCTTAACAATCCACTTATTTCAGGTTTATTCTCTAGCGTCAAATCTCAAAATTTGGGGTATAACACCACCAACTTAAAATATCAAATTCCTCTTTTTTGACTTCAATTCCTTTATTCAAGTACTTATCAACTTATGTTCTACTTGTCTTTTCACCTATATTTTCATCTATCAATAGTTGCTCCTCTATGTGAAGAAATTTTCTAATTTTTGCATCAAGGTCTTCATCACCATGAATATCTTCTTGAGTGTCATGCACCAGCTCCCTTTCAAATTATGTTGCTGGAACACTTTGATTGTATTCATTATACATAGAAATCATAACATGTTTATGTTAGATTCAATGTTTTGATGATAACAAATCTTATTAGTAATGTTTTGCATAAGATCTTAATTAATTATACACTACAAAGGTAAGGAAAAGAAAGATGTTGGTCTCTGAACAAATCACTTGTAGTGTTTCAGGATCACTTGAAGTGATTGCCATAATTTACAGATCACTCGAGTGATATTGGACATCACTCGAGTGAATATTAAATTTATGTAGAGCACTTCCAGTGAATTGTCAATGAACTCAAGTGATATTCTGAAAGTTGACAAATCACTTGAAGTGATATCAGATCACTTCCAGTAAATACGCCTTCTACTCGAGTGAAGTCTAAAATCACTTGAAGTGATAACTAGTAAATACCATAAACACTTTAAGTGATGTCAGAACACTTCCAGTGATTATTAGAATCACTTGAAGTGATGTCAAATCACTTCTAGTGAATCAGAATCACTTGCGGTGATAACCAAAACATCATATCACTTCAAGTAAATTAATAGTGAACTCGATTGATATTGACAAATGCATGAAGACAATTTTCTAGATTACTTCTAGTGATGATAACTCACTTGAAGTGAAGTTTAAAAATCAGTATTAATAAATTAATTATAGTATTAATCTTGTCTTCTGAGTGTGTTACAGGTAATACACAACGATCGGAATTCAAAGACTTTCGGAGTGCAACAGTCAATAATAACAGAGGAAGCATTTGACTATTTTACAATGGATAATCAGAATTCAAAGACTCAGAAGAGCAACAGTAAATAACGGTAAGAGCATCTGTCAACACAATGATTATTATACAATGGATAAACATTTGAATACTCACATCGGCTCTCAAATAATCTCTATATAATACTGAAGCATTCAAGTGAGAAGTACAATGAACGACAATGAACAATCACCTTACGAAAAATACTTTCTTGCTCTGTTTTTCATTCTTTACATTCTTTGTACTTCAAGGATTCTATATTTACTTTGCGAAGAGAAATTTTCATTACAAACTCAATATTTGTTATTAAGAAAGCTTAAGGTTATGGGATATTGAGTTGGGGATTTGATTACAACATGTAAGGGGGAGCGAATGTCTAGTAAAGGAACTTGCATGTACTAAGGTACCAAGAGCCCACTGAATCTTGGAAGATATAGTAAAACTCTTAGAGAAGCTCTGAGGACTAGACGTAGGTCAAAGTGGTTGTGGCCGAACCAATATAACTCTCGGTGTATACTATGGTGATATTTCTCCTAACCCTTAATTGCTTTAAATTTCTAGTCAAGTTTTATATATGGACAGAATTTTTCTAGTATTACCTAATTCACCCCCCTCTTGGGTGAAACACTTACACTAACATTTGGTATCAA
This sequence comes from Inga leiocalycina, assembly GCA_963242795.1. Lineage (NCBI taxonomy): Eukaryota > Viridiplantae > Streptophyta > Magnoliopsida > Fabales > Fabaceae > Inga > Inga leiocalycina. Next base: position 32,656,906 of record OY725326.1, read on the forward strand.
AGTATTGATCTTCTTGTTCAGGTATAACAACATAAGAAGGATCCAATAGCAAGCATGGGTGAAGGAATACTTCCCAACGAAGCTTCTACCACTAGACCACCAGGTTTCAACGGCAAACATTTCTCCTTCTGGGAAGTAAAGTTCAGAGTATTCGTAATGGCTACAGAATACGGACTGTGGGACGTGATTAAAAGTGGAAACTATCAACTTGTAAAAGTTGTAGATTCACAGAAAATTCCTAAAATGCCAGCGGAATATGATGAGAATGATAACAAACTCTTCACTCTCAACAGCAAGGCAATTCTAATGATTTAATGTGCCTTGAGTCAAAACAAATACTTCAGAATTTACACACTTCCAACAGCTAAGGCAATGTGGCAAGCATTGGAAATAGCTCATGAAGGAACTTCGGGAATAAAGGAAAACCTGATCAATACTCTAATTACTGAATTTAATTTACTTAGAATGAAATCAGGTGAGTTAATAGCTGAATTTGAACTTAGATATACTCATCTTGTTAATCAACTTATAGTGCTTGGAAAAGTCTATGATTAACATACCCAAGTAAGAAAGATTCTGAATCTCTAAAGAGTGAGTGGCCAAAGTCATTACGATTGAGGAAGAAAAAGGTGAATCAATATGATCGGTTGCTTCTCTATTCGGAAGTCTCTCTAAATATGAAAGTTAATTGAAGTTCATATGAGAACTAGAAGATATTAGTGATAAGAAAAGGAGAGGCCTTGCATTAAAAATAAAAGAGGGAATCCAAGAAGATGATAAAGATTTTGATGATGATGAAATGGGCCTGATAATAAAATGATTCAGGAAATTCTACAAGAAAGGCCAAGGATTGAAGAATTTTCAAAAGAGAGGAACAAGCAGTAAAGAACACATCATCTACTATGAATGTGGAAAGCTAGGACATATCAAGTTAGAATGTCCAGAGATGATTCAAAAAAGCAAAGAAAAGAGAAAAGGTAAGTTCTTCAACAAAAAGAAAGCCTTTGTATCCGCTATATGGGGAGACAGTTCCTCTGACGAAGATATCGATAAAGAAGTAGTCAATATCTATCTAGTTGCTCAAGAAGAAACAAAAGAAGAGGTAATTGATTGTGATCCTAACTATGATGAATTACTTTCCGAATATAATGCATTACATTCTGAATTCATCAAAATATTTAAAGAGTTAGTTGTTTTCAAAAAGAAAAATAAAGTTCTTGAAGAAAAGCTTAACAAAAATTCATAGGAAGTTTGTGAAAATTGCTTCTTTTTGAAAAAGAAAAATATTGATCTCACTAAGACTCTTGAAAAATTTACTAAAGGTAGTGAGATGTTAAATATTATTTTAAAATCTCAATGATTTGTAAATGATCGATCTAGTATTGGATATGATCCAAAATTAGATAAAAGGAAAGGAAGAAAGAAAGCAGGAGGTAAGACATACTTGAGTTATTTTCAGCATTCTATACATACATCAAATTCTTTTGCATATTGTAATTACTGTAATAGAAAAAGTCATTATACTTCATCATGAATTCATAAAAAGAAAGGAAAGATAGGAACCAATAAAAGGGTACCTAAAGGTTCATATGTTCAGAAAATAATATGCACTAACCCAAAAAGTTGTGGGTACCTAAGACTTAATCATATTTGATTGTGGATATGTCTTAAAACATCCAAAAATAACAAATGGTACATAGACAGTGGATGCTCCAGACATATGACCGATGATTTCAAAAGTTTTACCACATTACAACCTAAAGAAGGTGGAAAGGTAAAATTTGGAGGAAATCAATCCAGTAAGATTGCTGGAATTGGTGAAATCAAAAACGACAAAGGTATACAAGTCAAAGACATATATTACATTGAAGGCTTGTGTCACAACTTGTTGAGCGTAAGTCAAAGCACAGATAAGGACAACTGGGTAATATTTGACTTAGAGGAATGTCTAAACAAGAAAGACTTACAATTTGATAAGAAGAATCTCAAAGCAAAAAGGGAAGGAAATTGCTATACTCTTGATGTAAGTAGAAATATTTCTGAACAATGTTTTCTAAGTAACACCGATGAAAGGTGGTTATGGCATAAGAGACTAGCTCATATCAATATGCACCAACTAGGCAAGTTACTTAAAAAGGATTTAGTACTTGGTCTACCCAAAGTAAATTTCAAAAATGATTTGATTTGTGACGCATGTCAAATGGGTAAACAAACTAAATCATCTTTCAAATCAAAAATTGAGATCATAATCAACATACCACTTTAATTGTTGCATATGGATTTAGTTGGACCAGCAAAAGTTAAAAGTCTTGGTGGCAACTTATATTTATTGGTTATTGTTGATGATTTCTCTAGATTTATATGGACTATTTTCTTATCATCGAAGGATGAAACATTCAGTGAATTTATTGTTTTTGCCAAGAAAGTGTAAAATGAGAAAGGTATGTCCATTGCAGGTATCAGGATAGATCACGGTAGAGAATTTGAGAATCAAGCCTTTGAAGATTACTGTGACACTAATGGCATTGATCACAACTTCTCCGCTCCAAGAACACCTCAACAAAATGGAGTCGTGGAATGAAAGAACAGAGTACTCATTAAAATGGCTAGAGCAATGCTGAATGAAAAGAATGTGTCCCAAGTTTTCTGGGCTGATGCAATGAGCACAGCATGCTACATCTCAAACAAAGCCTACATCAGAACAAAACTTAGAAAGACATCGTACGAACTATATAATGGAAGGAAACCAAATCTCGCTCATTTACAGATCTTCAATTGTAAGTGTTTCATTCATAATAATGGTAAAGATAACCTAGGAAAATTTGACTCTAAAACTAATAAAGGAGTATTCTTAGGCTATTCTAACCGAAGTAAGGCATACATAGTTTTAAATAAATGAACATGTGTTGTTGAAGAATCAATTCCTGTTGTATTTGATGAATTTGAATCCTCTGACAAAATGATTGATGATGAGCATGAAATTATTTTAAATCAAGAGAATGATCAACTTAATCCTAAACCTTTCTTTCTAAAGGTTGATCAAACCAAGGAAGAAGAATAATAACTTGAACAACCTAGAGCCTAGAAATATAATAAGAGTCATCCCCTAAAATAAGTCATAGGAGATGTGAATGAAGGAGTCAAAACCAGAAACAAAATTTTTAATGAAGTTATTTTTTCTGTATTTATTTTTGAGATTCAACCTTCTAACATTGACGAAGCTCTATCAGACGATGATTGGGTAATAGCAATGCAAGAAGAATTAAACCAATTTAAAAGAAATCAAGTTTGGGATTTGGTACTTCAACCTAAAGATCATTCGATCATTGGTACTAAATGGGTATTCAAAAACAAATGTGATGAATCCACAATTATTGTTAAGAACAAGGCAAGATTGGTGGCTAAAGGCTATAATCAAGAAAAAGGTATTGATTATAAGGAAACATATGCTCCAGTAGTATAATTGGAAGCTATACGAGTACTCTTAGCCTTTGTATGCATTAAGGGATTCAAAATTTATCAAATGGATGTAAAGAGTGAATTTCTAAATGGATATATCATGGAGGAAGTTTATGTAGAACAACCTATAGGTTTTGAAGATGTCACTAAGCCCGATCATGTTTTCAAACAAATAAAAGTTTTATATTGTTTAAAACAAGCTCCTAGAGCTTGGTATGAAAGACTTAGTAAATTTCTCATCAATCAAGATTTTGTACGAGGAAAGGTTGATACAACACTCTTTATAAAACAAAAAAGAAATGATATTTTGATAGTCCAAATATATGTTGATGATATTATTTTTGGTGCTACTAATGAAAGCTTATGCAAGGAATTTTCTAAGAAAATGTAGAGGGAGTTTGAGATATCAATGATGGGAGAATTAAATGTCTTTCTTGGTTTGCAAATCAAACAAAAAAAGAATGGAATTTTCATATCTCAAACCAAATATTTAAAGGAGCTATTAAAGAAGTATGGAATAAATGAAGTTAATGGTATGGACACGCCTATGAGCTCAACTACATTGCTTGATGCTGATGTTAAGGGGAAAGATTACAATATTACAAGTTATAGAGGAATGATTGGATCATTAATCTATCTTACAACAAACAGACTTGACATCCAATTTAGTGTTGGTATGTGTGCAAGATATCAATCAGTACGAAAGGAATCACATGCTGAAACAGTCAAACGAATCTTTAGATACCTTACCGACACAGTAGAATTGGGTCTCTGGTATCCTAAAGGAAGAAATGAATATATAGTTGCATACTTAGATTCTAATCTTGGAGGATAAAAGATAGACAGAAAGAGTACCAGTGGATAATGCTAGTTTCTTGGAGGTTTACTCATGTCATGGTTTAGCAAGAAACAAAATAAAGTGTTTCTTTCATCAATGGAAGTTGAGTATGTTGCAGCATCAGGTTGTTGTGCACAAGTGTTATAGCTGAAGCAACAATTACAAGATCTTGGTATTTATCTGAAGGAGATACCAATATATTATGACAACACTAGCATGATAAGCTTGTCAAAGAATTCAGTTCAACACTTTAGAACCAATCATATTGATGTTAGACATCATATCATCAGAGATCATGTCCAAAAGAAAGATGTCAAAGTGATATTCATTCCAACTCATCTTTAAACAGGATATATTTTCACAAAGCCTCTCACAAAGATCAATTTTTATTTATAAGAAGAGAAATAGGAATGGTAAATCCTAATGAATTGTGAGCAAAATTTATGTATTTAAATTAATTTTGCATTATGTTTTGATGATTTGATTACTGACTTATGCATCGGAGTATCTAAAAATATGTTTTACAGGATACTCTGTTTTCTAGTTTAATAACAGAGGAAAGCAACAAGGTAATCACTTGGAGTGAATTTGCACATCACTCAAGTGATTAGGAAATTCAAGGGAAGAACTCGAGTGGTAATCACTGGAAGTCACTTGAGTGAATAAAAAAATTATTATAACTCGAGTGATTACATTTCTAGAAGAGCAACTCGAGTGAATTCAGAAAGTAACTCGAGTGAGGTAAGTATTTCAAGCCTAACTAGAGTGATTTTAATATCACTTCTAGTGATAAATCAATCAACTTAAGTGAATTAGCTCAAAAGCATATAACTTAAGTGATTTCATTAGTTCACCGCAAGTGATACCCAAATCACAAGAGTGACCTTTAAAATCCCTCAAGTGAATATTATATCATCGTCTATATCAGTTCTCTTCCCGTCCGTGACTCTTCATTTCTCACACTCTTCATCGTCTTCCTTATCTCTCTTCTCTCTACAACTCTTTTCTCAAAAACTCAAATCCTAACCAAAATAACCTATCAAACTTCTATAAGGCCTAGATTAGCCATACTGATCTCTCATTTCCATTCAATCTCGAACAATCTCAATCCCTAATTTTGTTCAAGTTTTCTTCATCTCACCAAAATTCTTCTTCGCGGCTTTGTCAATCCTTACCAGAACCCTAAAATTGCCAGAACCAAAATGCCCAATATTTCTCAAGCCTCACCGCCTTCTAAGAGACCTAAGTATAAGCCAAAGGTTAGATAAGATATACCATCGAAGACTCCTCCGAAACCTCAAGGAATAGTCATTCGAGAACCTATAACTACGAGATCCCAATCTAAATCCACAACTATATCGAAAGGAAAAGGGAACAGAAAATCTCATCTTGAAAGGGAAGCTGATGTTCAAGAATCAACCTTAAGAGCAAAACTCATAAGGTCTCAACATATTCTCATAGAATCTATTCCTAAGAGATCTTGTCATAGCACAGGTTCAGAACAGGCCACTGGAAGTACAACTCCTACTCCCTCTGCCACTCAGTCTCAACTCAATGAACCTCAGCTTCTGATTCCTCCTCCTGGCTTCAATATTGGTGAGCTCAAGGTAAACAATGTCATAGTTTACAAATCTAAGTTTGCAAGAAGGCAATTTTGCCAGTGGTGTATGTGGACCTTGCTTAGCTTAAAAAGGATTTTCATTTAGACTTATATCCTTTCCTAGAACAATATGACTCTTAGCTCAGATTAAGGATTTTTTATAATCCAATTATAGTAAAACATTTTTATTGCAATATGAAAATAGCTAATATATCTAACATCAAACAAAGTGATTTAGGAGAAAATTGAGACAAGTGTTAGGAGTCAAAAGGTTTTACTTTCAGCAGATTTGATTAATACCTATATGGGTTAAGAAGATGTCCATGAGAGCTCTCCAAAAGTATTTCACATTCATGAGCTTGTAAACATCTTTAGTCCAGAAAACCCCAATGAACCTTTACCTAGAACACATGCTGCATTGACCGATGTTCAGAGAGCCATCTTTTACATTTACTCATGCAGTATGGTCAACAAAGCAAGGAATTTCACTCACATTACTACAAAAGATTTGCAAATGATGGCATCTTTACTGATAAAGGAAAAGAGGAATGTGGGAGACTTAATCTTTTAGGAATTGAAAAGATTTAGGTTTCACTCCACAAAAAAACTACTACCATTCCTTATCCCCAACTAGTCTCCTTCATTCTTTCAATACACAATATTTGGCACTTAATCCCTGGAGGAAAGATAGTTAGGATTCCCAAATTTGGGAAAACTCACTTAAACAGAATGGGAATCTCAATACCACTCGGAGTTCCTAAGACTCAAAGTAGCTACTCTTCACCTCAAGTCAAACAAAGGAAGAAGAAGAGTCAGGCAACAGAACCTTCTCCTTCTAAGGTGGATGAGGCTCAATCCTCTATAGAAGCTTTTCCAAGACCATCTTTTATTGGGGCTACTATTCAGTCATATATTCACAATGCTTTTCAAGAAATAGTTTCAGAACTGAAGAAATACAATTTCTGTCTAGCTGAGAAAATTAACTATCAAGTCAAGTTGTTGGTTAAAGGGGTTAATCACAATTTCCAGCAACTCTTTGATCTTCATAATGCTCAAGCTAACCAAATTCAGAGAATGGAAGAGATTAGGAGAACTCACCTTGTTATGCCTTTTCCTGAGCTTGCTGCTACTTCCACACCTGTCCCCTATACCTCCACTCATCCTACTAACCTCCCTGATTTTTCTGCTATTCTATTTGTTTCCCCTACCATAGACACTCCGGTTTCAACCACTAACACCATTCCTCATCACACCACCATACCCTTATCAGACACCATTCCATGTAGTGATCTTCCTAAGGAAGATCCTATCCTTCACTCTCCTTCCTATTCATCTCACTCTCATCACTCAGACTCCAGCTCTCAAACAGAGGATATTGTGATCAAAGACTCTGTCCCAACTGCTATTCAACCTCTTATTGAGTCTGCATGCATGTTACCTTCCTCTCCTACTTTCACTCCATATTCCCCTACACATTCATCTTCACCTGATAATTCTTCAACTCCTATTAACCTGATGACTTCCATGGTTCTTTACACACCTCTTCCTTCAGATATTACTTTTCTTACTACTATCCCAGATGATAACAAAAAGGGGGAGAAGAGTTCTGGATGATTTGGCACATTTTGTATTGAACTGATATAGCCTGATATAGTCTGTACTGAATTCTAGATGATTTGGCATATTTTGTATTGAACTGATATAGCCTGATATAGTTTGTACTGAACTAAACTGATTTAAATCTTTTTTAGTGTGTATCTAATTGTACTGATATTTTGTACTGGTATAGCATGTACTGATCTCAAATAGCTAGTATCTAATTGATTTTGATTTGGCTTGTATCCAACTGAAATAGCTACAATCTAATTGACTTTGATTTGGTTTGTATCCAACTGAAACAATTACTATCTAATTGATTTTGATTTGGCTTGTATTCAATTGAATGTGATTATTAGCCAGTATCTAATTGTATGTGATTTAGGATATACTAGGTCAAATATTTGGTTAAAACTTTTTATCAATATTTAATCATCTTATAAAATTCTCATTTTTAAACTCACAAGTTTTATCATCATCAAAAAAGAGGAGAATAATATATTTAATGTTTTGATGATAACAAATCTTGTTAGTAATGTTTGCCATAAGATCTTAATTAATTATACACTGCAAAGGTAAGGAAAATAAGGAAGTTAATCTATGAACAAATTACTTCTAGTGTTTCAAGATCACTTGAAGTGATTGCCATAATTTACAGATCACTCGAGTGATATTGAACATCACTTGAGTGAATATTAAATTTATATAGAGCACTTCCAGTGAATTGTCAATAAACTCAAGTGATATTCTGAAAGTTGACAAATCACTTGAAGTGATATCAAATAAACTCAAGTAAATACGGCTTTTACCATCAGCAAGCGCCATAGGAGACCCCCCTCCTGTGGCACTTCCTCCAACAAGCGCCACAAGAGGGTATTTTTTTAAAAAAAACAAATTTAAATGCTATGGCGCTTGAATTTAAATGCTGTGGCGCTTTCAAGCGCCACAGCTTCTTTTAGTGGCATCCAGATATGTGGCACTTCTCTAGCGCCACAGCTAATGCAATTATAAGCGCCACAACTTTACTTTTTTGTAGTAGTAAGATCTTGACTTAGGGATTTTTTGAAACAAACCCTGTTTCAATTGGAGCTCAAATGTGCCTTCACGCGCCCCTAGAAGGAGGAGGAAGAGGAAATTTTGAAAAGAATTGAAAAATCTAGCGAATCCCACTCTTACTATTAGCGTGTGCCATGCATGCACTACCACAGATGTTCCAAAACGTGGCACGCGCCAGCAATCCAGAGTCCATGTGTCGAGAGATTTCAGATAAAGTCTGCCACATGGCATTAGGCAATTCGATGGCCCTACACGCGCTATGTGGTGATTTTTAGCATTTTTTTAAATTTTGCTAGATTTTTTTTTGCTAATCAAGTAAACCCATTACCCGACCCAGGCTCGAGTCCACCGCCTATGATCTACTTTTTTTTGTTTGGGTTAGGCCAACTTTAGCTGAATCTATTTATTTTATTATGTTTTTTTTGTTTTGGATCAAGTTGGGCTCTGACCCGTCGAACCCGATCCAATTTTTTTTTTATGTCGCATCAAAAACGATGCCCATTTAGAGCTGGAGGTTGTCTTGAACCTCCAATCGGGTCGAGTCCAACTTGGTTATAGTGCGGGTTGGGTCCGTTAGACTGGAACCTTCTCTCCTCCATATCTTCACCATCTGATGTCCTTTTTTAGCGTTCTTGGTGCAGTTTTCTTCATTTTTCAATCTCTACACAATGGGATAGTTTTGTAGCAAAAAATTCAAGTTTTCATATCATCCAATCTCAATGTTTCAAAGGATTCGTTGTCTCCTATGCTACTATCTCTTATGCGCTCGACACTGTTTTTCCTCGCATTTTGGGCATTTTAAACTTCGTTTTCTGTTATCTTCATGATGGTACCAATATCATAGTCTAGAATGTTAGTATTCAAATGACCCAGATCTATAAATATTATTGACAGAGGTACTATTGATCTATATATATATATATATATATAATTTTTCAAGCAAATCATATACTGGAAGATCAATGGAAAGTAATATATACAGGATCATTCGTCAATGACAAAAGGTAGAAAATATATATACGCATATGTATATACCAGCGGAAGAATGAAAAAAAATTCTCAAACCATAAATTGCCTCAAGACACATATATATCACAGAGAGGAGTTTTCGACTGACACAAAATCATGTAGCATGTCACACTGTAGAAGCAAATAATTTATTTACACATCTTAATAACGACTATTGCTCTTATACCTCTGTAGGATTTTAGGCATACATGGAATCCGTTGACTCACTGAGTACCCACACAAGATTGGAGTACCAATTCGAACTCCGATCACGTTATACGGCAGATTCACTATACAGATGAAGAGGATCAAAGAGAAAGGAGCTTTTGGAAGTTTTTCTTGAAAAATATTAACTTACTCCCATAAAGTGAGAATAACCCCTTATATCACGTATATGAGTTATTATGATTTGAAATTCAAATCATAAAGATAAAATTCCTTAATTGGACCCATACTTCTCTATAATTATATAATAGCTCCAATTGAATTGGGTTTTGGCCCTGATCCACCAAGGGAGAACCAAGCATATTCCAAAAATTATCAATGGAATTAGCTTGTTTGGATTGACATTTATGCAAAATTTGACTTTTATCTTAATTAATAACTATATTTTACAAACTGAAATTGAGATAAAAGTAAATTATTGTAATATATAAAAAAATAGTATAATATAATTTATATTTAAATATGATTTTATAAAAAAACAGTTTAATAAAAATTTATTTAGATGATATATAAAGAAACCAGAGTTCACTTTAACTTAGTTTTAGGCAAAAGACCATTTTGTACTAATGCTTACTGAAACAGCATTTTTTTAACGAGGCTTTTCCAGCTTCAAATGGCAAGTCAAATAATGCATGTGAAGTCTACACATTTTAGGGGAAATTCATTTTCATTCACAAACAGTGAAATCCATCTTCAATTATGATATTGCAGGCCCACCTGCCTTTTTAAATGACTAATAATTGATGGGTCGTACAGCACACAGAAAATTCGACAATCGAGGCGAACGACACTTGCCATTTTTGATTTTTTATAATGGGGCAATCATGTTGGAGGTCGGTAGGCTTTTTAAAATTTTTAAAATATCATTTATTTTTAGATAATGAGTCATTATTATATAAATTGAGATTAAACTTATTTCACATATTTATTTCATATATCGTAAATCATTATTTACAAGTAAAAAATAAGTTATCTTAAACGAGAATATACTTATATCTTTTTTTGTTCCATTAGTATGTTAACCTATGTAACTTTACTCAACATCGTTAGCTCTTTTATAGGAGATAATGGTACTATAGGGTGAAGTTAAATAATTTATTAAAAAGAAAAAAAAGACACTGATACCAAATTGAAAATTGAGGGAAATTAAAAAAAATTTTCCCTATTCTAATCAAGTAAGTATTCTTATTTCTTCCGCAGACCAAAAAAAAATTCTTATTTCTTATTTTAAATTTTGGGTTCAATACTATGTCTATTGTAAAGCATTAATCTGCTCGTGGGTCTTGGATCTAACAAGCCATATGCCTACCACCAACATGCGAAACCTTATCTTTCAATTCTGCTTCATGTTCTCCATGCTTTATCTCATGGTTTGCCCAGGTTTATGTCAGTCCAATTTTACAAATTCCGATGCATCGGCGCTTCTTGCTTTCAAATTTTCTGTTAGGGACCCTTACAATCATTTGGAAAACTGGTCCAATTCGTCTTCCATATGCAATTGGTCTGGGATTACCTGTGATTCTAAGAATGAGAGAGTGAGAATACTGAGTCTCGCTAAGATGGGTCTCAGAGGAACCTTACCCTCACAGATTGGCAATTTGTCCTTCTTAGTACAACTTGACCTCAACAGCAACAAGTTATATGGTAAGTTGCCAGAAGAGTTACTTCAGTTGCAGAGGTTAGAAATTCTGAACTTGAGCTATAATGCATTCACTGGAGAAATCCCAACTTGGATAGGAAGCTTATTTACGCTTCAACACTTGGTTCTTGGAAATAATAGCTTTGGAGGTATCATTCCTCCAACTATATCCAATTTGTCTAAGTTGGAGACCTTGGATTTGAAATCTAATTCTATCAAAGGATCTATTCCGCTTGATATTGGAAGGCTTCAACATCTCAAGATTTTACTCCTTTCAAGGAACAGGCTTTCAGGATTTATACATCCAACTATTTCTAACATATCCTCACTTGAGCGACTCTCTATGTCTCTCAACCTCTTACAAGGTATGCCTTCTGGATCCAAGCTTTTATTCTATTTGAAAGTTCATACCATGTCGTCTTCAACTTTCATTTGCCTCATTCTGTTTATTACCAAGCGCGTTCCATTCCCTCTGCTTTAGGGCCTTTTAGGTTTGAAGGGGGAGAGGACGAAGGAGAGGGATTTTTAATGATTATTTGTTTGATTTAAGAAGACGGGTAATGACAGGAATGATAACAATTTATTATTTTATCCTAGTATATTTGTTTATATTTTTTTATTTATATGTTATATAAATTAATTTATAACTTATTTAATTAATATAATATTTTTACAATTAATATAATATTATATTTTAAACATGGAATAATTTTCCTATATGTAATAATATATATTTTTTAAGTTAATTTTATAATAATATATTTTTATCTATAATAGTATTTTTTATAATAACATATTTTTATTTAAATTTAATAAAAAATGTGTTTTGTAATTATAATATAATAATATTTTTGTTTTTATGATATATTTTTATTTAAAATTGTATTAAAATATTTTATAATTATACTCCTTCCGGTCCTAATTATATGACAATATTTGAGAGTTGATCTTGGTCCTAATTATAAGATAAAGTTCTAATTTTTATCAATTTATTCCCAAACTACCCCCTATTGATACTTTCTCAATAATAATTAAACACAATAATAATTTAATAATACAACTATGTGTTCTATAAAATAAGTAATGCTTGTAATTCATTAATGCCACATACACCTCAAATATACTGTTTTTTTTAATAAAATAATTTTGAGCAATTTTTTTCATATTTTTCCTAAATCACCCCTACTAATACTTTCTCCACAATAATTAATTTAATAATACGCTTATATTCTATCAAGTGAGAGATTCTACTTTCTTTTTTCATTTTCAAATGAAATAAATTTAAGATTTCTTTAAAAATATGTTCCTGTAACTATCCGTCTACAGTGATTGATTTTTTCCCTAAAAATATGTTCCTGTAGCTTAGAGAAGTCATGAGAAGTAAGAGAGGTATGATAAAAAATAGAGGTACAACGTAACCGATGCCATTTTAAACTTTAGATAAGGGCATTTTAGAAAATTAAATGTGATTAATTAATTTAACTACTATTATTAATTTCTCCAAAATTAGGTAACTATGTCTTATAATTAGGACCGGATGGAGTAATAATGTTTTATTTATGAAATATATTTTTTAATTTAAATTAATTTTATGATATTTTTTTAATTAAAATAATTTATTTTATTTATAAATATATTTTTTTAAAAATTTATTTCATACTAATTTTAAATTATAAAAAATATATTTTTATTTAAGTTAATTTAATGATAATATATTTTTTAGTTATAATAATATTTTTTAATTTAAAATTATAATGGCATATGTTATAATTATAATAATTTTTTTTATAAAATTATTTTTATATTAAGTTAAGTTTTTAATAATGTATTTTTTAATTATAATAAATTTTTAACATAATATTTTTTAATTTCAGAATTATTTTATAATAAAATAATTTGAAAATAATATTTTATTGATCATAATATTTTTCATCATGTACATCATTAGAATATCACATAAAATATAAAGGCAAAATAGTCAAACATTTTGACTCCTTTCCAAAAACTCCTCAATTTAGAGGCAGCTAAAAAAGGGGTGTAGGAGGGGAGGGAGTAGAAGGTTTGGGATCCCCTCCCATCCTCTCCAACCAAACACATCCTTAAATTACAAATAAGTCAATGTGAGAGAAAATGCACTAGCACTTTAGCTATTATGTATATTGATAGCTAGTGGAGGAATTTGTTTTGGTTCAAAATAAAAGACTCCAACCCATTTTATCTTCCAAATATATAATTTATTTCTCCAATTATCCTATTAATTGCATTTATTAAGGGATTTTTATTGGAGGATAGTTTTTAATGTGAATGATTAAAATTTTTTTTAGGGATACCATGAATTTGCTTAACTTTTGCTGCTAATTTGTCTAAGTTAACTTAACTAATTTTCTTAACTTTTATAAATTAATTATTCAACTCCTACAAAGAAGAGTAACATTTTAACCCTTTCATTAATGGTATACGAGTGATAAAAATTACCTTGAGCCAAAGTTTCTTAACTGAAAACTTTATTCGCATTACATGAAACAAACTTTGTTCAAGTGGTTATATATATTATATAATACGCTGTTATCATCGCCTGAACAAATGTACTCTCTCTGCGGATTATTCTTGAACAATTATTCCTTGAAAATTAAATATTTTTATTTAAGGTAGAAATTTAATTTGATGTCATTTTAAGCAAGTGGTCTTTCCAATTTTCCACATTGAAAATTAAAACATGATTTCCAAAATTTCTATATATGTATATATATAATTTCTTACTCAATTTTCTTTTAATAGAATCATAGCGCTCACAAAAATGTTATTTTTTGGTTGCCATATTGCAGGACCTATTCCCAAGGAAATGAATAAGCTTACAAAGCTGAAAGTTTTATACTTGGAAATTAATAAGTTGACTGGCCAAATACCAAGAAGTATTGGAAACTTGATCATGCTTCGGGAATTATGGCTTTCAAACAATAACTTGCAAGGTAAATTTTTAACTCATCATAATTTGTCATTAATTTTTTAGATTTAAAGGGGCATCGTCACTGTCTGTACTTTTTTTTTTCTTTTTAATGATTTTCTCTGTACATGCTGTTTCTTTTTCTTTTTTTGCCAACAACTCTATTCATGCATCATTAGGAGAAAATTCATTGATTTTCATTAACTATATATGAGAGTTAAAATATATTTATTGAAGTGACAATAAATTTTGAGGAAGCTTCCCCTCTCCTGAAATACTCCTTTCGTCCCTAAATATAAGCTTTAAATAATCAATTTGTGTTTATCGATAAAACAGTTAAAATTGTTAAAAACAATAAATATCTATTTTTTGGCAACCGTACTCTTATTTGTAAAGAGGAAGAGAGAGAGAGAGACCAAAAATACAACAAATGCAGTCAATGGTCAAGTTAAAAAAAAAGCAATAAATAATGTGAAAAAACTGAAACGAAACTTATATTTTGGAATAAACATATTCTCATATTTGAAGCTTATATTAAGGGATGGATGGAGTATATATCATGTTGGATGCTTAGAATGCAAGAAACTCAAAAATGTGCAATTATTGACTTTCTATAGATACAGTGGATACATCTATCTTGGGTGACATTCCAAATCTGCAGAATCACCATAAGGTTTTATGGAAGGAATGTAATCACATAAAAGTCTCACAATTAGTGAGCATCATATGATGATAAGTTTTGGATGGAGTAGAAAATGACAACATATTTATATTGCTCACTTGTTATTAAAATTTTTAGTAATTGTATTCCTTCTTTTAGATTATTAGTGCAAGATATATCCAAAAGTGGGTGAATTGAGATTTTCTAAAAATTTATGGTTAGAATTTGTGAGGATTTTATTATTATTTTAAGGGTTAAGGTCCATATTTGTTCTAGAAGTTATCGAAAACTCTCAATTTTGTCCTGAAAGTTTTTTTGGAGCAATGTCACTCTGAAAGTTTTCAAATTATAATAATTTCCTCAAGCCGTTCTATAGGTTAAATTTGACCGATAGTTGACTAAATATGCAGAGCTTGTAGGTTTACATATCATTCACATAATTTTTGTTAAAATGTAAATTTGCTGTGAAAATTTTGGCCACTACTGATGGATCCACTTTTAAAACATTAGGGGTGAAATTGCCCCACGAATAACAAATTAGGGGATTGAACCCTCTTAGAAAAGAATTTCGCAGTGTTAGATGCACATTAACCCTATTTTTCAATGCCAATTTTTTTCTGCCATATTTTAATGCCAATTTTATTTTTAACTATAATTACCAAATAATAGAGAAAAAATAATAACAAATAAAAATAATACTTTCCAGGGGTTCAAATATCCAATACAATATAAATAATATAACTATTTGAGTTCGTCGGATATACACACACACACATATATATGCTTTTATGCAATTTTCCTAATGGAAAAAGTTATAGATCTATAACTTTAATTGCTGTTCATTTATTTTTGTATTGATATATAATTGTTTTATCCAACAAACTCCACAGGTATTGTCATTTTGTTGTGTTCTCTTTTTGCAGGAAATATTCCCGACGAAATTAGCAATCTTACAAATGCGAATAAAATATACTTGGGTGACAATCGTTTGTCTGGTCACATACCAAAAAGCATTGGAAAATTGACTATGCTTGAGAAGTTATCTCTTGCCAACAATAACTTAGGAGGTATATATTCTTTTATCGAATTGAAAGCACTATCTAGTCTTCTTCTAGTATGATATTTTTATGGTAGGTTTTTCTGTGATATTTTATGCATGAGCAATCAAATGATTTAGCGCTCCTGTAGAGTACTTCCTCTCATCTTATCATAAGATACAAATAACTAAATTACATAAATAAAAAAGTTAGTTAAAATTGTTTAAATGAAATAAATATTCAAAAATATATTTTTATTTTAGGACAATTAGAATAAAGGATCTACAAAAAATAATATGTATTAAGAAGGATCTTAAAAACTGTTATTACTTAGAAGGACTAAGTATCAAAATATAAATTTAGAAATACTAAATTGCCAATCCCTACTTCTTCTCTACCACTACCATATCTCAAGCATATGCCGGTTAGTAAATTTTTTTTTATATATAGTTTTACTTTAATCTACTATTAAGATAATTAAATCATGTGAGCCTCATGAATAGTTTACTTTCACAATTTTAATTTGACGTCTTCTATATGTAAGATATTTTCAATACTTATTTCTATATAAAATTCCATTTATAAAAAATTATGATAATCCTTAAAGTCACACTTAGAAAATTTCTTTGTTCGTCCTCTAAATCTTATAAAAATATTTGGAAATTCATACTATTTTATCTTCCTTATTGGTTTTTAGCACACAGTTGAATCTCTTTTTTCCCTTGGATTTTCCAGTTTCTCAACTCCTCCCTTCGAATATTCTGCTTTATGTATCACACCGTTTGGGGAACTAAGAAGTTTTTTTTTTTTTCCGGAAAACTTCATAGATCTTTTAATTAGATTTGGGATCATTCGGACGTCGTTGATAATGGCTTCTGAATTTATCTATTTCATTTTTTCTTAAATATAAAAGAGAAATTAGGTTGTTGGAACAAGGGTAATTTAGTATTATTCAATTTATATTTTGATTTTTGGTCCTTCTCAATAATTATCATTTTTAAGGTCCTCACCAATAAATATTGTTTCCTCTAGGTCCTTCTCTCCAATTTTCCCTTTTATTTTTCTAAAATGTACCTATTAATAGTGAGAGTGTAAATGGAAGATAGAGAATGAGAAGGAAAATGAGGTATATGTGAGAGAGATAATTAATAGAGTATAATGTGTAATTAGTGGAGGTAAAATTGTAATAAAATTTGGTTAAAAATTTCAGATATCCTTTGAGAGTCGTATGTTATAAATAAGATTAGGCCATCCCAATAATTCTCTTAGATATTGGACTATATAGAGAGTTTAGTGAAAAACTTGGTGATCTTCCTGGAATGAATTTAATTAATTAAGGTAAAATGTGCTTTTTGGTCGCATATCAAGAGAGATTTGAAACTTGACAATACTTCAAAGTTTATATCCTGATTTGAGAACTTAAAAACTAAACAGCAAAATAAAAAATGTTACTATAATTTTTTTTCAAAAAAAAAATAATAATAACTACATCATATTAAACATGACCTAGGTGTTGGTCGTTTTACATATAACTTTTCATAAATCAACACTGTAAACATTGTGTTTCCCCACCTTCTTGCAGGAAATATTCCCAGTGAAATTAGAAGCCTTGCAAATCTGAAATATATAGACCTATCAGTCAATCAGCTATTTGGCCACATACCAAGAGGCATTGGAAATTTGACTATGCTTCAAGCTCTATATCTTGGTAGCAATAACTTAGAAGGTATATTTTCGCCCTCAAAGTAATGTGCTATTATCATTTTTTCGGTTAAAATGACATTCTATGGATCAGCATCATATCAGTAATTCTTTTTCTTCTTTTGTTGCCATGCTGCAAGAGATCTTCAATTAATGGTTATATTTCATTTACGAGATATAGTGGCTTCATTTTAATAGCTTTGAACGTATACAGCACTAATTATTTATAGAATGCAAAGCTCACACAATCATAATCCTAGTTCAATAGAGTCTAAGACTGGTCTAAAACTTAATCAAACAAAAAACAATTACCATAAATAAACGATCAGTAGATGAAATTCAATCACCTATCCATGAAAATAGGTTCCAACTAATCCCATATATACTAACAACGAGCATTGATTAATCAATCCCTAATTATGGTCAATAAAACAAGTATTGAGCTCACAAGGAGATAAAAATCTATACTGCGGTATAGAAATAATAGAAGTGAGAAAAAACACACTAATCCATAAATGAAGCCACAACGAATATATATTTGAGAAAATATATGCATACTCCAATGAAGAAAAAGCTTTCCTAGGATGAAGTTCCATATACTTCTCCAACACCTCAAATTTTACACTAGTATATTCAAGCAAACCTGGATGATTATTTAACTGAGGAAAAACCTATGCTAGAGAAGTATTATCTTAGCATCCGTTCACCGATCCTTACCAACTTGGCCCCTTCTAAAAATAGAGATGATGATGACAACTCGCTCACGTGGGTCCAAAAATGTGATACCCGTAAAGCTTGAAGAAGGATTAAGAGTACAAATATGAGATTAACTCAAATAACTAATGAAAATGAGTAAGACCTGGTTCACAAAAGAAATTTTTCACACACTTTAATAATGAGTTTATTGCCCCCAAAGAAATACGGATAAGAGATATCAGAGACTTAAACATGCATTGAGCCCAAGCCCAACAACAAAAGAAAATTTGAGAAAATAAAAAGGAGAGGAGAGACCAACAGGTTGAATCTAGTGAAAAGAGCTAGCCTCTCGTAATAATAGTGAACCAAGGTATGAATCTTCACTAGAAGAGTTGTCACATTTAGTGCCCAATAGTACAATAAACAGGATTGCCTCGATTTTTGCCACAGCGAATTAGACAAAGAAGAGGCCATACGCTCTGTGCTGTGTGCCGCATCGATCGTGGCACATTTTCAATGGCGGCAAGTGGTGCCTGCTACAACTTGAATTTTGCTGTCAAAAACATCAAATTCTGAGAGCTCATATTTTGCATTGCAAGTGACTTAGGTGTCCACTTGAAGCTTGGAATAAGATCTTTCCAATGACAGCTAATTTACCATCATCCGATAACAAAAATGTAGTATTAGGAATGTAAAAACCAAACGACCCTACTTAGACAGTTTACAATTGTAATCACTTAAGTGAACCCTATCATGCCCTTTTGACCAAAATCACCAGCCAAACAAATTACAAGATCTAATATGAACATGAAAATTTATCCTTTTGCCATATGAACAATTTTACCCTCTTGGGCCGCCCCATATGTCCCCGGAAGCACATGGAGCAACTGTTATAGAATGTTCTATTAGAGGTAATTAAAAATTTAAAACATATAACTGATCTAAGGGAACGAGGCAATGAGCACATCAACCTTCCACTCCCATCCCCACAATGATTAAGCTTTGCGGTGAAAGGTGATCTAGTCAGTTAATCAAAGGTTAGGTGTTACATTCCACAACAACATAATTGAATAATAAATACCATGTACTTGGCACTTCCATATCATGATGCGTGATGCAAATTCAGACATCAATCTCAGGGAAATACCTTTTCAATACTGAAGTAAGAACATATGAACAGCCTTCCATTGTTGGACCACAACTCAAAAAAATTATGAAAACTGTTAAATTAAAGGGTTGTAATATAAATTTCAGTAACTGAGGGAACTAATCCTATACAAAACCATACGATTAATAATAGTGGTCATAAAAGAGTGCTTGAATAATAATACATGCCAGAATTCTCGCTAACAATCGTAGTATATGATCACCATATACATCATGATTTGAAATTGACCTTCCTTGCTTGAACTTCTTTAGTTTTTCTTCCTTCTTTGTTCAATAGCAAAAGCCAAATCGTATTAATTATTCATGCAAGGTAGATTATTGACTCTCAAACTTTGGTACATAACCATTGCATAATATCTTTCCCCATGATCCCAGCTCTCCTCCTTTTTTTTATTTCTCTATTTACAGGGTATGAAAATCAGTTTAACACCACGCATCCTTCTAGCTTGCTCGTCCAACTTATGCACTCAAATGAAAACTATTATGATTGTTATACACACATTTGTTACTGTTGAATTCAATAATTATCCCTCCATCATTTTACCTACCATTAGAAAAACCAATCTTTAATATGACATTTCATTCCCAATATAATCATGATGACACAGCAGGTTTACAAAGGGAAGCTCCACTCATACTATAACTGAGAATATGAACATTGCATGTTTCAAAATTGTTTACAGGATATTGCGATATGTTGATTCCAAATCTACCAGTTTTATATGCATATTTCTCATATAAAGTGAGAGAGAATAAATAACGAAAAGTAAGTCCCCTGCACGTACATGTTGACAAATTTTTTGCATATAAAGTTTTATATGCATATTTCTCATATCTTCTTTTGTGAAGTTTCTACCAAAATTTTTTAATAATTTTACAATAAAAATAGTAAAGGATCTATAAACATGATATATCCAGCCTATTGTATGTTAAAAAACATGATCTGATTCTACCCGACAGAAAATTACATTATCTGATAGTAATGAGTAGGTGGATACATCATAGGTACATCTAAATAGTTAGACATTATAATTTTATTTATCTTTTATATTAACTTGAAATTCCTTGGTACTTCAATTAATATTTGTATTCCAGGCTTAATACCAATGGAAATTGGAAATCTTCAACAACTTGAGGTTTTATCGTTGTATCAAAACAAGTTGAGCGAATCTATTCCATCACAAATTTTCAACATCTCAAGTTTGAAATTCTTGTCTCTCGTAAACAATTCTCTATCGGGAAGTCTTCCATCAGACTTTGGATATGGCCTTTCTAATCTACAAGAGTTGTATTTATGGGGCAACAAACTTTCCGGAAGAATCCCGAGTACCATATCCAATGCTTCTAACTTAACCATTCTAGAATTGGAGGAAAATAATTTTGAAGGGATTTTACCAAGCACACTTGGGCGTTTAAGATATTTAAAAACCCTTCAAGTATATGATAACCATTTCACCATAACAGATGCTTCAAATTCTGAAACTGCCTTTTTTAGCTCGTTGTCAAATTGCAGACATCTGGAAACTCTGGTTCTTTCAAAGAATCCATTGAATATGAAACTTCCCAAGTCCATTGGAAACTTGTCTGATTCTCTACAAACGCTGATGATAGACTCTTGCGGGATTAATGGTAACATACCATCAGAAATTGGGAATCTGTCTAGCTTGTTTGGGCTATCTTTTTCTGAAAACTTTTTAAATGGGTCAATTCCTCCAACAATTAGCAACTTACAGGCTCTTCAGCGTTTAAGTCTTGTGGGCAATGAGCTAGATGGTTCGATTGTTGATGAGCTCTGTGACATTAAAAGACTTGCATATTTATATCTATCTCGAAACAAGTTTTCAGGAGCAATTCCGCCTTGCTTAGGAAATCTCATGTCCCTGCGAGAGCTTTACTTGGGTGCCAATAAGTTGATTTCCGAGATACCCTCTTCCTTTTGGAATTCGACAGGTATATTGAAAGTGAACCTATCTTCCAACATGTTAGTTGGAAATCTTTCATTCAAGATTGGGAACATGAAAGCTCTTATTCTGTTAGATTTGTCAACAAATCATATTTCGGGCATCATTCCAACAACCATAGGCAGCTTGGAAAATTTGGCAATTTTCTCATTAGCACATAACATATTGCAAGGGACAATTCCGGAGTCACTTGGGAATTTGTTAAGCTTAGAAGAAATAGACCTTTCCCAAAATAAGTTGTCTGGTGAGATTCCTAAATCGCTACAGTCGCTTAGATCGCTTGAGTATATAAATCTCTCTTTTAACCAACTACAAGGTGAGATTCCAAGTGGTGGGATCTTTAAAGATTTGACGGCTGAATCTTTCATGATGAATAAAGCACTTTGTGGTGAGCCAAAAATGCAGGTGCCTCCATGCAGAAAAGAACAAAGAAAAAGGTCATCAATGGCAAATTTGATTTTGTGGAAATGCATATTACCCTTGGTTTTGTCTACAATTTTGCTTGTTGCGGTCATTATCCTCTTTCAACGTAAACGAATGAGTTCTAGGCACACCATGAAACAAGATTTATTAACTTTAGGAATGCCAAGAAGGATTTCGTATTTGGAAATTTTGGATGCAACAAACAGATTTGATGACAGTAACTTACTTGGAAAGGGGAGTTTTGGTTCTGTGTTCAAAGGAAGGCTTTCAATTGGAACAGTTGTTGCTTTCAAAATATTCAATTTTGATTCAGAAGCATTGTCAAGGAGCTTTGAAGTGGAATGCGACACAATGCGTAATGTTCGTCATCGCAATTTGGTGAAGATCATTAGTTGTTGTTCCAACGATGACTTCAAGTGTTTGATAATGGAGTTCATTCCCAATGGCAGTCTTGAAAAATGGTTATATTCTTATAACTATTGCCTTGATTTTCTGCAAAGGTTAAATATAATGATAGATATTGCCTCTGCTTTGGAATATCTCCATCATGGCTTGGCAACACCAATAGTACACTGCGATTTGAAGCCAAGTAACATTTTGTTGGATGATAACATGGTTGCTCATGTGAGTGACTTTGGAATTGCAAAATTTCTAGACGAAGGGAAATCTAAGACTCTTACAGAAACAATACCTTCAATTGGCTATGTTGCACCTGGTAATTATCATAAACCTTACTTCTTTTTTTCCTTTTGCAATTATATTTCGATATGGTTGCCCCTCACAACTTGCATTCCCTCTGATGTTGACACGTTGACAAAGATTAGCTTGCATTTTTCACTTGATTATTTTTTTAATTAGAAAACCATATTTATATGTAGTTAGTAGTACTATAATAGATTATAGCTCATAAAGTTACACTAGATTATATAGATTTCCCTCAGTCTTACTCCTCTAGTCTTGTTAACAAGGTAAAGAGAGAAATTTTTTTTTTTTTATCATATTTATAAGTTATATCATTAAATCTTTCATATGATTCTATAATTTTACCATTCATTTATTATTGTGTAGACTTTGCACTTTTGGGATAGAATATTGTATACTCCCTCCGGTCCTAATTATAGGACAACATTTAGGAGTTGATCTTGGTCCTAATTATAGGATAAAGTTTTAATTTTTATCAATTTCTTCCCAAAATACCCCCATTGATACTTTCTCAATAATAATGAAACAGAATAATAATATTTTTTTAAAAAAATTAAAATAAAATGATCAATCCATATTTTTCTTAAAATAAAGAGTAAAAAATTCAACATCAGGAAGAGATTGCTTCATGATAATATTTTTTATGACATTTTGCACATTAGTATGCTGCTTCACATTTTATTACAGTTTCTTTTTCTTTTCTTTTTTTTGCCAATATTTAATTGCAGTTTCTATTATGCTTCATTGTTGATCCTCAAATATATACGCGACTAGGAATTCTATTCCACAACGCTAGTTTTGCTCATTACCAGAGTTATATTTTTGTTCATTATGGGTGCATTGAGCATTATTAAATAAGGGCATTTTAGGAAAATAAATAAGATTAATTAATTTAATTACTATTCTTAATTTCTCCAAAGTTAGGTAAATATGTCCTATAATTAAGACCGGAGGAAGTATTAAATAAGGGTAAAGTTGGAAAGTTGTTAAAGTTTTTTGGCATCATAAAGTTGTTAAATTTTAATAGAGGTAATGAATTGTGAGGTTTTTGTTAATTCAAATGAAACATACTATAAGTAACTAATAAATATGGTCATAGGAGTATACAAAAAAAAACCTCGAGTATTTTTAATTTTATGAGGGAGTATTTCATATTACCAAAAAATGAGCTAGATTATTTTAATTCCTTTTATTATTCTTACGTCAAATACTTTAGATTAAGAAAAATATAAATTTTAATCCCTGAACGTTTTCTCAATTATTGATTCAATCTTTAAACTTTAATTTAACATATTTTAGTCCCTCTAATTTCTTGACATAGAGTCAATACTTGTAACATTTTTTACTGAAAATAGCTTAATCATTGTAATTCTTTGATTCAATAAAGAATATGCACTGATATTATTAAATTCTTATTTTGTAAGTTTTTTTGATGAGATAATTGATTTTTACTTGGTGGAATCAAATCACTGTGTGCAGAATATGGATCTGCTGGAATTGTTTCAACTAAAGTAGATGTGTACAGCTATGGAATAGTACTAATGGAAGTATTCACAAGTAAAAGGCCAACAGAAGAAATGTTTGTGGATGGATTGAGCCTGAAGAGTTGGGTAAGTGAATCAATGTCACCTGCTTTATTAACTCAAGTCATAGATTCCAATTTATTACAAGGAGATGAGCAATATGTTGGTAATATTCTGGCAACCACATCCTCTATTATTGAATTGGCCTTGAATTGTTGCGCCAATTCCTCACAAAGGCGTTGCAATATGTCACATGTTGTGATATCATTAAACAAGATCAAGGACATGTTTATGCAAACATGTTATTAAAAATAGGAGAAAGACTCATAAGGACCAATAAAATATGGGAAATATGGGAGTCCCATAATAGTCTCTCAAAATAGCTTATTTCTTATGAATCTTTAGACCTCGGACTATTCTAGAATAATTTTGTGAAGTGACATTATTGCCCTTTGTAAAATTAGTTGTCACTAATTTATTAGTTGTTTTCGGTTGGTAAGTTAAAGTTGTGAATTGTGACTTATTAAACTGCTGTTGCCATTATTATTCAGCTATAAATTTTGTGAAATTAGTTATCATGCTTTAATTGTTATTGTCATTTGATAAGTTAAAATTGTTACTTATTAAACTGTTATTGTCATTGTTTTTATTATATCATATTTCAAATTAAGGGAATTTAGGTAATTTTGTTACAAAATTTACTCTTAAACCACAAGAACTTCACAATGATTCTGACATTTTGGAACCTGAATTGAGATTTCCATACTTGGAGGTATATTTGTGTCTTTCTTCCTTTAGAAAATGATGGATGTAATGCCTTGTGTGAAATGGAGATATTTTTTTTTCAAAAATAAAGTACAGATATATATGTTGTTAGTTTTATTAATATTTTTGGATGGGTTGTAATATGTGGATTATGGGCCTTTTGATCACCCTAATACATGGAGGAGTCCATTCAGTACCTTTGTTTTTTTTTTTTTTTTGCCAATGAGTCCATTCAGTATCACTTGATGCATATACGCATATATTGGTCGTTTTGGTTTGTTCTCGACAATAATATAGCAACGGTAATAATTACAGATCATAAATTATTTTCATATTATAATTACTTTATATTTATTTATACAATTATAAATATTTATTAATTTTTTTAAAACCATAACTTTTTATCAAAATAGAAACATACCCTAAATAATAAAAAGAAATATGCAAGCTCAAACATGCTAGCCCTTAATGGGCTTAAGCTTGAAAACGTTACATCTAAAAGTCAGTTTAGCCTAAAATCAAGTTTTATTCAAAAGCCCAAACCTTGAAGTGTTTGGGCTTAAATAGGCTTTGAAGTTTTAGGTATCATTCAGTTTGTCGATGTTTTTTTCCCTCTCTTTTTCTTGATTCTTTTAAACCTACCCTTAATTAATCTTTTATTGGTATACACAAGTCATAAATATGATCAAAAAGTTAGATGCATAAGCTTTCTTTTCTTTTTTTCTTCCCGCCGAAAAGATGTATAAGCTTACTAGTAATACAATCTACGTAAAATATGGATGAGAAATGGAAAAAAAACTTAATTGGTACTTACAAAATTTCATGATTTTAGTAATGCTAGTAACATCTTTTTTACAGAGGCTCAGGAATCCCTTTGGTGTACGAAAAAACCTTGTTACTCTGAACGCCAGAAGTTGATGACTTTAGCTCCCTGGACCCAACTTCACAATGTAATTTCCAAGTATACATAGAATTCTAGTACGTACGATTGTGTTCTCTAATAAAGGGACAAAAATAAGAATATGTATTACAAAACTTGTAACTTTGGCGATTATTTTGAAGGCAAGTCTCACATTGACTAATATGAAAAACAAACTGCTATACAAGACTCCGATGCAATTCACTGTTACGGGTTTGAGCCAAGTAACGCTGGCTAATAACTCGAGTGAGGACATTAAGGTGATGGAACATGGCTCTGTCCCAGCCTGGATGGTTTGTGGGACACAACTAGCTGGCCTGGCCATTCCAAGTGGAGAGCTGAGCCATGGGTCCTAAACGAAGGCTCAAGTCCAATGGTTCGTAGACAAGAGGGCACGTGTGAAGCTGATTCCTCTGAGCTGCGAAGGATCAAAGGATGCTGTTTCTCCGGCCTAGAATGCCCAGTGCACCTAGATGCATGAACCCATCACTTTTGTCTGTTGACCCCTAGCGATGCTCTGTTTCTGACCTCTGCCATTTTGGCTAATATAACAAACACATACATAGATTATTTCTGCTATTTGCAACACCAAGTTACTGAACTATATATAATAAACATGCATTGAATGTGGCAATCGCTAACTGGTGCCCATTCAAAATTAAATGAATAATTAACTAGTGCACATTGCCATGGCAAATAATCTCATGCAAGGCAATTTTCATGTTCTCATACACAATCAGCATAATGGCACAAACAAACATGCAAAATCACATGAAAAAAGAAAGAGACAAAGAGTTACTACATCTTGTGCTTTCTTCCCATTTACTTGCTACTTGCTTCTTTTTTTGATAATTCCTCGGTGGGTTTGGGCAAACCACAAAACCTAACATTTATGTAAGGGTAGATTATCACTTTAACCATTCATAACTTATAACTTAACCAATGCTTCTCAAAGTCCTAGCTCTAAACAAACTCTACCCTTAATTTATAGAAGTGGTTGACCATCTTGAGCAAAGCTTATGTATGTTATATTTAGGGACATTTGAAATGTCTATTTTCTTTGATCTTTGAGCAACTTAATCCGTATCAATAGAAGTGGCTGACCATCTAGCTTTAAACAAACTCTACCCTTTATTCTCAAAGTTCTATCTTTAAACAATATCCTTCCATTTAATCTCTTCTAAGCTTGGCCATTTGATCATTTTCAAAATCTTGACATTTTCTCTCCATGATGGCCAAGTTAAAACTTGCGGAAGTGTATCCCATTCCGCACAAAATTTCCCGTATGATCACATTATGTACTCATGTTTAATAAAACCTACTACCTTCCTACGAAAAACACTAGCAAAAAGAGGGCAATCGAAAGGGAATTATAAACTTTAATTCTTGTGTTACCTAGGACATCTTAGAGGCCTTAGGCTTGCCTTGGATATAATTTACCCAATTCAAACACCTATTCCATGTTATAATTACCCAAAACAGTAGGTACTCCCTTCAATTTCATTTTCTAAAAATTTAATAATAACACTACGTAATGCATGAGTAGTGTACAAGCTTTAACTTGTATGTGCTTATGCTTGTTTTACTTGAATGTAATCCCCTTCATATAAGTTAATATATCATAGCAAAGGATAGTCAAATTTCAGCTACAATATTCAGTCCATTAAGCCATATCATCACAAAGACAAATCTGAACTTTTCTTGCTTCTAAATCAGTATTAAATCATCATTTTAATACCTTAAAACAACAACCTTAATTCTCTTCTTTAAATCCTATTCACTAACCAAAACAAGAAGGGGAAATGATTGAACCATATTTTTATATAAATTTTTCATGATTAATTTGAGATTTTAATGTATTTTCTGGGACATTATTGCATGATTAAGCATTAATTTTGGTTAGAAACAATTGTTTTGAATTAATAGCAATTATGGGCAAAATGGTCAAAATTATTAATTATTTTTGTACAATTGTTTTTTGGACTTTTAATGCACTTATGCTTAATTTTTGCATTGTAGGTGTTGAAAAAGGAAATTTGAGATTTTGGAGGTTCAAATTATTGGGCCAAGTGAAAAAAAAACAAGAAGAAGAAGGAAGAAAGCAGATTTGGGCTGTGGTATTTGGGTCGCGGAAAGGAAAAAAAAATCAAGAAAAGGGCCAAGGAGCTGAAAAGATTGGAAAGCCCAATTAAAAAAAAGAAAGAAGGAAACAGAACAGAAGAGGGATTGTGGGCCGAGAATAGAGACACAGATCCGACTCCATTGGACCTGACTTGGGCTGGATATGGGAAATAGATATGCTGAGATCCAAAAGAGAGGAGAGACGCAGCTGAGGGAATAAAAACAGAGTGAGGCGCTGCACACAGAGAACGATCGGACATCATCGCATCATCTGGAGATCACCTTGACCTTCATCTTCTTCCTCCCTTCCCCTTCTTGTGTCGCCGGCGGCACAAGCTTCTTCTCTTCACCATTGCCGCTGGCGACGCCCTTGAACCAGAGCTGAGGAGACGAGCTGAGAGAAGGAAGGAGGGAGTTGCGCCGCACAAGCTGAGGTTTTATTTTATGCATGTTAAGCTACTGTTTATCAGGTTTTTATGTGGCCTTTTGAGTTGGTGTATGTGTGGATCTGGTCATATTGTTAATTATCTATATGAGAAGTGTAGTTGTTGAGCAGAACTTTACAAGGTTGCAAGAACTGTTAGATTACAAATGCATAATAGCTATATTTATCATATTCAGATTGGCATGGATGGTTGCTCTCTCTTTTCTCTTCGCTGAGAAATGCATATAATAGATAAATTGTGAAGAATGGATTTATCATAAACTGTATTTTTGGTTTCATATTACCAAGAATGTTTCCATATATAATTATGTCTACGAGGTACTTTATTTTCTGAAGTGATAGCTATATTGGAATCCAATTGATTAGGTTTGGTGAAATCAATCATGGGCCTCTGTTTAATAGGTTAGACTTTTGGGTTGAAGTGGTTCTTGACATGGAATCTTCCCTTTTCTGATTAAAATGCTATTTGTGTGAAGTTTTGGGCATGTTTTGGAATCTTCCTTTTTCAAATTTTAGTTAAAAATATTATATGATTCAAATGAAAAACCTAATATACTTTTTTCTTTTTTGTGTGCATACAGTGGTAGTTAGATATGTAGAAGAGAAGATATGAAAAACCTAATAATCTTCCCTTTTCTTTTTTATAAGGTGTTGCATGACCTTTTTTTTAATAGCTTTGTGTGCTCCATAATCAAAGTTAGAACAATGGTTGTATCAAAAAACACCTTTACAATGATGTTAAAATATGGTACTAACCAAGGTATTTTAATCACAATGTATATTGCAGAATGAAGCTTACAACAATGCTTATTGGTATTTGCTTTTGGTTAGTACTTAGCACACTCACAAAGAAAGTTGTAAAGATATTTTTCTTAATGGTCATGAAAAAAAAAATCATTTCTGATACAGGAAAAGGCATTTGAGTTTAAAATTTGTTACTAACCAAAATGGCATTTGATGCATTTGAACAATAAATTAATGCAGTTTTTCTGCTATTTATCTTGGATTCAATGGGTTTCCATCTAAGGGTTTTTAAACTCATGTATTGTTTCTATTTTCTCATAATGAGTTAAGGAAAAAGTTCTCAAGTTCAATGAAGGCTGTCATTTTTCTTCCATCACCCATCTACAAGGTATTGGAGCATTGTATACGATCTGTCCAATATTAGTTGAAATTAAACATATCTGCATATTCCTCTATGTTTAATTTTAAAAGGGATTATTCACACCCTTTGCCTATTGGTTGAGGAATCTTTACTAACTCTCTTCTCTTCTTCTTCTTCCCTCTTTTTTTTTGCATGAGTGACAATTAAAGTTGTTGAACTTAATATCTCTACAAGGGATTTTGCTGGCAATTTCTGAACTTCATCTTCACCTCTATATATGTATATATATAGCCAGGCTTATTCACTGTACATTTCAGGTAGAGATTATTTGCCTGTTGTGTTTTGCGTTTTGCTTCTTTGACTGAGAAATCAGTTGAGCAGATAGATGTTCCTGCCTATGAAGCTTTAATACAGTTGTGCAGAGGTTGAAGATATGTAAATATGATTTTCCCCCCTAATCAAAGATTAGTAAATTTGGTGAAGTTTGATTCATTAGGAAAGAGAGAGAAGATTTAGGAGAAAACCCCATATCAAATAAGCTTGAAGAAAATTCAAGGTGGTCAATTACAAAAGAATGGATTATGGATATATGAGACCTTCTGCAGCATGAAGGCTAATTTAAATTAAAACTGATTATCTTCCATCTTCTTTTCCTTTTTTTTTGTTGGGTTACAGGACTTAAAAGTTGTGAAAGATCAATCCGAAGATGACAGTGCATCTTGCAAATATTGATGACTATGCTTAATTATGGGGTGATGCTTGCGTATGGCTTGAATCTGGCCTCATAAACATTGCGTATGAAAAACAAGAAATTAATGCTTTGAATCTGTGTAGGTAGCTCAGGGTGATAAGAGTAGAGAAGATGGCATCCCCATGCTTCTCAAGATACCGTGGCTACAGCTTTGGCTTTCGGTTTCCTTTTTGAGCAGATTGGTGTATGTTGGAGAAGTGAGCTGATTCCTTGAGATCAATGGCTGAATTACCCATGACATGACCTTTTTTTTAATAGCTTTGTGTAGTCCATGATCAAAGTTAGAGCAATGCTGTTTTTTTCTATTTCATTCCTCCATTACTTCTGTTTAATGTTACTACTTAGTACTAACAAATTAATTAGTGTTAAGGATGTCACCTATTGGTATTTGCCTCAATCTCTATTTGATGGATGGGCACGGACAACCAGCTTTGCTTTATACTGTCCCATTCACACTTGGTAAGTATTATCAGTATGTCAAGCTACTATGTAATTTTTCCCATTTTAGTAATAATGCATCTGTAATTAAGAAAATGACTGAGGTTTTTAGGTGCTTAGCATATGGATTTTGTATGTATTTTGTGACTGTAGATGTTGATGGGCACTGAATGATGTATGATTAAGGAATATTTAAGACAGTTGTATTAAAATTGTTTTGTATTAATTTGGAGCATGGACATGATTTATGAATGCATATAAGGTTAATTTTGTGAATTAATTTTTATAGATGTTGCTCCAGCGCAACGCACTGGGGAATTGTTGCTTGTTTACTTTAATGATCAACATCTAACAATCTGTATTGAATGGTATGGTCAATATCTAACGGTCAACACGGTCAATATCTAACAATCTGTAAGATTTTGTTTTTACGTACTCTATTTCTTGATGAAACAAACAACGCACTATGGCCGCAGTTTACGATGAAGATTATTGAAGGAAACATATAAAGGAGATTTGGAAAATGGTAGTAATTATTATTATTATTATTTTGTCCTGAACTTGTTGGATCCTAATATATATTGTTGGATGTTTAGTATATATATTCGTACACACATTTCAAATATTTCCTAGAGTCCAAAATTCTAGCAAAGGTGAAAATGATAATGAACCAACAAAGACCTTAGGTGAATTTGGATCCTCCATGGGTATGTAAATATAATATAAACCCATAATGGCATAACATTGTGGCTGTACTTTCCCTTTCAGTATAGATATAGGTCAAACGAGACCCTGAAGAAAATAAATAGTCTTCCCCCATTTCATTAATGATCGTTGGACTCCAAAACTTAACGCCCTCAAGTGGAAATGACTTGCCAGAGTGAGGTTATAAGCTGAAAGAGTTGGAGGTATTATCTTCCTAAAATGTACGGTTGATTCAATTACAGCACGAATATTTTCAGACATGGAGAGAGGTCTTGTAATCTTAATTGGAATAACATGATTTCTCATAAAATTGTGACTCAAATCCAAGGTCTGTAATAACTTGGACTTATATGACCCACTATTGGAGGATTCACATGTGAAAGTGTGAAGAAATTTCGCATCCAAGTTGAAACTTGTCTATTGAGTTCATTAAAAAAATTTCAAATTGTGCTGAACTGTTGAATGAAATGACTGATAACAACCATCTAATTAATACTAAGACTTGGAAAAGTATTGCAATGACATCAATAGTGCTGAGCTGTTGAATGAATTGTGAACTTATGTTATAAAAGGCCCGCACTTCCATCTGTGCTCTCTACACCAATAAGATGAGAGCCCTAAGGAAGATGGTTTCCAAGTTGTTAATTGTTCTTTTCATTTCTCTTGAGCTTCTGATCTCAATCTCTCTAGCCGATGCGGCTGAGCATCAGAAATCCTCCTTCCAGCTACCCCAAACATCTTATATTCTCAGGGCAAACTCTCCGCCTCTGGGAGATGGAGTACCAACCTATGGAGGTAGAAATTATATTCCTCCTTATGAAAAGCCACCGGTATACAAACCACCAGTAGAAAAACCACCAGTATACAAACCACCTCCACTGAACAATTGCAAGCCACCAAGCCCGGCTTGAGAAAGAGCCTCAAAACTGAAGATATCTAAAGCTTTATGATCATTCTCAGCAACCTATAGATAGCTAAAGTTTATATGAAGAGTAAGACAAATTTTTACTCATGTGTAATATTATATGTATAGTATATATCGAGTATATAATGCGTGCTTGTGCATATACTCGCTCCGTTATTAAATTATTGTAGTTTTAGATATACTCAATGCCACATCGATTTTTCTTTCAATTACTATACCTTTCCCTCTTATCCCGTTGCCTGTTCATCTACAATTCCTTATTAATCTCATTTCTCTCTCTACATATTAAGCCACCATAGCGTTGTGTTTCAGAGGTTGATAGGGTAATCTATGATTGTTTTTCACTTTTACCACTTGCAGGTTAGATATGAAAGCAAATAATAAATGTATAAATGACTACTACTGGGAGAATCAGTTAACAACATCCTATATTTTGGACCTGAAGGAGTACTTGATGCAAAATCAGCCTGCATTAATGCTCTCTCCAACCATGCACATTGACTGCTTGTGAGTGTGTGCGAAATCAACCAAAAGAAATAGATCAAGTTAGCAGAGTTAGAAAGCAGTCCGCGTGATTATTAGTGATGAAAAGTAAACTACAGATAAACAAAGATATAGGGGGAGAGAAACATGCATGGTGATATAATAGGTAATTATA
Source organism: Inga leiocalycina (assembly GCA_963242795.1). Classification (NCBI taxonomy): domain Eukaryota; kingdom Viridiplantae; phylum Streptophyta; class Magnoliopsida; order Fabales; family Fabaceae; genus Inga; species Inga leiocalycina. The sequence goes on from OY725326.1 coordinate 32,689,974, forward strand.
TTGAAATTGCAAAATTATGCTAAGTGAACAACATAACATCAATAATAATTGATGGTTTTGTAAATAAAAAAATTGCATTCATTTATCTCCGATTTAAAAATAAAATCATGAATTGAATCTTTTGAGAAACTGAGAACTATTCTTATGAGCGATTTTTCCACGGAACAGGGATACACCCACGACTTGACCTGCAAAAGTTATGGAAATATGTGTGTGTTAATTTAAGTGCGTGTATATGAATTAACCCCCAACTGTTCTTATATATTTTTTTCTCATGGCGATTTAAACTTTGAAATTTATGGATACAAAGAACGAGGTCGGAAAGTCGCTGGTGGGCTGTAGCCAACTTGGAATTTCATTTAATTTGGGCCACATGATTGAAATATGAAAAGACGTAAAAACATCTACATTCAGATAATTTCAACAATATTAGTTGTTATATTGAAGTGGGCTCCAAACATGTTCTAATTATTGGAAAAAAATTGTCAAGTTGTTACTCGTTATATTCAAATGCCAAAAATACATCAACTTCCCCTCTATTTACTCTAAATTATAAAACCATTCTTTCTATTTTAAAACTTATATAGACCTCTTCATTGAAATCAACATATATATTGCATAAATATGCCTTTTAGTTTTGAGATTCAACTTCCATCCATCTAACCATTAGTTGACTATTAAATAACAACATTGACCCATCATTTTAACCAAGATTCCCCTTTTTAATATAAATAGTATTACTTAATAATCATTTAATCACATATCTTTTACCAAAAGTTTTAAGAAAATTCAATATATATTGTCAATTTTTTTTGTGATACTATTAAATTTATTGCCATATTACAAAGTTAATTAATTTTATGATTATAATTTTGTATTTCCTAATAAATTTGAATTTTTAATCTCATTATTTATTAAAACTTATTTATGATGTAATATTTTAAATGCATATGTTAGACAATGTTTTGTAATCATATATATATATATATATATATATTCAATTAAATTATAAAATTTAAAAATGATATAATTTTTAGACGCTTATATTAATATATTATTATATTTTATTGAACATATGTTTGTTAAAAAATTACTCAAATTTTTTTATCAAGTGTTAATTATTTTTCAAATAAAATAAAATTTTTCCTAAATTTTGTAAAATATTAAATAGATCATTAATAAATATTATTTTTAAAAGATAAATTAGAGATATGGTAAAATGAAGAGTAAATCAGTAAACAAGATTTATCCTAATATGGGTTTTGTAACACCCCAAATTTTATATCCACCAAATATATTATGATTATTCGAGAAATGCAATAAAAAGGTGAATATTCATGAATTTGAAATTTATGAATTTTATAAATGTTCATATTCATGAGAAAATGGGGAAAATAATTATGGAATTAACTTGGGTAATTTTAAAAGCCCAATATTAAGATCCAAAAATGGAGAAATAATAGAGAAAATATTTGGTCCAAAAATATATGGGAATTGGCCAAAGAAAAATGAGGAAAGAAATTTGATTAAAAAGGTAAAGGCAAAATCATAATTTTGCCAAATCATCACAAAATTAATTATTTTATAATTAATTGAATTTAATTTCAATTAATTATGGAAAATAAAAGGAAAAAATATTTAGAATATGTTGGTCAATTTAATATGAATTTTTGGAAAATTTGAGCAAAAAGTGCGATTTTGACCAAAATTAAGACTTTACGTATATAAATAATTGGTAAAAGTTGTGAAGCCAATTGAGACCAAAGGGTAGGACCCCTAGGTGTCTCCTAAATGTAGTATAAAGAAGGAAATATTGGTTTGGCTTAATGGCATGGTTACATGTACATAAAGTTAATTTTTGGAATTTTTGAAAATTTATTAAATGATTAAAATAAGATAAAATAATATGATATAAGCTTCATCTTCCTTCTCCCTTCAAAAAAACTGACGTCAAACAGCTCTGAAAATAGAGAGAGAATGTGTGGAATGGTAGAGAGAGAAAGGAGAAGAAAAATCATAAGGTAAACTGATTTCTCCGATGATCTAGCTCCTAATGCGTATAACTCTGACCCTAAGATACTCTTCTTTGTTCTTTAAGGTTTGGAGGCTCAAAAATCTGTTGTTTAAAGGTTAGGGTTTCAGCTATATTGGGGAAAAGCTAATGAGAGCTTGAGGTAACTTCCAAACCTTCGCATATTAACTATTCTGGCTGCTGTGGGCAATTTAATCAGTGAAATTTTGCCAGATTGCCATTGGTTTTAAATTTTGGAAATGTGTATGTCTAAGGGTTATTCTGCCCAATTTTAGTTCAAATGGTTGTTATAACTCAATTAGATGGTTAATAAAGTGGTTAAGAGTATAAAGGAATGCGTTTACGGAGTCGAAATCACAAAACTCCAATTTTTTCTAGAGAATACCATAATTTTGGCCAGGGATGTTTGAGGGCCTTAGGGTTGGATTTTCAATGATTTTATGGCTCCATTGGATTCAGGAGGGAAAATTAGGTGGGGTTACAGTTGGGCATGTTTTCTGAAAAGGCCGAAAATGCATAATTACGAAAATACCCCTGAAACCCTTAAAGCTAGGCTGTCAAGGGTATTTTTGTAATTTGAACATGAATTTGGTAATTTTGAATCTGGAAATGGATTCTTTGGGCAGAAATCACTACTGGAAAAAACCCTTTTTAGACCGCCACATTTAGACCGGTTTTGGAGGATAAGGTCTTAAAAATTTGCGCGGTGACAGTTTTATAATTATATTGAACTTCTTAGACCGGTTCCTAAAAAAAACGGTCTTAAAAAATTTATTTAGACTGGTTATAAATAAGACCGGTCTTAAAGTCTTAAAATTTTTATGCATTTAAAATGTTTTAACATTTAAGACCGGTTTATATGTAAAATGGTCTTAAATATTAAGACATTTTAAATTCAAAATGTGATAACTTTTTAAGACCGGTTGTGGAAAAAATCGGTCTTAAATGTGTTACATTTAAGACAGGTTTTTACCACAACTGGTCTTAATGTGTTCAATTTAAAACCGGTTTTTGTACAAACCGGTCTTAAATGTGAAATTTCCCTATTTTAAGACCGATTTTTAATAAAACCGATATTAAAGGTAAGATTTTTCACACTTATTTTTCCTCCCGCGCCCAGATCGCGCGCTTTGTGAACCCTTTCTTCTCTCTTTGCCATTTCTCTGTGACCTTTGTCTGTGCTTGTTTTGAACTCGTCCATGGCGTCCCGTCCCTCATTTGCTCAACTCTCCTCCGTCATTACCGCTGCCGTTGCTGTGTTCATAGTCGCTGTTCTTTGATTATCGTCAGTCTTCTCCGCCACCACCTCTAATATCCGCAGCACAGTGACCATTCTCCTTTGACTTGACTTCCCTTTGTCAGTGTCGTGAATTTGAGAACTTCATTTTAACCTCAGTCGACGCCACCGTGACTTTGGGTTGAACACTACAAAAAAAAAGGTATTTTGTAGCGGTGGACTAGTAGCGGTTATATTAAACCGCTACAAATTATGACATTTGTAGCGGTTTTCACATAAACCGCTACAAATTTGTAGCGGCAAGAATATTTGTAGCGGTTTCCTACAAAAAACCGCTACAAATTTGGCGCGAAATTCCCGCCAAAACTTGTAGCGGTTATTTTGTAGCGGTTAATGCACAATAACCGCTACAAAATACCAAAGGTCATAATTTTGTAGCGGTTCTTGCCCAAAACCGCTACAGAATTTCAAGAGACTCCAAATTTGTAGCGGTTCTGGGCAATAACCGCTACAAAATTTCAAACGTTGTGAAGATTTGTAGCGGTTATTTTAGAACCGCTACAAATTTAATTATTTGTAGCGGTTAGGGTAGCGGTTATTTTTAATAACCGCTACTAATTACTGGCCTATTTAAACCCCCCACCTCCTTCATTTCTCCGTTTGCTCATTTTGTTTCCTGAGGTTTCTCTGAGTGATTTCTTCGAGATTTGAGCGTTCAGACGGCTCTATAGGAGTTTTTGGTCAGTATTCTGCAGTATTTACACTTGAGGTACGTATATAACACGTATTTTTATTTATATTTGTATTTTATTATATTTGTGTAGAATAATGGACTAATTTTTTTTTAATTTGTACAGTTGATATGGCTTCAGGACAGGATAAGGGGAAGGCCCCTGTGCCCCCCAGACCGACTTTACGGGGTGGCAGCAGCCAGGCAGGGGGCAGAGGGAGGGGGCAGCGCGCAGGCAGGGCTACCGAGGCATCTCAGCCCATCCCCCCACAGGATCCACATACGATCCCACAGGCGACGACCGCAGCTGAGGTGCCTGAGGTGGAGGTGCCAGAGATTAGCGTTGAGGACTTCCTCAACGAGGAGGAGTTCGAGATCCCGATTAGTGGGTTCAGGGAGATGGAGCAGTTCCTCGATGAGGAAGAGGCTCGGGAGCAGAACAACCCACGAGGGTCGTCTTCGCGGTCCACTGGGTTTGAGGTGCAGGTCGAAGGTAAATTATTTAATTTTTTAATTTTTTAACTTTTTAACTTTGAATTATAATTTATCTAACGTGCGGTCAACTGTGCAGATGAGCAGGGGAACGTGTCGACGAGGAGGCTGGATGTGGCCGGTCTGAACAGCATGGACCGGTCCCTGCGAGTTGTAGTGCCGTGGAACGAGGGCACTGACCAGCCGATCCACAATGGGGGTCACCTGCTCAACCGCTTCCTGAGCGATCTGGGATCGAATTGGATGCGGTTCCCCGTTCACTTCCCGACATGGAGGCACATTCCGAAGGGGCCGAAGGATCAGGCTTGGGAGGAGGTGATTCAGGTAATTAAAACTATTCAATTAATATTTTTTTAATTAATTCTATTTAATTATCTTTTTTAAATTATGATTTTTAGTATTATTGATATTTAAATGTATTTTTTTCAGCTGCGGTTTGCCGTCCGGGCCAACCGGAAGAGGTACGCCCTCGTGAAGATGGGCGACGCCTGGAGGAACAGGAGGAACCGTCTCTTCCACAGTGTGGATGGGGACGGGACGATGCCTCTGGAGCAGCTGCAGGAGAGCGTACCGGACGGCGTGCCGCCGAACGACTGGGCGCGTTTCGTCCAGTTCAGGAGGAGCCCTGAGGCGCAGGTAATGTATTTATTAGATTTTTGATATATAATTTTGTAATTGTTAAATATTAAATTATAATATCAATTTATTTTGTATTTAATTTTAAATTATAATACATTTAATTTTTTTTCCAGGAGCTTGCTCGGAGGAACGCCGCGAACCGGGCGCAGCAGACGATCTACCACACAGCAGGATCGAAGACCTTTGCTGTGACCTACAGCGAGCTGGTAACTTTTCAAGTACTTCACTTACTTTTAGCTGATTAATTCATAACACTAATTATTGTTTTGTAATTGTTTCAGGAGACGAGGGCACAGCAGGAGAACCGTCAGACGGACTATGCGGAGCTGTACGCCATCACACACAGACACCGTGACGGGACTGCGACCTCTCAGCAGGCAGAGGCGGCGATTGTAAGTTAATTTAATATTATATTTTTTATAATACCAAGTTAATAATGAAAAATTGTAATTATTAATTGTTTCATAAAATGGCAGGAGCGGATGCAGCAGTCGCAGGCTGAGCTGCGACAGACCCAGCCTGAGGAGTCACAGGGGTCAGTGGACCCGACGGCTCCTCTGAAGGCGGGCCTTAGTCAGCCTGAGCACCCCGGACGAGTGCGGGGGATGGGGATAGGCGCCAGACCCAGCATGATCTACGGCAGGAGCGCCGCGTCTGAGGCTGGCAGCTCTAGAGGGGTCAGACGTCGGAGGGACGAGTCGATTGACCAGCTGCGGTCAGATTTGCAGCAGCAGATGGCGCAGCAGATGCAGGTGCAGCAGCAGCAGCAGCTGCAGATCCACGCAGACGCTATATACGCGCAGCAGACGCAGTGGCGTGAGATCGCGAACACTATGCTCGAGGGAGCATGGGGTCGGCTGTTCCCGGACGAGCAGCATCCAGCGGTCCCTCCTGTCCCTCACTACGTCGTCCCGGGCACGACTCCTCCTCCTACAGCTCCTCCTCCTGCTGATGAGGATGGTGCGGTTCAGTCTACGCAGCGGCCCGATCCAGCGGCATCTGAGGGAGCCCCACCTGAGGGAGCACCAGAGGATCAGCCCCCAGCTGCTTAGTTTAGGACATTTTCTTTTCTTTTAAACATTTGTAAATATTTATGAGATTTTATTTAAGAATTTTCTTATTGTGTTTTATATAATTATATTTATATTATTATATCGCATTGAAATAATTTATAAATGATTTAAATCTAAATTTAAAAAAAAAAATTATATATATATATTTGTAGCGGTTTTAGGTTAAAACCGCTACAAATGTATATATTTGTAGCGGTTTTTGGTTAAAACCGCTACAAATGTATATATTTGTAGCGGTTATTAGTACATAACCGCTACAAATATATAATAATTTTATAAATTAAATATATATCTAATTTATTTTTTTTTAATATATTTTAAAAAAAATAAATTATATATACATTTATAAATAATTTATAAATGTATATTTGTAGCGGTTTTTAACATATAACCGCTACAAATTTACTTATATATTTGTAGCGGTTATACACTAAGAACCGCTACAAACACTCAAATCATTTGAATTTTGAAATTTGCCGCCTTTGTGCACATTTGTAGCGGTTACCTTATGTATAACCGCTACCAATTAGAAAATTATTTTTATATTTAATGTCCAACGGCTTTAATATTAGCAGCGGTTTAATATATATAACCGCTACTAATACGTTGAACATTCGTAGCGGTTATATATATAAAACCGCTACTAATACTCAACAAGTACATTTTGAATTTCCCACCAATTAACGGCTTGAATATTAGTAGCGGTTTTATATATGTAACCGCTACAAAATTATAAACGTTGGAATTTCTGTAGCGGTTATTAAACCGCTACAAAATGATAAACGTTGGATTTTCAGAATATAAGGTTCTAGGCATTCGTAATTATCTTCTCACTCATCTTCTTCTCTATACTTTCTTCTCTCTCACTTGTAGCTATGGATAAATCATGGATAAGGTTGCCGCGCAATTCTCCTGAATATTTGTACGGATTAAACAGTTTCTTAGATTTCGCATTCACTCACGCCAGCTGTAACGGCAAGATCGTCTGTCCGTGTCGGAAATGCAAGTTCAAGAAGTGGCATCCACGAAATGTTGTGAAGGAACATTTGCTTGTGAAGCCTTTCCCTGAGGACTATACGTTCTGGGCAGTTCACGGTGAGAAAGCCGGCGTTAGATATGACGAGGCTCTTCCTCGAAGTTCTCAAGTAGGCGTTCAAGTAGATGAAGATGATCCTGTGAATGATGCTGTGCGTGATGCGTTTGGATTTCAAGGCGACAACTTCAACGAAGAAGTGCACGGCTCTGAGCCGGCTTTTATGGGGAATGAAGCAGCTCGGGATTTTTTCAGCTTGATGGATGAGGCAGATCGTCCTTTATATCAAGGTTGTCGCAAATATTCTAAATTATCTTTCTTGATCAAATTGTATCATATCAAGTGCTTGTGTGGGATCACGGATAAGGGAATGTCGATGTTGCTCGACTTATTACAAGATGCATTCCCCGACGCCGAGATTCCCACAACCTTCTACGAGGCCAAGAAGATCATCAACAGGTTGGGGTTGAATTATCAAAAGATTGATGCGTGCCCAAATGATTGTATGCTGTATTGGGGAGACGATTCCAGCAGGGAGACGTGCAAGAGATGTCACACATCGAGGTACAAGACAATTCGGAAGGGGAAAAAGCAGAAGAAGAAACCTGCAAAGATTCTCAGGTACTTCCCTTTGAAACCTCGTCTACAAAGATTATTTATGTCGTCTAAAACTGCTGAGCACATGAGGTGGCATGCCGTTGATAAAAACGAAGACGGTAAATTAAGACATCCGCGGGATGCAGCTGCTTGGAAAACGTTTGACAACGACTTTCCAGATTTTGCGACTGACCCCAGAAATGTCCGGCTTGCGTTGGCGACCGACGGTTTCAATCCTTTCGGGAATCTTAGCACAAGTTACAGCATTTGGCCGGTAGTCTTAGTTCCCTACAACTTACCCCCCTGGATGTGTATGAAACAAAGCTCTTTCATTATGTCTATGATCATTCCAGGCAAAAAGGCACCGGGCAATGACATCGATGTGTATCTCCAACCGCTTATTGCGGAATTGCTTGACCTGTGGAATGTCGGCTTGGAGACGTACGACGCTCACAGCAAGACTTTGTTCAACATGCGTGCAGCCTTGATGTGGACGATCAGTGACTTTCCTGGCCTTGGCACATTATCTGGTTGGAACGTGCACACTGGGTCGGCGTGCCCGGCTTGCAATTTCGACTCTGACGCACTGCGCCTTCCCTACAGCCGAAAGTGGTGCTTTATGGGGCATCGGAGGTTTCTCGATGGAATGCATAAGTTCAGATTGCAACGGAATCGCTTCAATGGGAAACCAGAGAAAAGAGGACCACCACAGGATTTGTCCGGTACAGATATCTTACAGCAGCTTGAGCATGTTGACGTCGAGTTTGGAAAAAGCGACGGTTCAGCACAAACTCGCCAAAAGACGCGCAGGACTTCGGCGCCTCAGCAGTGGAAGAAGATAAGTATCTTCTTCACGCTTCCGTATTGGAGATCTAATTTACTTCGCCACAGTCTTGATGTAATGCACATTGAAAAGAATGTTTGCGACAATGTGCTGTATACGCTGCTTAACGAACCCGGCAAGACAAAAGATCACCTTCAAGCTAGGAAAGATTTACGCGACATGGGAGTTCGTGAAGACGCTTGGCCAGATGAGAATGACAGATTTACACCGGCAAAGTTTACCCTCACAAAACCGAACAAGGATGTGTTCCTCGCGACCTTGAAGAAATTAAAAGTTCCTGATGGGTATTCAAGCAACATTTCTCGATGTGTCGACTTGCAGGCTCGAAAGGTTGCTGGCCTGAAGAGTCACGACTCACATGTTCTTATGCAGCAGTTACTCCCTCTGGCTATAAAGAATACACTTCCTCCCGATGTTTCCATCGTTTTGGTGGAACTTTGTTCTTTCTTTCGGAAGTTGTGTTCTAAGGTTTTGATCGTTGAGGAGCTCGATCAGCTGCAGTCGAAAATCATTCTTACGCTTTGTCACTTGGAGATGATCTTTCCTCCGTCCTTTTTTACTGTGATGGTTCACCTCACAGTCCACCTCGTTCATGAAACAAAGCTCGCTGGACCAGTACAATATCGTTGGATGTATCCGATTGAGAGGTACTCATTTTATATATGTGCTTTCATTTATTGTCTGTATTTAATGTTTGCTCGTCGTCCTTTTCATCATTTTATATCAATTTTCTCTTATGTACTTCGTAGGTTCCTTGGGAAATTAAAATCTTACGTGAGGAATAAGGCGTGGCCAGAAGGTTGTATAGCTGAAGGCTATATAGGGGATGAGGTGTTATATTTTTGCTCAAGGTACTTTGATGATCTTGAGACGGCTTTCAACCGCCCGCCTCGTGTTGACGATTGTCCTGAACCTGCGCCGACATCAGGAGAATTTATCCCTCGTGTTGGTAAACCAGTTGGAGCAACTGAGAACTTCAAACTAACGGCAACTGAGAAGTTCCAAGCACATAGACATGTCTTGATTAATTGCACTCAAGTTGAGCCTTTCATACGGTAAGAATTGTACACTCACATGTATGTTATTCGATCTATATCTTTCGTAACATTTCTCACTTTCATTTCACTAACGCCTTTCCATTATTAATTGCAGGGAATTCAGAAGTCATGTCAAGCGTCAGCTCAGGATCCGTACACAGACATCCTCGGAAGTTGATAGGAGGGTCCACAGAGAATTCCCGGGCTGGTTTGCTCGCAGAATACTAAATGACCACAACCCACACTCACCGGATTTCAGAGCTCTCGCAATCGGCCCTCTTGATCATGCAAAACGGTTTACAGCATACAATGTCAATGGTTTTAAGTTTTGCACGGTTTCACGGGATCAGGGATTGCAAACACAGAATTCAGGTGTTTATGGCACATTTGGGACAAGAAGTTATGCGAGCAGCAGTGACGCCAACATGCAGTTCGGAGGCGTCCCTTACTATGGCAAGCTTCTTGATGTGGTCGAGCTTAATTATCAAGGCCGTTTCACCGTGACGCTGTTCAAGTGTTTGTGGGCAAATACCACTACTTCTCGGGGACTGACAACTGACGACCTAGGGATCACATCAGTCAATTTCTCACGCCCGATTCATACTGGTATTTCTCAAGATGATGAGCCGTATATTCTAGCTTCAGAGGCACATCAGGTTTATTATGTCGAGGACGATCGGCATAGGGATTGGCACATGGTCGTTCATTTAAAGCCAAGAGACCTTTACGACATGGGTGAAGGCGATAACATCGCCTACGAGAGTGAGCCATTTCAGCCAGCTGATTTTGAAAACTACTTCCCTGAAGGCGATGACAATTTACCTCTACTGCGGTGAGTTTTTTCAAGTCCACGTCATTTCAATTAAATTTTTTAAATTTAATAATACATCAATAATAATAATTTTTCTACAAAATTTCTGTAGGGATGGCGACGATGAGTGATCAAATTCAATTGTAAAAAATTCGTCTTTACAAAAAATGCAAAAAATTTGTGTTAAAATAAAATGTAAAAAATAATTAAAATAATATTTGTAGAATTCAAGTGTAAAAAATTTTTCATTACAAAAAATCCAAAAAATTTATGTTAAAATAAAATGTAAAAAAAAAATTTAAAAAAAAAATTAATATAATATTTGTAGCGGTTATTAAACCGCTACAAAAAAACAAATAACCGCTACAAATAATTAAACCGCTACAAAAATATAAATAACCGCTACTAATTAGTAACCGCTACATTAACCGCTACATTAACCGCTACAAATAATACGTAAATCCCTATAAATACCCTTATCACAACTCATTTCAAACACCCCCAATTTCTTTTCACCTTACCCTTCTTTCATTTCCTCTCATTTACAACTTCTTTCTTATGAGTTGAGGAGCTGAATAATACGATCAAATATGGTAACAAGATTTTCAATTTCTTTTAGAATACTTCTTTCCTTTCTATAAAATTTATTCTAAACATCTTTTTTTCTACATATATCTTAACTCTATCTCATTTTCATCTATTTTTCAGATATAATTACATGATATTATAAAACATAATAATTCCTTATTACCTAACTATCGTTAATAATATTATTAATATAATTTTATACTAATCATATTCAATTACATTTTTTCTTTTTAATTTATTAATAAGTTAAACTATTAAATAATAAACTAATTGAAACAAATAAAATAATAACAAATTAAACTATTTAATATAATATTGAAAAAAAAGAAAAAAATTAACGTATGTATTTAAAAAAAATTTTAAATATTTGTAGCGGTTATTAAACCGCTACTAAATAACGCGCCTTTTTAAAGGTAAATTTAAATTTTTTTGCGGTAAATTTGAATTTCATGAAATTAGTAGCGGTTCTAAGAACCGCTACTAATTTCATGAAATTCAAATTTGGTAGCGGTTTCCTAACCGCTACAAATAAAAAAAGTCATTTTTAACAAATTTTCATTTTTATATATTTGTAGCGGTTTTTTAACCGCTACAAAAAAAAAATTCACTCTAAATAAAATTTTTCATATTTGTAGCGGTTATATAACCGCTACAAATATCTTTTGATTTTGTAGCGGTTACTATTAACCGCTACAAACTTAGTAGCGGTTATTTTTGATTGAGTAGCGGTTTTATATAACCGCTACAAAACCGCTTGCAACGTACGATTTAGTAGCGGTTTTTCTAACCGCTACTAATATAGTTTGTAGCGGTTAGAACCGCTACGAATACCTATTTTTAACCGCTACTAAATCACGTTTTTTTTGTAGTGGAAGCTCACTCATTGGCCTTCATTCAGGTTAGTGTTCAATCGATATATTATTTAGTTGTACGTTGTTTTATAATTAATAATATTCAATGAAAAGTTCTTGTTGTTGCTTTAATTTGAGCACTTAAACGTAATCTAGAAAAAATTAAATATGCACATGCTTGTTAGATATATGCTCTGACTTTTAATTATATCCCTGTGATATTTGGCTTGGATTAATACCACTCTATGTTCTGTTTTAGTTTAGTGCGGTTGTTTGATTATTGTCAGTGTTATTGGTTTGTTAAAACAATACTAGTTTCAAATGGTGCATGTTAATTTTGTTGAAATATCTAAAACTCTATCGTTGTTGTTTTTTTGTCTATCCTTTTGTTGTTGGATATAGGGTGCTAGAAGTGTTGAGATATATATGGATCATAGTTGGATAAACGATAAACGAACGAGTGTTGAATATGATAATGGGGTGAGGGGTTTTTTAGACTTCGCTAGTAGAAATGCCGATTATGGTAGTGGAAAGTTTTATTGCCCTTGTGTAGAATGTTTGAATGAGAAGCGACTAAGTTCTGTAGATATATATACACATTTAATTTGTGAAGGATTTTGTAAGAGCTATACAGTGTGGGTATGGCATGGTGAAGAATTAGAAATTCCAAGTTCATCTCAACAGGGGGGAGTGAACTTTGATGATAATGACACAGATACGGATGATTGAATAGAGGATATTATTCGTGATGTAGGAGAAGAGAGTTTTGAGCAATTACATTCATATAGTAATATGTGTAGTGATGCTGAGACGTCGTTGTACCCGGGGTATAAAAAGTACCAATTGTTGAAAGCAGTATTGAAATTGGTAAGCTTGAAAGCACGGCATGGATGGAGCGACAAGAGTTTTTTAGAAATGCTTGAGGCTTTTAAGGACATGCTTCCAGATGATAATGTATTGCCTTCTCGATACTATGATGCTAAGAAAATGTTGTGTCCACTAGGGATGAAGTATAAAAAGATCCATGCATGCCCTAATGAAGAGGAACAACAGTGTCCAATATGTGAAACCCCAAGGTACAAATCAAATAACGCTCCTGGAAAAGTATTGTTGTACCTTCCAATCATACCAAGGTTCAAGCGCTTGTTTGCTAATGAAAATGATGCAAGAAATGTGAGATGGCATGTGGATGAGAGGATATCCGATGGAAAGCTTCGACATCTGGCCGATTCTTCTCAATGGAAGAAAATTGATCAATTATTTCTTGCCATCGATGAAGAGCCTAGGAACCTTAGGCTTGGGCTTAGCATGGATGGCATGAATCCTTTTGGTAGCCTGAGTAGTATACATAGTTCATGGCCTGTTCTGTTGGTAATTTACAACTTATCTCCTCTGTTATGCATGCAACAAAAGTACATCATGTTATCTATGTTGATTTCGGGACTAAAACAACCCAGAAATGATATAGATGTTTACCTGGAGCCCTTGATCGAAGACTTGAAAGAGTTGTGGGACAAAGATGTTGATGTTTTTTACGCGAACAAGAAGGAGGTTTTTAAAATGTGAGCCATGATCTTTTGTACTATAAATGACTTCCCTGCATATGAAAACTTGTCAGGCTATAGTGTTAAAGGCCATAAAGCATGTCCGATTTGTGAAGAAGGAACATGCTACCATCAACTTCAACATGGAAGAAAGACAGTTTATCTTGGCCATAGGATATTTCTTAGACGAGGCCACCCATATCACAGATTAAAGAAAGCTTTTTTTGGTGGACAAGAGTTTGAAGATGCTCTGAAGGCATTGACTGGGGAGCAAGTTTATGAAAAGGTGAAAAATATGAATGTTGTCTTTGGTAAGACTACAAAGAAAAGTAATGAGAAAAGTAAATGGAAAAAGAGGTCTGTCTTCTTCAATCTTCCATATTGGCCGAAGCTTGATTAATGACACTATATTGATTTCATGCATGTGGAGAAAAATGTTTGTGATAGTATTGTTGGGACATTGCTTAACATACAAGGTAGTTCTAAGGATAGTGTGAAGGCAAGATTAGATTTGCAAGAAATGGGGATACGAGAAGACTTGCATCCAAAGCCATATGGTAAGAGAACATTTTGTCCTCCAACTACTCATACTTTGTCTAAGGATGAGAAAAGAAACCTTTATCAGTGTGTACATGGCATCAAAGTTCCTTCAGGGTATTCTTCAAATGTTAGGAAGCTTGTGTCGATGAAAGACTTGAAGTTAGTGGGGCTAAAGTCTCATGATAGTCATGTCTTAATGCAACAACTGCTCCCAGTAGCTATTCGAGGCATTGCCGAATATGATCTTCAACATATTTTGACTAGACTTTGTTTCTTTTTCAATGCTATTTGTAGTAAAGTCATTAAGACAGAAAAATTAGATAAACTGGAAAATAAAGGATATCTGATCTTGTGTCAGCTTGATAAGCTTTTTCTTCCTTCTTTTTTTGACATCATGGTACATCTAATTGTTCATCTAGTCAGGGAGATCAAGTTGTGTGGCCCTATCTATTTACAATGGATGTACCTAATTGAAAGAACTATGAAAATCCTAAAAGGGTATGTGAAGAACCCTAACCGGCCAGAAGCATCTATTGTTCAAAAATATGTTTCTGAAGAAGCCATGGAGTTTTGTCAAGATTACTTGTCAAATGTAGGACACATTGGACTTCCTGAACGTCATGACGAAGAAGGCGGTAGACGCGGGGCTTCAGTAAAGAGTATGGATCCTGATGAATTGCAACAAATCCACTTGTACATCTTGAATAATGTTGATGAAGTTCAAGATTACATTAATGCTCATAAAGGAATTGTACAGAAAGGAAATAGTCGAATGACTTAACAAAGGTTAATTAGGGAGTATAACAAAACTTTTGCACATTGGTTCAAACAAAAGGTTGACGGCGAAGAATGTGTTTCTGATACAATTAAATGGTTAGCACGTGGTCCTGAGGCTGATGTCATAAGTTGGACTTCATTTGTGATCAATGGTTATACGTTTTACATGAAGTCCCTTGATGATAGGAGCACCGTCCAGAACAGTGGGGCTATGTTAGTGGCTGAATCTATGCACTTCTCTAGTTCAAAAGATAAGAATCCTAGATTGGCAGCAATACCTTATTATGGGGTGATTGAAGAGATTTGGGTGGTTGATTATGTTAAAGTTAAACTTCCCATTTTCAAATGCAACTGGGTTGATGTCAACAATGGTGTGATGATTGTTCAATTGGGATTTACATTAGTTGATTTGAATAGTAAAAGTTTTAGAGATGAACCTTTTATTATGGCATATCAAGCGAAACAAGTATTCTATGTTACTGATCAGGCAAACAAAATGTGGTCTGTAGCTCTCCAAGGAAAAAGGGTCGTTGATATTAATCAGGAAAGTCATTCAATGAATGATCTGCTTGAGACTCCTTCTTTTTCTAGAGGTTTACCAGAATTGAATGAAGAAGATGAAGCACACAATGAACACGGCACAATAAACGATCATCATGAAGGGATATGGGAGGATATCCCTTTATAAAACTACATTGAAGGTGAGTTAGCTAAAATAATTATCATAAACTATATTTGAATTATGTATATTGTTATTGGGGTATATATATATATAACTACTTTTTTTGTTGTCGTCACGGGAAAATGAAGGATATGAGGTGTACGTCTTAGTGTAAATTCTCTGAAGCTGGGCTAGCTAGTGATCATCAGCCTGAGAAGAGTGTGTATGTATAAAGTATTTTGGCCCTAATGAATAACAGAATTGTCATTAATGTAATTTAATCTTTGATGTATGCATGTAAGTGAAAAGATAAGGAAGTTGGTCAAAACAGCATTGTCATGGTTGTATGATTTCCTTGCATTATGATTCTGTCTATGATTGTGAGTTTATTATTCATGGTTGTTTTCCTTTGCTTCTGTTTCGGCCAGCACTGTTTAAGCACAAGGGAGTTGAGTTTTAATATGTTCCAATGAGTTTTAAGTCTCTCACATGTCATTAGGATGTTAATTATATAATTTGTAAAGAAGATTTATTTATTTCAATGTCGTTGAACTGGTTGCTGCTTGTTGAGTGAAATGTTTTAATAGGGGAAATGACTTGCTGGGTATATCTTTTAAACGAAAATTATTTTTAAAAAAATTCAACTTTTAAGACCGATTCTCTCTAA
This sequence comes from Inga leiocalycina, assembly GCA_963242795.1. NCBI lineage: Eukaryota > Viridiplantae > Streptophyta > Magnoliopsida > Fabales > Fabaceae > Inga > Inga leiocalycina. Next base: position 32,706,127 of record OY725326.1, read on the forward strand.
AACCGATCTGAAAAGTAAATTTAAGACCGGTTTTGGAGAAAACCGGTCTAAAAATTTGACTTTTTAGACCGGTTTATTTTCAATAAAAAATGCAAATCCAATTGGTTTCACATACTGGGATTATTTGGATGCATGGTGGTGTACCTTCTGGTACCACATTTAATGGAGATTTGTTTGGTCCACAAAGTCTTTCTGTAGTCTTTTGAAAGAATTTTGTTGGAATTAGACCTTCTCTGATACAGCTCAATGCTGCACCAGTATCCCATAAAGCTATTGTTTCTAATACGAAGGTATTAGCAACAATAAAAACCGGTCTAAAATTTTATTATTTTAGACCAGTTCCTATTATAATTGGTCTAAAAATACTTATTTTTAGACCGGTTTTATAATAACCGGTCTTAAAACGTTTTTTTAAGACCGGTTCCATAACCGGTCTAAAAAGTAGAAGACTTTTTAGACCGGCTGTATCAAGACCGGATCCAGAACCGGTCTAAAATGTCTTTTTTAATCGGTCTTAAAAGTGTTTTTTCCAGTAGTGAATATGTCAAAATAACCCTTGTAAAAACTTCAGAAAAAGTGCAACTGGGCGGGGTACGATGGGGCATTTTGGTAAATTTTTGTGATAGGCTAATATAACCACAAGAAATGCTATGGAAGTATCTAAAATGACACTTGGATAGGTTATGACCTATTTCTTGTACATTTAATATTTTAGGACCGAATCAGGAGCCAAAAGTCAACATATTTCACGAGGCTTACAAAAAGGGGTCGATAGAACTTCGAGGTAGGAACATTATCCTTCATACATCATGTCATAGTTATATGCATACATGGATGTCATTGTTTGTAAATCTGCTTTATTAATTAATATGGTTTGCCTAGAGAAGGGCATTTAGTGCTTGGGTGCACTTACACTGGGAGTTAGCGGAAGTCCAACCGGTATAGATTATGGGTCTGGGCCCTACTCATGTATACATGATGATGATGTGTTTATATTGTTCATTAATTAATGTATACATGACACATATCATATTTACGTTTCACATTTTATATGAATAATAACATGTTTTTACTAGGACTTCTTGGAATCTCACCCATTTTTCTAAACCAAACATCTCAGCGGATGCTAGTAGATCAAAAGGCAAGAACATAGATAAAGGGAATTGACAGGCACATGTCTCAAGGTGACGATAAAGTTTATGGTTATAGATAGTCTATGTTTAAAATACTTTTGGATATCTTGTAAATGTTGTAAGTATAGTCGCCTTCTATATTTTGACTTTGGATTGTAAACAGTTACTTTATTAGTATATATATGTACTTTTTTGTATGCCTATAGAACTTGGTCTTTGTTACTTTATATGTATCAAAATCGAAACGGGTGTTGATAGGTTTTAATTAAAAAAATATACTATAAGAATATTTTTATAATATTCTTTGATAGTGTTAATGGTTTGAATTAAAACAAGGCAAACGACCCCGTGCGATGCACGAATATGTTTCACACCAAAACAACTATCATTTTCAAAATCAACTTTTCAATTCCTTCATTGTAAGTTCAAATTTTGGAAAACTTTCCTGTAGACTATATTGGTAGTCTGAGTAATACATTTCTTTTGCTCATCTAGTACAAGTAATTTCAACCCATTGAAGCTCTTCACTCTTGATTGTTTGACAAACAATTGACCGTGTGAAAATACTGGGCTTGGGAGGTATAGCCCAACATTGGACATAGGCTGGCCTTGGTTTTGTTAATGGTCACTGCAAATGAAATAATGATAGGGAATTGCCTCCTCATCATGTTGAAAGGTAGTTTAGATTCAAAAGGATTCATGTCCATATGATGGATCAATATATCTTCACTAACACTTATTCCATTTAAGGCCTTCGCCTTGATGAAGTTTTTGCCTAAATGTGTTATTCACAACCTAGTCCTAATGGATAAACCAGCTGCTTGGTCAATGCTCCTTATCAACATAATCAAAATGCCAACTTTCAAGATCATGTTATGATGTGGCATCCCTGAGCATCTGATTCTGTTCAGGAATTTTGTATCATAAATATCTTCAAAGCTCTCATTAGCATTATCTATGTGACTGATGGAATCAGAACTGAGGTACTCCATTGCATTACCCAGCAACAAAGATCATATGCAATCATTCAACATGTCAACATTGTCTGATGTAGGTGTTAGTATCACCCTATTGGTCAGTAATTATCTTCTACAATACATTCCACCAAGTTTGGAAATGTTGATTGAACTATTGAATTGATAGGATATTTATCATAAAAAAGCAACAATTCTGTTGGTATTAAGATCTCCTTAATGCCATCATGTTGAACTCCTATCTTTCCATATCCTACTTGTAGCAACCACTCCGTGAAAGACTTAATTTTCTCTTGTTCTTTTGGATTTGGTGACGACTATAGCCTCATGTTCTTTATAAGGTGGAGCAACTTGTACTCATTCCACATATGAGATGTATTGATGGCTGTATTGACAATTTCAGCTCTGCCATCTTTGGGTATACTAGTAATATTTGCTTGAAGTCACCTCCCATTACAACACATTTTCCGTCGATTATACAATTACACTTCATTAAATCTCTTAAGTGTGGTTGAATGCTTCAATACAATGTCTATTACCTATGGGTATCTCATCCCAAATGATGAGATTTGTTGCTTTTATTACATTTGTTGATGGTGAATTGTAGGTGATGCCACAAATAGAGTCCTCATTAACATTTATTAGAATAAAAAACCTTGAATGTTCTATTCTGACTGATGGCAATAAAGTTGCAAATATTCCACTTGGTTAATAATAATTCTACCACCTACTCTAACTACTGCAGTCAAGGCATTCCATATGTAAGTTTTTCTAGTCCCCCCAAACCCATGGATAAAAAAGAAGCCCCCTGATTTTGAAGAAACTGCATTAATGATTTGTTTGAATACTATCATATGCTCATCCGTCATAAATTCCTTCAATTCATCATGTTTTGATTTTTCTTCTTCTTTGTTGTAGTTTAACTCTTGTAGAATTAGATGATTTGACATGTCAATTATATGTTCTCATTCATTGGCTTTGGCATGGACAGGTAATCATCAAGGGTTTTTCCATCTAAAGCAGAAGTTGTTGTATATAGTATAGACATGCTTCTTCTTTGTGTTGCCTTGAAATCTACACATTTGTGTACATATAAACCAAACATTAATCCCTATTATGCAAGTTTCGTATGATATAATTGAAAGATATCCACTTTTGCTTCATAAAAAATCAATCTAACCAAATCTAGATTTTTGCTAAAGACATGCACTTTTACCGGTGACATTAATATTGTTAACCTTTCCTCCAATTATTGTTCACAATTATAGCTACTTAGTAACATTGGAATAGTTTTTAAAAATGAACAAATTTATAAGGACAAAAGCTTTTTCATGAAATAACCACAAGGTAAAATATTTCTAATCCTAGTATTTTAAAAAGAAAACATACTTCATAATGTATTATAACTATTCTAATGTTGTACCTGTGAAACGTTAGTCGTCATGCCTCATATTCAATAGATCTTCACCAAGCAGTTCCTTTGTTTGCTCCCATACTACTGATGGTTGCGAAAGACAATGGCTCAATAAAATACTTACAAAAAATTGTCACAGATGGTTCCTAGAAGCCCACAATGAAGCTTCTTTTATGGCATCTACATACTCCTTGTCACCATCAAGTAATCCAAGTGCATAGCATGCTTCTCTGAATGTTGGAGAGACGACATTGTTAACTATACGTATATCCACATAATTCTTGGGTCCATGAACATTTATCAATAGTAAACACATGAAGTGTAATTCTCCTTGAGATGGTATACAATGTCCAAGTAATGGGATAGAGAAACCATGCTCACGAAGCTTCCAAAATCTCTTTTCCTTCACAAAAGTGAAATAGTTTGGGAATTGTGAGTACAATAATGTTCTTATGAATGGATTATCTGCATTTTTTTTCATCCAAGTAAGGAACATCGATTCTTTGACTCTCGCTCACTATTGACTAGAGAAGAAATTTTGTCCCTAGCCTTCTAGTAAAGTGTGGCAGATGAAAGCTGAGCCTCTCAACTAGTGGATGCCTATGATGAATATCAAATCTAAAAACTCTCCATAAAGCTTTGCAAGAAGAAATATATCTACAGTTTAGGTAGTGAGCTATTTAATCAAAAGACTGTTGTGAGCCTGTTAAGTCACTATTGTTATATATGCTAGTGATGACATGATCATTCCCTTTGCTTATGAATTTAATGAGGTACTTGATGGCATGTGATTTATTTGTCTTCTCTACATTCAAATGACCATGAAATAATTTCAACAACCTAGCATTGTATAGGACAGCAAATCTATTGCTAAGTTCAATGCCCTTTCTAGTAACTTTTCACTTGTCATTTCTCCTATGGTATGTAGGGTACCCATTCTCACCAAGAAGTGTACGGTCTACATATCTTTTTGGGAAGTATTTAGAGCATTTTCCATTCTTCATGCAAGGTGCATTCTATTAGATCCCATATGTTTTGATGATAACAAAGATTGGATAAATAATATGAAAGGATTTGATAACAAACAAATGGATTTGAACAAAGTAGCAAAGCATCACTTAGAGTCAGCTCTGGAAGTAATCAACAATTTTTAAGAAGGCTTACTCGAGTAGCCACTCGGGTAACAGAAGTCATTACTTGAGTAGCCACTCGAGTAAGCAAACAGAATTTCATCCAGTGAGGCATTGCCAAATTTTGAACGACGTTACTCGAGGGACCACTCAGGTAATCTGCAAAGTTATATAGACCATTACTCGAGTAACCACTTAAGTAACAAGATTTTCACAAGCATCACTTGAGTAGCCACTCGAGTAACCAGGTCCAAAATCTTCTAGTGACTCTCGGCCAAGAAATGCAGCCCATCACTCGAGTAGCCACTCGAGTAACCAATGAGAAAATAACATTACTCGAGGGACAACCCTAGTAATCTGTAGAGTTACTCGAGTAGCCACTCGAGTAACTAGATAGTAAACTCTTGGCCAAGAATTTGATGCCATTACTCAAGGGAATAATCGAGTAATCTGCCGGGTTATTTTAAAGCCACTCGAGGGATCACTCAAGTACGATGTGAAGTCAAATGAAGCCCACTCGAGTAGCCACTCGAGTAATATGTGAAGGTAAAGACATGGCCACTCGAGTAATAAGGTATTTTCAAGGTTTGTAATATATCACTCCAGGTCTTACCCGAGTGATATCTGATTTAAAATGTTGATTTGCTCACTGCCATATTTTTGACATGTTTACTCGAGGGACCACTCGAGTAACAAACTTAATCACTCAAGTAGCCACTCGAGTAAGGCAGTCCAGAGATTATATTTTCATCAAAAAAATATGATTAACTCTTCATTGTATTAGTATTCTAAGTACATTTGTAGAGAAACAATGAAAGAGTATGACAGATTTAAGAAGTCAAATAAAAGTCCGAACGTTCACCTAACGCTACCTACCACCAACGGATAGTTTTCAAATACGAGGAATAGTCAACCATTGCTGCGTGACTCTAACGGACAAGTTTGAAATTACTTCCAAGAACACTACAAATCATCTATATATATGGAGCATTCAAAGAGAAGAAAACAAGGAGATATAAACTGAGATCACACATTGATCAATACACTTAGCGCTTTGTTTTCATCTACTCATTTATTGTACTTCAGAGATTATATATTTGCTCTGTGAGAGAGTTTTTCATTACAAACTCAATATTTGTTATTGAGACAACTTAAGGTAGTGGAACCTTGAGTTGGGGATTTGATTGCAACGTGTAAGGGGGAGCGAGTGTCCAAGTGAAGGAACTTGGTATGTACTGAGGTGCCAAGAACCCACTGAATCTTGGAGAATATAGTGAAACTCTCAGAGACGCTCTGAGGACTGGACGTAGGTCAAAGTGATTGTGGCCGAACCAGTATAACTCCTAGTGTACACTACGGTGATATTTCTCCTTGCTCTTAACTATTTTAATATTTCGTAGATTTCCTTATACGCAACGAAGTTTTTGGAATCACCAAATGCCCCCCTCTTGGGTGAAACGCTTGAACTAACACATTCCTGTTAGCAGTTCCGCATGACCCATACACCATGTAACTTCCAACTAATTCATACAGTTCTGGGTCTTCAGTTTTGTCTGGAATCTTTGCTAAAATGATATTGTCAACTTCCGATAGAGTCCTCAATTTGTCAATGTCAGCCAACCACAAAATGATATGCACGTGCTGCAAGCCTCTTTTTTTGAAATTCGATTGTGTATACCTCTGGAAGGTGAATTTCCATAAAATTAAGAGTTAAGGTTATAATATATGGATGATTTCTTAGTAACTATAATAAATAATTGAAATGATGAATACATAAAAAAATCAATTCCAAAGCACAACCACATAACGTGAGCAATTATCACATATTTCATTAACAGTATTTTAAGTACATTAAAAAGTTAACTTACAAAAAACCAATCATTTTCATGTAAATGGAATTATTACCATGTGACCGGCTAGTAAGGGAAATCCATATGTAGAAAAAAGTATATAAATGCTAACGATAGGGAGGCTCTGAAATGATGAGTAAACTATAAAAGAATGCTTCTCACAAGTAATATATAGTGAAGATGCGACACTCAAATAATATGTATATGTGTGCAGGGAAAAATTTTATCATCATCGATTGGCGCTGGTAATGTGTGGGGCGATCTATGTTTTAATGTGATTATATGTATGATTAATAAAACATATTCAGTTCAACAGTAATAATTGGAAAGCATACTCTGTTCACATTCAGATCATGATTAATTTAAAATCTAGGGACAGACTAAATTTCCAGGTAAATGTAAATGACATAATCAACTATTTACTTGCTTTAATAGTGCCAAAAATCTTATCTTCTTTCTATCTGTGCATCAACTTGCCCAACTTTATATAGAACACTCTGCTTAGAATCTCTGGTCTGTCGCATGATTTTAAGTCATCCTTGTCACAATAACGTGTGATCTCCGGCCACATTGGATTGCATGTAAAGGTAATAAATATATCTGGATAGCTAGCCCAAGCAAAAATTGCCAAAGCATCTTGGTAGTTCTGAATCATATACCTTACTCCACCTGTGAATGATGATAAAAGTATGGCACACCTTCCTGTCGAATCTGGATCAGTTTCTCCTCTTGTTAATGCATATGTTATGCCACTATAAAGGTTGACCATTAATTCTTTTTGGTTCTTCCTAATGTAGTCTAGTCTATCACATTCAACCATGGAATATCCATAGACAATAAATTGCTACAATGACTTTTTACCATAGAGTATAGCAGACAGTTCAGATCTCCTCCTCATGAGCCTCAAAGAGATACATTCTCTTGGTGTTAATTTCTTCTTCTTCTTAGTCCTTGATAATTTTTCTTTATTGTGCTCTTGTGTAGAGTCATACCCTTGTCACCGTAGTGAAAAAACAATTGAAGCGGCAAATAAGCCATGTGTAGCTCATCAATTCTTTGAAGTCTACCACTTTGCTTCTTAACAATTATGTCTCTTTTTGTATACGATTTGTCAAAATCACCAACAATCAATGCAGTGACCTCAGAAGCTATTGGCATATTATACTGTCTATTCTATGGGTTTGGGCTACTATTTTTTATGAGTCAAATGCTTATTTCTAGAATATTATTATGCCTAATTATTTTAACAAAAAATCTGTATTCCTTTACAATTTTGTTGTGCTTATCAAGGCCACCTTTTATGCAATGAACTATCTATGGATCCAGATTGGCTCCCCCTTTACTCCGACTGCATCATTACATTCAAGGACATAAGAAAAGTATATAATCACATGAATAATTAAGTTTTGAACAGCAAATAACATTTTAAAGATATATTGAAAAGGTAGCTTACCTAACAGCGGTTATTCTGTTTGGAACCTCACAATTGGTATCATAAATGTACAATTGTCAGTATATTAGAGGACTTCCTTCTGGCAGCAATAAGCTTCCAATTAGGTGGTGATTCTGACTAGAAAGAACAAATGAGTATGGACCACCACCCCTTGTATTCATTGTGTGGTCTATTCTACCTCACATAGACATGAAACAAAACATGTTGTTATAAGCTCGTATGTTCTTCAAGAAATTTTTAGAATATGACGTCTGTTTGTTGAAATAAAGTGATGCAAGTTCATCAGGCGGACTTTGTATGGAAGGGCCGACTATCTTTCCATGATAGCAACACATTGAAAACTGAGGCCTTTCATATTTCTTCTTTTCAATCTCTTACTGAACCACATCAACGCTCCACAAAACTCACACTAATGTACTGCATTGCCGTCATCAAGGCAACTCGATTGAAAAGTTGTCGGTATGTTGATGTTATTGTCATGGTAAATTTCCAGATCTACAGGCTCGTCTTTGTTTGAATCTTCACCGCCTATACATAAAGCATGTATTAGTATATGACATACATTCGCCCAACATGTATAAAAAAACAAAGTGGTTGAGGGTCAAAACAGTAAGAAACATTACCTATTCCATTACATTGATCAAGATTGGTATTAAGATCTGCCCTGACTTTATCAATGATTACATTCGACCTTCTTACCTTCTTTCTCCAAGTTTGAGTATTTGAATTCGAAGCACTACTTCTACAAACCGTTGAGTTGTGTTTTGAATATGGATTATATTGCCTACTGCGTATGCTTCTTTTCTGCCCTTGAATGTTAGTTACGACGCCTAATACAAGTCAACATTGTTATTGGTAGGAAGGATCGATGACCTCAGACTGAGGAGTTAGCAACGTCGGCTCTACGTGGTGTCTTTGGACACATATGGGACTAGGAGTGTGTAAATTTGAATTGCCAGAAATAGAAGAGAGTTCACCTTCTTCATAAATACATCTGTCAATGGCCTTTTTGCTACATATTATGTTCATACACTGGCTAATAGTTAAACCGTTATACCAATATAATGCAATTAGAACAGCATAATGGTAACTCATAATATTGAGAAATAGAGACGCTGTTAGTTACCTTTAGAAGAAAGCACTTTGTTGTTGGATGAGTCCAACTGATGCTTCATTACTATATCGTTGCGCTTGTATGATTAATGGTTTCAGATCCAGACGATCCGGCCGGTTCAGCCGCCGCCCGGAGACAAGAGTGATCCATCTCCTGATATTAGCCCATTTTTGTGGTATGGCCGGATTCATTCGATCAAAGCCGGCATTTCGACCGGAAGCCAGGAAAAATTCAGGAACCGGAGTGGATAATCAAAAGCCAGACGGGTGGAGAACAAGATGAAAAATCTGAAGTAGTGGGAGAAGTAAAGGGAGGAAGAAGAGAATATCACACCAAATGAAGTTTCTTCATAAGAAAGTGATGAAAATCATACATGATATTAAAAATATATAGAGCCTCGTGCCTTCTTCTAAAGTCTTTTGATTTTCTTTCTTTTGCCTTGATCTAAAACAACTTGGAGGTTCTGGACTCCACAACTTCGACGTTGAGGAAGGAGAAGTGACTAAGGGAGGGAACACGTTTTCAGAGGTGAGAAAAGGTGCTTTGATATCTACAAGGCATGCTGGCAGTAGTAAATTTTTTATAAAGGGTTAAGGGGCAAATCTATCAATGATGTTTTAAGAAAAGAGCATCTTGGCACAATTATCTTTTAGAAGGGGCAAAAATATTAATGAACAATTAAAAAGGGACATCTACCACAAAAATCGTTAAATCCATACTAACGGTGTTAAATCATAAGAGAAGAAAACCCCTAACGGCGTTAGTACGGATTAACGATTTTTGTGATGGATGCCCCTTTTTAATTGTTCATTGGTATTTTTACCCCTTCTAAAAGATAATTGTGACAAATACTCTTTTCTTAAAACATTATTGATAGATTTTCCCCTTAACCCTTTTATAAAAAATAAAATGGTTTTTGTTTTTTCCATTTCCGAATATACTCAACTCTAGTGTCAAATTGCTTGTGAAGTCTATCCACCGTACTCATATGTCTTATCAGTGGTGAGTAGTTTGCAGCAGAAGTGATTGTGTACTGATTTTTACCTTATCTTTTTTATTTTAATAAGTCAGGAAAAAAAAGAAAAAAAAATCTGAAACCACTGAAAACATAAAAGACAGTATTTGAGGGAAAGTAAATTTTTATTTTTTAGGATATGGTATCTATTATATATAATTTTTAAAACACATACTCTTTATTTTATATGTATTAGTAATTTAATTTAGATACTAGATAGATTATAAACACATTTTTATTTATTAAAATAATAAAAATTTCTTAATTTAAATTAATTTCATGTTAAGTACTACCAAAGCTTCAAATCATAAAATTAAATTAAATAATTTGATATTTTTGTACATATATTAGTATATATGTATATAATACTCATTTTATTTAATCATTATGTCACTGGCTCAACCGAACGATCTAACCGATCCGACCGATTGAACCCTGACTCATCAACATTTCCGGTTCAACATCCGGTCCGGCTTTTAAAACATTGTGTGTGATCATAACTTAACTCTAGTTTGAAATGACTACGTTATTTTTTTTCTAAATTTTGAAAAATATTAAATAGATCATCAATAACTATTAATTTTAAAAGATAAATTAGAGATTTGGTAAAATAAATGAAGCGTAAATCATTAAACATGATTTATTCTAATATGGCTTTTAATTAAAAAAATATACTATAAGAGTATTTTATAATATTCGTTGATATTGTTAATAATTCGAATTAAAATATATGTTTCTAGTAAAAAAAATTTTAAATATATGTTTTCAAAATAGAAGAAACATCAATTGTTCAAAAATTAGAGGAAACATATGTATAATTAACTCGGAATTTTACTCAGTCTAATGGGGCTGCAAACACGTTGGAATTCTTTTTAAAAAAATGTCAATATCTTTGGGGCCATTAATAAGTTGCAAGAGTACGTCAATACTTTTGGTATAAGACTCATGTTTGAATAAGCTTTTATTAAAAAAATAATAAACTTAATTAGATAATATATTAAAAATTATGTTTCAAACCTTGAAAAAAAGTTAGAGGCTCTTAAAATTAGCTTTTACTCTGACTTGGCTCTTGGCCGGAAAAGTCATTTTGGAGTAATGCTAACTCAAACGACATTTTAAGGCTCTGGGCTTCTAGCTCTTTAACGTAGCCTTTTCTGTTTTCTAGTAGGTTAATACCATGCGAGAAACCTAGTCTATGAATTCATTTGAATATTCTACACATTTTAGGGGAACTTCATTTTAATTCATAAACAGTGAGATCCATTTTCAATAATGTTATAGCAGGCCCCATCATCGCTTTTGTAACCAATGTATTTTTAATTGATTACTAATTGTAGGGTTGCGGTGGCCAAAAAAGAACAATGAAGGGTTGAAAAATAAAGCGACCACCAATTAATGTCTTTTTATTAGTTCACTGATTAAAAGTAAATTATAGATAAACAGAGACACAGGGGGAGAGAAACATGACTGGTGATATTATTTTGCTTATATTGAAATTGCAAAGTTATGTTAAAGTGAACATAACATCAATAATTATCCGTAGTTTTCCAAATAAAATTACATTCATTTTACTCCGATTCAAAATTAAAATCATGAATTGAATCTTTTGTTATAAACTTTGTGAACTATTCTTATTCCAAAGACTCTAGATATAATTGTGCGATTTTACCACGGAGAAGGAATGCATCGACCATTAGTAGAAAAAAGGTGTTTTAGACCTGCACATTTAGACCGGTTATATGCGGATAAGGTCTAAAAGAAATGACCTGTCCAAAAGAAAGATTTTTAAGACCCGTTATTGGAATAACCGGTCTTCAAAATGTTTTAAGAACGGTTTTAAAGATCAACCCTAAATTGCGATCATGGCCTGAGCTCCGCGCCATCTTTTCCATTCTGAAATATTTTCAGACTAAGTAGCAAACAGTTGAGAACCAATGGCACCTCCAAATTAGACATTATAAGAGTGGAATCAGTGTGTCACCTTATTGGTTTTGTACTTTCATCATGACAATGGGATCTCAGAGCTAGCATCCCCGTTGCTCTTCATTAAGGCGTACTGGTTCTCTGTCTTTTCATTGAGTGTCGAGGTTTGATGACGCTTAACACACTTTCTTCTCATTTTTATGCATCGTCAGTCTGCGAAATTTGGATCCTAAACTTGTTGAAGCCCTAATTCTCTTGCAGGTTTTTCTTCTCTGTCTATTTTTTTTTTGTGATTTGTTTGCTATGGCTGATGAAGAAGGTTGTGGGTATGATTTGGGAGATTGGAAATGTGGGGGCATTGTGATTCTGATATCTCAACTCTCCCAACATGTGAACTTCCCTAAATTCAAACTTTCCCCAAGAAGATGAGTTTGCTTAAATTTTTGTTCTTCTTTAGCATATAATTGCATTCATGATTTTTACTGCATTGAGGCACTATCTGGGATAGTTACAATTTAATTGGTTGTGAGTTAATTTGTGGGTGTAATTGAAGGTCTACTTGTTGGGTGAAATCATATGAGAATATGCTTGTTTCATTTTTGAATTCTCCTTGCTGTCAAAAATGATGAGCCCAACAACTAAGTTGCTCTGAATCTGATTCTGAATTTAGTTTCTGTGTTGCAATATGAGTTTTCCTCTATTTTATGCATTGAATGAAATGCAAATAGTGTGTATCTATATTTGACTTTGAATTTGAAGTTGTGAACTTGAATTTGAAGTTTTCTCACTCGTGAGTGTTGGGTTCCTCACTTGAGTGCCAATGTCCTTACTCGAGTCACTTCCTACCTTTAGGCTCTTCCTTGCCCTCGGAAAAACACTTCCTATACCACACTTGCAGGACTCGAGTGATCTTGAGAGCCTCACTCGAGTGGTGAGCTAGTGCTCAAGTGCAACTACCATTCTTTGTCTTTGAAATTGCTCACTGTCAAAAACATCCACAAGTGTGGCTTTATGCCCAAATGCAAATCTGGTTATCACTCAAGTGCAACGTCTAACTCGAGTATTGTTGCCAATTCTCTGAATCATTTGCTCTCTGGAAAATACTTTCAAGCTAATACTTCCTAAACTTGAGTGCAAAATGAATTCTCACTCGAGTGCTTACGGCATCACTCGAGTGCAAAAGTTAAAATCACAGCAACCATCTCAGAACTCTGTGAAATGCATTTGGTAATAAATTGAATCAATGTTTATACCTTCAAAACATAAGTTTCTTACCAAAACACATAATCATATTTTGTTTTAATCAAAACTTGAATTCTAACAAAATTGACTATCAAAATAGTCCAAGTTTTTATGACCAGATAATATAATAATTACTAAAATAAAAAAATTTAAAATATTGATACAAAAATTAGGAAAAAAAAAGGGGTCGTTGATATTGATGAGGAAAGTCGCTCAAATTATGATCTTCTTGAGACTCCTTTTTCTAGGGGTCTACCTGAATTGAACGAAGAAGATGAAGCAAATAATGAGCATGGCACAAGAAATGATCATCATGAGGGAATATGGGGGAATATCTCTTTATGATACTACTTTGAAAGCTAGCTAGCTAAAGTAATTATAATTATGATTTATATCCGAATAATGTATATAGTTACTTTATAGATATAGTCTTCCATGTTCTAGCTTAGGTATGACTTTTAAGACTAGTTGTCATAACCGGTCTAAAAAGTAACAGACTTTTTAGACCAGCTGTAACAAGACTTAATCCATAACCGGTCTAAAAAGTCATTTTTCCACTGGTGGACTTTACTTGAAAAAGTAATGGAAATTAGGGAAAGGATAAGATGCTATTTGATAGGAAAGGAACAAAACAGCATCCACAACTACTAGACCTACAATGCTAGGATTATTCTCAAACATTAAACTATGGATTTTTAAGGGAGACAAAAAGAAAATGAAAGGTCATCCAGAGAGTTTTGGCAAACCTATCTGCTTCATATTTGTCGCAAGCTCGATCTCCCATTATCTGTCGTAAACTCCGGATCTCACAGACGAGATAAAGCCCAACTTGGCTCCTCTCCTTTTCCCCATCTATCCATTGCCCTCCTTTTCTCTCAAAACTACATTGTTTTTTGTAAAAACAAGTGATGGAACCCTTTTTTTTAAAAAAATAAATCCCACGTGGGCCTGTTTGGTATGAGGGAATTGGAGGGGAAGGGAGAGGAGAGAAATTTTTTAGAAGTTGAATTTAAAAATTTGAAGAATTGGGGTTACAATATTTTAATAAAGAGAAGATGTAAGATAAAAGTATAAGAAAAATTAATTAAAAATTTTTAGCCCCACTTCTCTAATTTTTTAAAAAATCTAACTCAAAAATTTTCCCTCCCCTCATGCTAAATGAGCACCATGAAGTATTTTTTTCAGTAGCACCTATTATTCTTAAGTAGGTTTTAGCACACTAAGCATCCTAAAATATTTTTTTAGTATCACCCAGTATCACATCTTGCAACCTTGACTAATTTTTTCAGTAGCATTCAATCTTAAAATATTTTTCGACTAACACTAAACATTCTATTTTTAGTAAGCTTGTTGCAACTGAAAAAAATATCTAAGAATAAAATCATAGTAGATGCTTTAAGAGATATTGGGTGTTAATAAAAAATAGTTCAGAGTGATGGGTGCTAGATATTGGGGTGATATTGAAAAAAAAAATATTTTAAAGTGTTGAATATTCTAAAACTTACTTTATGATAATAGTTGTTATGAGAAAATACTTCTATGTATTAGATTTTTATTGTTGAAAAAAATATTGAGTGCTATTCGGAAAATACTTTAGGACTGAATGCTATTGAAAAAATATTAGAGGTTGTGAGATGTGTGATACGAAAAATATTTTAGGATGCTAAATATGCTAAAAGCTACTTTAAGATAATAGGTGCAACTAAAAAATATTTTAAGGTGTTAGATGATTTTTTTTAATAGAAAAGTGTTTCCCATCACTTGTTTTTACCCAAAACGATGTAGAGTTTGCATGAAAAGGAGGGCAAAGAACAAATTGAGAAAAGGAGAGGAGTCAGGTCCAATAAACCCCTTGCCCTTCTAGAGTAATTTTATTTCATATTTATATTTCATGTTTATATATTTTTCTCCTAATGTATACACACACACATAGGGGTGAGTATACGGTTTTTGGTTATAATAGAAAAAACCAAACAACCGAATATAAGATATTTTCATAACCGAACTGAAATCGAAGTTTTTCAATAACCGAAACCGAAGTAACCAATCAATTTCAGTTTGGTTTTGTGGAATAGTTCGGTTATTGGGCCTTTTTGGCTGCAAGCTTGTCCAATACAAAAAATTGCAACCTAAAAGAAATTCTAACAGTATAAATAATTAATACAAACCACTACTTTAGCAACAAGACCATTATAAACCAATGAACAAATAAGATGAGTCACACGTATCATTTTAACATCATACGAAAATAGTACATGGCACACTTGAGGTCTGAAGCATAACACCCATATCATTTTAATCAAGCACTTGTAGCCTATAGGTTGTATCATTTTACTTACATAACATAATTTCCTATTACTGGAGGTCTAGAGCATTAAATTATAAACTTGAACAAGAATTCAATATCCACGTTTTGATGCCATCACACATGAATGGTCCAATGGATAGTGAAACTTCAAAATACAAGTTGAATGATATATCATTTTGAAATTTAAACTTCATCTATTAATCAAAAGAACCAAAAGAACACATCAAAACTCAAAAAACTTGATGTATCAGATATTCAGACTTAGCCTTGCTCTTTGAATGCCACATGAATGCCTCCTACAACTGAAGTAAGAAAACAAAAAATAAACATAAAAAAGAAATTTAATACTATAAAGATCACAAATAAGGAAAAATTACTTTAAAAATTTAAAGTTGCCCATATGCATCTAGAAGATATCAACATTTGTCTCCACTGCAATTTTTTTTGCACATCTGGCAATTTAAAAAAGTAATCAGACTTCATATATCACAATAAATATGGAATTGATATAATAAAGTTGAGTTCCATGAAGTAAAGAAAAACATTACCAAGCTCTATCTTTTGTATATCATCATCTCTTTCTTCAACAAGATATTCCAATGATTGCTTAAGCCAATCTTGAGCACAAATTAGAGATATTCCAATGATTGCCTAAGCCAATCTTGAGCACAAATGAATCTATAACCCATCCTCCAGTCTGAATATAGATTCTGAGGCAACAGTAGAAACGGGCATAGCCAAGACATCTCTTGCTACTTGAGAAAGAATAGGAAATCTAGGACTATTCAATTTCCACCTGTAACCCCCCTCTGTAATTATATCCGAAATACGTGTTTAAAATGAATTAGAGATCGACGGATAAACAAAACTTAATTTCAATCCCATCCTTTAGATAGGGTTCTCACAAATCCCTTTCAAAATCCAATTTACATGGTCTATATTCACAATTCGAATACAATTACTTCGCAGAAATAAATCACATTCATATATATCAAAATGCACAACATAAATCCCAGCAATCCCGAGTTTATACCTTTACTATAGAGTTTACAAGGCACATTCACCCTTTACAATTTCTGAAACGGGGATTACACAAAGTCATTTCTAAATATATATCCGAATACGCATTCGAACATATACACCTCCAAATATCCAAATCACATAACAAACACATCCGAATTATATACAATAATCCCAACCAACATTAATAACCAACTACCAAATCTATATTTTGAAGGAGTCTTCGACGCCCCAGTTGCTTATCCCCTCCTCAAGCCTCTTGCCCTATCTAAATTGTTGGTAGGGGAGAGTGAGATTTAAGAGAATCTCAGAAAGAAACAAATACCAATATGCATGTACTAAAACACATGATCACATAATGAACACATGAACAACATTTCAAACAACATACTTATGGCCATAACATAAATATAAACAGAGCTTCAATCAATCATATATGTTTCACATAATCAAGTAAAGCAATAACATGCATCAGTACACCAACACAAATATCAAATACATCTAAGAGAGGTAAGTTCCCTACCCTTATTCTTTCCACATGTGCTCCAACACCATCTTCTCACGATTAGGCAAATATCGAACCACGATCAGGGCGAATATCTAACCTTATAATCAAATCAAGGACATAGGGTTAAACTCTACTCCAAATCTTTACTTTCATAACAATTAAAGTTGGTTATCATTCACGACTTTTAGGTGGCTACTCAAAGCCCAAACACATGCCAAAAGGGTTTGGAGAAACTTGACCAAAGACCATCTTTCAAAACCTCAAAACATCATGTTTCAAATATTGGCCGTGACCAACAGATGGTCAAAAATTCATGGGCCGCAGTTAGCACTTCTGGCTTGGGGCCAGAGATAGGCCAGAAACATTTGGGCCACAGCCAACCCTTCTTGGTCTATGGCCAGAAGCAAGTCAAAAGGTTTTGGATCACGGTCAGCCCCTGGGCCGTTGCCAACCACAGACCTATCCCCTAGCTCATTTCCAACGACTATAACTTTGGCCACAGAATCAAAATGACCAAAACTTTATATCAATGGAAAGCTTGCAATGTGAACTACAAATCTGAAAAATTTCACATCATTTGCTATGTCAATATACCATGCAAAGCTGGTCACTTGCATAACATTTTACAATTCGCCAAAACTAGAATTTCCAGATTTTGCACAATGACTTCCAATTGTTCCATTTTCACATCAAAATCATTCTCACACAAATTTTCACAAGGAATCCATTGAAAACCCAAAATCAACCAAATTCAACTCACATTGACATGTTACACAATGGCCCTAACATATCAACATAATTTCACAACATAAATCTCAATATTGCAACTCTTTCTATTCCAATTCACAACCAATTCTAATGGTGTCTAAACACAATATGACACCGTTGTGACCACAATACACAAACCAATTCTTCTATTTCAAAATTACACAAAATTAGGGCAAAATTCCACAATTCACAAAACTTAACCAATAACTACAAAACTTAGGTCAAAGAGAAGCTATTACTCACCTCTTCCTCTTCATCAAACCAATTCTTTGATTCCTCCAACTTCAAGATTCATCGAGCTCTCAAAACACCTTCTTTCACAAATCTAAAACCATAGAGATGAAGCTCTCATCACTATAAACAACATTAGAGAAGGGTTTTTAAGCATTAGAGAACATTACACAAGCCAAAACTCACCTCAACCTTTCTCTTTCTTCCTTGAATTTTGACAAATATGGAGGATGAAGAGAAAGAGATGAAGATGATGATGAAGGCAGATATTTAGCCCTTCAATTCTCCCTTGGCCGACATTTAAAGAGAGGAGAAAGAGAATGTGTTGAAACTTTGACCCAAGATCAAGGGCTCACATTGTGCCACTTGTCAAGATCTTGCCACATCTTTCATGAGCTCACATAGGCACAAACACACATGATTCCACCCTTTGATCTCTTACACAAATCAATCCTAACCATGGATCTTTAAGTTACCAATGAGTTTCATTTTCAGTAACTGATCAATTGGTCGTAACTTTACCATTTTACC
Organism: Inga leiocalycina; assembly: GCA_963242795.1. Taxonomy (NCBI): domain Eukaryota; kingdom Viridiplantae; phylum Streptophyta; class Magnoliopsida; order Fabales; family Fabaceae; genus Inga; species Inga leiocalycina. The sequence goes on from OY725326.1 coordinate 32,724,741, forward strand.
ACTAATTGTGGCAATTTCTTTTGAATCACCACAAAACACATCATATCATCCTTTTAACTACAATAGGTACCCTCCCTCTATTTTAAGTCAATTTAGATGTTAATCCACAATTGAACTTAAGTACAGGGTTTTGGCACTGCTCATAACACATTCAAATCACATTTCACATCGGATTCTCCAAAATTCACCATTTTACTTTCTGTAATACCCCAAAGATATAAGAATCATTAGGGAATAAATTTGGGCTCCTGCTAAATCAGAGCTTAGCAATCCACTTATTTCAGGTTTATTCTCTAGCGTCAAATCTTAAGATTTGGGGTATTACACCACCAACTTAAAATATCAAATTCCTCTTTTTTGACTTCAATTCCTTTATTCAAGTACCTATCAACTTATGTTCTACTTGTCTTTTCACCTAAATTTTCATCTATCAATAGTTGCTCCTCTATGTGAAGAAATTTTCTAATTTTTGCATCAAGGTCTTCATCACCATGAATATCTTCTTGAGTGTCATGCACGAGCTCCCTTTCAAATTGTGTTGCTGGAACACTTTGATTGTATTCATTATACATAGAAATCATAACATGTTTATGTTAGATTCAATGTTTTGATGATAACAAATCTTATTAGTAATGTTTTGCATAAGATCTTAATTAATTATACACTACAAAGGTAAGGAAAAGAAAGATGTTGGTCTCTGAACAAATCACTTGTAGTGTTTCAGGATCACTTGAAGTGATTGCCATAATTTACAGATCACTCGAGTGATATTGGACATCACTCGAGTGAATATTAAATTTATGTAGAGCACTTCCAGTGAATTGTCAATAAACTCAAGTGATATTCTGAAAGTTGACAAATCACTTGAAGTGATATCAGATCACTTCCAGTAAATACGCCTTCTACTCGAGTGAAGTCTAAAATCACTTGAAGTGATAACTAGTAAATACCATAAACACTTTAAGTGATGTCAGAACACTTCCAGTGATTATTAGAATCACTTGAAGTGATGTCAAATCACTTCTAGTGAATCAGAATCACTTGAAGCGATAACCAAAACATCATATCACTTTAAGTAAATTAATAGTGAACTCGATTGATATTGACAAACGCATGAAGACAATTTTCTAGATCACTTCTAGTGATGATAACTCACTTGAAGTGAAGTTTAAAAATCAGTATTATTAAATTAATTATAGTATTAATCTTGTCTTCTGAGTGTGTTACAGGTAATACACAACGATTAGAATTCAAAGACTTTCGGAGTGCAACAGTCAATAATAACAGAGGAAGCATTTGACTATTTTACAATGGATAATCAGAATTCAAAGACTCAGAAGAGCTACAGTAAATAACGGTAAGAGCATCTGTCAACACAATGATTATTATACAATGGATAAATATTTGAATACTCACATCGGCTCTCAAATAATCTCTATATAATACTGAAGCATTCAAGTGAGAAGTACAATGAACGACAATGAACAATCACCTTACGAAAAATACTTTCTTGCTCTGTTTTTCATTCTTTACATTCTTTGTACTTCAGGGATTCTATATTTACTTTGCGAAGAGAAATTTTCATTACAAACTCAATATTTGTTATTAAGAAAGCTTAAGGTTATGGAATATTGAGTTGGGGATTTGATTACAACATGTAAGGGGGAGCGAATGTCTAGTGAAGGAACTTGCATGTACTAAGGTGCCAAGAACCTACTGAATCTTGGAAGATATAGTAAAACTCTTAGAGAAGCTCTGAGGATTAGACATAGGTCAAATTGGTTGTGGCCGAACCAATATAACTCTCGGTGTATACTATGGTGATATTTCTCCTAACCCTTAATTGCTTTAAATTTCCAGTCAAGTTTTATATATGGAAAGAATTTTTCTGGTATTACTTAATTCACCCCCCCTCTTGGGTGAAACGCTTACACTAACATTTGGTATCAGAGTATTGATCTTCTTGTTCAGGTATAACAACATAAGAAGGATCCAATAGCAAGCATGGGTGAAGGAATACTTCCCAACAAAGCTTCTACCACTAGACCACCAGGTTTCAACGGCAAACATTTCTCCTTCTGGGAAGTAAAGTTCAGAGTATTCGTAATGGCTACAGAATACGGACTGTAGGACGTGATTAAAAGTGGAAACTATCAACTTGTAAAAGTTGTAGATTCACAGAAAATTCCTAAAATGCCAGCGGAATATGATGAGAATGATAAGAAACTCTTCACTCTCAATAGCAAGGCAATTCTGATGATTTAATGTGCCTTGAGTCAAAACAAATACTTCAGAATTTGCACACTTTCAACAGCTAAGGCAATGTGGCAAGCATTGGAAATAGCTCACGAAGGAACTTCGGGAATAAAGGAAAACCTGATCAATACTCTGATTACTGAATTTAATTTACTTAGAATGAAATCAGGTGAGTTAATAGCTGAATTTGAACTTAGATATACTCATCTTGTTAATCAACTTATAGTGCTTGGAAAAGTCTATGATTAACATACCCAAGTAAGAAAGATTCTGAATCTCTAAAGAGTGAGAGGCCAAAGTCATTACGATTGAGGAAGCAAAAGGTGAATCAATACGATCGGTTGCTTCTCTATTCAGAAGTCTCTCTAAATATGAAAGTAAATTGAAGTTCATATGAGAACTAGAAGATATTAGTGATAAGAAAAGGAGAGGCCTTGCATTAAAAATAAAAGAGGGAATCCAAGAAGATGATAAAGATTTTGATGATGATGAAATAGGCCTGATAATAAAATGATTCAGGAAATTCTACAAGAAAGGCCAAGGATTGAAGAATTTTCAAAAGAGAGGAACAAGCAGTAAAGAACACATCATCTACTATGAATGTGGAAAGCTAGGACATATCAAGTTAGAATGTCCAGAGATGATTCAAAAAAGCAAAGAAAAGAGAAAAGGTAAGTTCTTCAACAAAAAGAAAGCCTTTGTATCCGCTATATGGGGAGACAGTTCCTCTGACGAAGATATCGATAAAGAAGTAGTCAATATCTATCTAGTTGCTCAAGAAGAAACAAAAGAAGAGGTAATTGATTCTGATCCTAAATATGATGAATTACTTTCCGAATATAATGCATTACATTCTGAATTCATCAAAATATTTAAAGAGTTAGTTGTTTTCAAAAGGAAAAATAAAGTTCTTGAAGAAAAGCTTAACGAAAATTCAGAGGAAGTTTGTGAAAATTGCTTCTTTTTGAAAAAGAAAAATATTGATCTCATTAAGACTCTTGAAAAATTTACTAAAGGTAGTGAGATGTTAAATATTATTTTAAAATCTCAATGATTTGTAAATGATCGATCTAGTATTGGATATGATCCAAAATTAGATAAAAGGAAAGGAAGAAAGAGAGCAGGAGGTAAGACATACTTGAGTTATTTTCAACAATCTATACATACATCAAATCCTTTTGCATATTGTAATTACTGTAATAGAAAAATTCATTATACTTCATCATGAATTCATAAAAAGAAAGGAAAGATAGGAACCAACAAAGGGTACCTTAAGGTTCATATGTTCAGAAAATAATATGCACTAACCCAAAAGGACCCAAAAAGTTGTGGGTACCTAAGACTTAATCATATTTGATTATGGATATGTCTTAAAACATCCAAAAACAACAAGTGGTACATAGACAGTGGATGCTCCAGACATATGACCATTTCAAAAGTTTTACCACATTTCAACCTAAAGAAGGTGGAAAGGTAAAATTTGGAGGAAATCAATCCAGTAAGATTGCTGGAATTGGTGAAATAAAAAACGACAAAGGTATACAAGTCAAAGACATATATTACATTGAAGGCTTGTGTCACAACTTGTTGAGCGTAAGTCAAAGCACAGATAAGAACAACTGGGTAATATTTGACTTAGAGGAATTTCTAAACAAGAAAGACTTACAATTTGATAAGAAGAATCTCAAAGCAAAAAGGGAAGGAAATTGCTATACTCTTGATATAAGTAGAAATATTTCTGAATAATGTTTTCTAAGTAACACCGATGAAAGTTGGTTATGGCATAAGAGACTAGCTCATATGAATATGCACCAACTAGGCAAGTTACTTAAAAAGGATTTAGTACTTGGTCTACCCAAAGTAAATTTCAAAAATGATTTGATTTGTGACGCATGTCAAATGGGTAAACAAACTAAATCATCTTTCAAATAAAAAATTGAGATCATAATCAACAGACCACTTTAATTGTTGCATATGGATTTAGTTGGAACAGCAAGAGTTAAAAGTCTTGGTGGCAACTTATATTCATTGGTTATTGTTGATGATTTCTCTAGATTTATATGGACTATTTTCTTATCATCGAAGGATGAAACCTTCAGTGAATTTATTGTTTTTGCCAAGAAAGTGTAAAATGAGAAAGGTATGTCCATTGTAGGTATTAGGACAGATCACGGTGGAGAATTTGAGAATCAAGCCTTTGAAGATTACTGTGACACTAATGGCATTGATCACAACTTCTTCGCTCCAAGAACACCTCAACAAAATGGAGTCATGGAATGAAAGAACAGAGTACTCATTGAAATGGCTAGAGCAATGATGAATGAAAAGAATGTGTCCCAAGTTTTCTGGGCTGATGCAATGAGCACAGCATGCTACATCTCAAACAAAGCCTACATCAGAACAAAACTTAGAAAGACACCGTACGAACTATATAATGGAAGGAAACCAAATCTCGCTCATTTACAGATCTTCAATTGTAAGTGTTTCATTCATAATAATGGTAAAGATAACCTAGGAAAATTTGACTCTAAAACTAATGAAGGAGTATTCCTAGGCTATTCTAACCGAAGTAAGGCATACATAGTTTTAAATAAATGAACATGTGTTGTTGAAGAATCAATTCCTGTTGTATTTGATGAATTTGAATCCTCTGAAAAAATGATTGATGATGAGCATGAAATTATTTTAAATCAAGAGAATGATCAACTTAATCCTAAACCTTTCTTTCTAAAGGTTGATCAAACCAAGGAAGAAGAATAATCACTTGGACAACCTAGAGCCTAGAAATATAACAAGAGTCATCCCCTAAAATAAGTCATAGGAGATGTGAATGAAGGAGTCAAAACCAGAAATAAAATTTTTAATGAAGTTAGTTTTTCTGTATTTATTTTTGAGATTCAACCTTCTAACATTGACGAAGCCCTATCAGACGATGATTGGGTAATAGCAATGCAAGAAGAATTAAACCAATTTGAAAGAAATCAAGTTTGGGATTTGGTACTCGACCTAAAGATCATTCGATCATTGGTACTAAATGGGTATTCAAGAACAAATGTGATGAATCCACAATCATTGTAAAGAACAAGGCAAGATTGGTGGCTAAAGGCTATAATCAAGAAAAAGGTATTGATTATAAGGAAACATATGCTCCAGTAGTATGATTGGAAGCTATACGAGTACTCTTAGCCTTTGTATGCATTAAGGGATTCAAAATTTATCAAATGGATGTAAAGAGTGCATTTCTAAATGGATATATCATGGAGGAAGTTTATGTAGAATAGCCTACAGGTTTTGAAGATGTCACTAAGCCCGATCATGTTTTCAAACAAATAAAAGTTTTATATTGTTTAAAACAAGCTCCTAGAGCTTGGTATGAAAGACTTAGTAAATTTCTCATCGATCAAGATTTTGTATGAGGAAAGGTTGATACAACACTCTTTATAAAACAAAAAAGAAATGATATTTTGATAGTCCAAATATATGTTGATGATATTATTTTTGGCGCTACTAACGAAAGCTTATGCAAGGAATTTTCTAAGAAAATGTAGGGGGAGTTTGAGATATCAATGAAGGGAGAATTAAATATCTTTCTTGGTTTGCAAATCAAACAAAAAAAGAATGGAATTTTCATATCTCAAACCAAATATTTAAAGGAGCTATTAAAGAAGTATGGAATGAATGAAGTTAATGGTATGGACACGCCTATGAGCTCAACTACATTGCTTGATGCTGATGTCAAGGGGAAAGATTACAATATTACAAGTTATAGAGGAATGATTGGATCATTAATCTATCTTACAACAAGCAGACTTGACATCCAATTTAGTGTTGGTATGTGTGCAAGATATCAATCAGCATGAAAGGAATCACATGCTGAAACCGTCAAACGAATCTTTAGATATCTCACCGACACAGTAGAATTGGGTCTCTGGTACCCTAAAGGAAGAAATGAATATCTAGTTGCATACTTATATTCTAATCTTGGGGGATAAAAGATAGACAGAAAGAGTACCAGTGGATAATGCTAGTTTCTTGGAGGTTTACTCATGTCATGGTTTAGCAAGAAACAAAATAAAGTGTTTCTTTCATCAATGGAAGTTGAGTATGTTGCAGCATCAGGTTGTTGTGCACAAGTGTTATAGCTGAAGCAACAATTACTAGATCTTGGTATTTATCTGAAGGAGATACCAATATATTATGACAACACTAGCATGATAATCTTGTCAAAGAATTCAGTTCAATACTTTAGAACCAATCATATTGATGTTAGACATCATTTCATCAGAGATCATATCCAAAAGAAAGATGTCAAAGTGATATTCATTCCAACTCATCTTTAAACAGGATATATTTTCACAAAGCCTCTCGCAAAGATCAATTTTTATTTATAAGAAGAGAAATAGGAATGGTAAATCATAATGAATTGTGAGCAAAATTTATGTATTTAAATTAATTTTGCATTATGTTTTGATGATTTAATTACTGAATTAAGCATCGGAGTATCTAAAAATATGTTTTACAGGATACTCTGTTTTCTAGTTTAATAACAGAGGAAAGCAACAAGGTAATCACTTGGAGTGAATTTGCACATCACTCAAGTGATTAGGAAATTCAAGGGAAGAACTCGAGTGGTAATCATTGGAAGTCACTCGAGTGAATAAAAAAATTATTATAACTCGAGTAATTACATTTCTAGAAGAGCAACTCGAGTGAGGTAAGTATTTCAAGCCTAACTAGAGTGATTTTAATATCACTTCTAGTGATAAATCAATCAACTCAAGTGAATTAGCTCAAAAGCATATAACTTAAGTGATTTCATTAGTTCACCGCAAGTGATACTCAAATCACAAGAGTGACCTTTAAAATCCCTTAAGTGAATATTATATCAGCGTCTATATCAGTTCTCTTCCCGTCCGTGACTCTTCATCGTCTTCCTCATCTTTCTTCTCTCTACAACTCTTTTCTCTAAAACTCAAATCCTAACCAAAATAACCTATCAAACTTCTATAAGGCCTAGATTAGCCATACTGATCTCTCATTTCCATTCAATCTCGACCAATCTCAATCCCTAATTTCGTTCAAGTTTTCTTTATCTCACCAAAATTCTTCTTCGCGGCTTTGTCAATCCTTACCGGAACCCTAAAATTGCCAGAACCAAAATGCACAATATTTCTTAAGCCTCACCGCCTTCTAAGAGACCTAAGTATAAGCCAAAGGACAGAGAAGATATACCATCGAAGACTCCTCCGAAACCTAAAGGAATAGTCATTCGAGAACCTATAACTATGAGATCCCAATCTAAATCCACAGCTATACCGAAAGGAAAAGGGAACAGAAAATCTCATCCTGAAAGGGAAGCTGATATTCAAGAATAAACCTTGAGAGCAAAACTCATAAGGTCTCAGCATATTCTTATAGAATCTATTCCTAAGAGATCTTGTCATAGCACAGGTTCAGAACAGGCCACTGGAAGTGCAACTCCTACTCCCTCTGCCACTTAGTCTCAACTCAATGAACCTGAGCTTCTGATTCCTCCTCCTGGCTTCAATATTGGTGAGCTCAAGGTAAACAATGTCATAGTTTACAAATCTAAGTTTGCAAGAAGGCAATTTTGCCCAGTGGTGTATGTGGACCTTGCTGAGCTTAAAAAGGATTTTCATTTAGACTTATATCCTTTCCTGGAACAATATGACTCTTAGCTCAGATTAAGGATTTTTTATAATCCAATTATAGTAAAACATTTTTATTGCAATATGAAAATAGCTAATATATCTAACATCAAACAAAGAGTGATTTAGGAGAAAATTGAGACAAGTGTTAGGGGTCAAAAGGTTTTACTTTCAGCAGATTTGATTAATACCTATCTAGGTTAAGAAGATGTCCTTGAGAGCTCTCCAAAAGTATTTCACATTCATGAGCTTGTAAACATCTTTAGTCCAGAAAACCCCAATGAACCTTTACCTAGAACACATGTTGCATTGACCGATGTTCAGAGAGCCATCTTTTACATTTACTCACGCAGTATGGTCAACAAAGCAAGGAATTTCACTCACATTACTGCAAAAGATTTGCAAATGATGGCATCTTTACTGATAAAAGAAAAGAGGAATGTGGGAGACTTAATCTTTTAGGAATTGAAAAGATTTAGGTTCCACTCCACAAAAAAACTACTGCCATTCCTTATCCCCAACTAGTCTCCTTCATTCTTTCAATACACAATATTTGGCACTTAATCCCTGGAGGAAAGATAGTTAGGATTCCCAAATTTGGGAAAACTCACTTAAACAGAATGGGAATCTCAATACCACACGGAGTTCCTAAGACTCAAAGTAGCTACGCTTCACCTCAAGTCAAACAAAGGAAGAAGAAGAGTCAGGCAACAGAACCTTCTCCTTCTAAGGTGGATGAGGCTCAATCCTCTATAGAAGCTTTTCCAAGACCATCTTTTATTGGGGCTACTATTCAGTCATATATTCACAATGCTTTTCAAGAAATAGTTTCAGAACTGAAGAAATACAATTTCTGTCTAGCTGAGAAAATTGACTATTTAGCTGAGAAAATTGACTATCAAGTCAAGTTGTTGGTTGAAGGGGTTAATCACAATTTCCAGCAACTCTTTGATCTTCATAATGCTCAAACTAACCAAATTCAGAGAATGGAAGAGATTAGGAGAACTCACCTTGTTATGCCTTTTCCTGAGCTTGCTGCTACTTCCACACCTGTCCCCTATACCTCCACTCATCCTATTAACCTCCCTAATTTTTCTGTTATTCCATTTGTTTCCCCTACCACAGACACTCCGGTTTCAACCATTAACACCATTCCTCATTACACCACCATACCCTTATCAGACACCATTCCATGTAGTGATCTTCCTAAGGAAGATCCTATCCTTCACTCTCCTTCCCATTCATCTCACTCTCATCACTCAGACTCCAGCTCTCATACAGAGGAGATTGTGATCAAAGACTCTGTCCCAACTGCTATTCAACCTCTTATTGAGTCTGCATGCATGTTACCTTCCTCTCCTACTTTCACTCCATATTCCCCTACACATTTATCTTCACCTGATAATTCTTCAGCTCCTATTAACCTGATGACTTCCATGGTTCTTTACACACCTCTTCCTTCAGATATTACTTTTCTTACTACTATCCCAGATGATAACAAAAAGGGGGAGAAGAGTTATGGATGATTTGGCACATTTTGTATTGAACTGATATAGCCTGATATAGTCTGTACTGAGTTCTAGATGATTTGGCATATTTTGTATTGAACTGATATAGCCTGATATAGTTTGTACTGAACTAAATTGATTTAAATCTTTTTTAGCGTGTATCTAATTGTAGTGATATTTTGTATTGGTATAGCCTGTACTGATCTCAAATAGCTAGTATCTAATTGATTTTGATTTGGCTTGTATCCAACTGAAATAGCTACAATCTAATTGACTTTGATTTGGTTTGTATCCAACTGAAACAGTTACTATCTAATTGATTTTGATTTGGCTTGTATTCAATTGAATGTGATTATTAGCCAGTATCTAATTGTATGTGATTTAGGATATACTAGGTCAAAGATTTGGTTAAAACTTTTTATCAATATTTAATCATCTTATAAAATTCTCATTTTTAAACTCACAAGTTTTATCATCATCAAAAAAGGGGAGAATAATAGATTTAATGTTTTGATGATAACAAATCTTGTTAGTAATGTTTGCCATAAGATCTTAATTAATTATACACTGCAAAGGTAAGGAAAAGAAGGAAGTTAATCTATGAACAAATTACTTGTAGTGTTTCAAGATCACTTGAAGTGATTGCCATAATTTACAGATCACTTAAGTGATATTGAACATCACTTGAGTGAATATTAAATTTATATAGAGCACTTCCAGTGAATTGTCAATAAACTTAAGTGATATTCTGAAAGTTGACAAATCACTTGAAGTGATATCAAATAAACTCAAGTAAATACGCCTTCTACCATCAGCAAGCACCACAAGAGACCCCCTCCTATGGCACTTCCTCCAACAAGCGCCACAGGAGGGTATTTTTTTTAAAAAAAATTTAAATGCTGTGGCGCTTTCAAGCGCCACAGCTTCTTTTAGTGGCGTCCAAATATGTGGCACTTCTCTAGCGCCACAGCTAATGCAATTATAAGCGCCATAACTTTACTTTTTTGTAGTAGTGAGATCTTGACTTAGGGATTTTTTGAAACAAACCCTGTTTCAATTGGAGCTCAAATGTGCCTTCACGGGCCCCTAGAAGGAGGAGGAAGAGGAAATTTTGAAAAAAATTAAAAAGTCTAGCGAATCCCACTTTTACTATTGGCGTGTGCCATGCATGCACTACCACAGATGTTCCAAAACGTGGCACGCGCCAGCAATCCAGAGTCCATGTGTCGATAGATTTCAGATAAAGTTTGCCACGTGGCATTAGGCAATCCGACGGCCCTACACGCGCTATGTGGTGATTTTTAGCATTTTTTAAAAATTTGCTAGATTTTTTTTTGCTAATCAGGTAAACCCATTACCCGACCCAAGCTCTAGTCCACCGCCTATGATCTACTTTTTTTTGTTTGGGTTAGGCCAACTTTAGGTGAATCTGTTTATTTTATTATGTTTTTTTTGTTTTGGATCAAGTTGGGCTCTGACCCGTTAGACCCGATCCAATTTTTTTTTATGTCGCATAAAAAACGATGCCCATTTGGAGCTGGAGGTTGTCTTCAACCTCTAATCAGGTCGAGTCCGACTTGGTTACAGCGTGGGTTGGGTCTGTTAGACTTGGAACCTTCTCTCCTCCATATCTTCACCATCTGATGTCCTTTTTTAGTGTTCTTGGTGCAGTTTTCTTCATTTTTCAATCTCTACACAATGGGATAGTTTTGTAGCCAAAAATTCAAGTTTTCATATCATCCGATCTCAATGTTTCAAAGGATTCGTTGTCTCCTATGCTACTATCTCTTATGCGTTCGACACTGTTTTTCCTCGCATTTTGGGCGTTTTAAACTTCGTTTTCTGTTATCTTCATGATGGTACCAATATCATAGTCTAGAATGTTAGTATTCATATGACCCAGGTCTATAAAGATTATTGACAGAGGTACTATTGATCTATATATATATAATTTTTCAAGCAAATCATATACTGGAAGATCAATGGGAAGTAATATATACAGGATCATTCGTCAATGACAAAAGGCAGAAAATATATATACGCATATGTATATACCAGCGGAAGAATGAAAAAAAATTCTCAAACCATAAATTGCCTCAAGACACATATATATCACAGAGAGGAGTTTTCGACTGACACAAAATCATGTAGCATGTCACACTGCAGAAGCAAATAATTTATTTACACATCTTAATAACGACTATTGCTCTATACCTCTGTAGGATTTTAGGCGTACCTGGAATCCGTTGACTCACTAAGTACCCACACAAGATCGGAGTACCGATTCAAACTCCGATCACGTTATACGGCAGATTCACTATACAGATGAAGAGGATCAAAGAGAAAGGAGTTTTTGGAAGTTTTTCTTGAAAAATATTAACTTACTCCCATAAAGTGAGAATAACCCCTTATATCACGTATATGAGTTATTATGATTTGAAATTCAAATCATAAAGATAAAATTCCTTAATTGGACCCATACTTCTCTATAATTATATAATAGCTCCAACTGAATTGGGTTTTGGCCTAATCCACTAAGAAAGGACCAAGCATATTCCAACAGTTATCAATGGAATTAGCTTGTTTGGATTGACATTTATGCAAAATTTGACTTTTATCTTAATTAATAACTATATTTTACAAACTGAAATTGAGATAAAAGTAAATTATTGTAATATATTAAAAAAAAATATAATATGATTTATATTTAAATATGATTTTATAAAAAAACAGTTTAATAAAAATTTATTTAGATGATATATAAAGAAACCAGTTTTAAACTTGTTCTTGAAAGTAAATCAAAAGCTCTAAAAGCCAGAGTTCACTTTAACCTAGTTTTAGGCAAAAGACCATTTTGTACTAATGCTCACTGAAACAGCATTTTTTTAACGAGGCTTTTCCAGCTTCCAAATGGCAAGTCAAATAATGCATGTGAAGTCTACACATTTTAGTGGAAATTCATTTTCATTCACAAACAGTGAAATCCATCTTCAATTATGATATTGCAGGCCCACCTGCCTTTTTAAATGACTAATAATTGATGGGTCGTACAGCACACAGAAAATTCGACAATCGAGGCGACCGACACTTGCCATTTTTGTTTTTTTATAATGGGGCAATCATTTTGGATGTCGCTAGGCTTTTTAAAATTTTTAAAATATCATTTATTTTTAGATAAAGAGACACTATTATATAAATTGAGATTAAACTCATTTCACATACTTACCTCATATATCGTAAATCATTATTTATAAGTATTTATAAGTAAAAAATAAACTATCTCAAACAAAAATATACTTATATCTTCTTTTGTTCCATTAGTATGTTAACCTATGTAACTTTACTCAGCATCGTTAGCTGTTTTATAGGAGATAATGGTACTATAGGGTGAAGTTAAATGATTTATTAAAAAGAAAAAAAAGACACTGATACCAAATTGAAAATTGAGGGAAATTAAAAAAAAAAAATTCCCTATTCTAATCAAGTAAGTATTCTTATTTCTTCCGCAGACCAAAAAAGAAAATTCTTATTTCTTATTTTAAATTTTGGGTTCAATACTATGTCTATTGTAAAGCATTAATCTGCTCGTGGGTCTTGGATCTAACAAGCCATATGCCTACCACCAACATGGAAACCTTATCTTTCAATTCTGCTTCATGTTCTCCATGCTTTATCTCATGGTTTGCCCAGGTTTATGTCAGTCCAATTTTACAAATTCCGATGCATCGGCGCTTCTTGCTTTCAAATTTTCTGTTAGGGACCCTTACAATCATTTGGAAAACTGGTCCAATTCGTCTTCCATATGCAATTGGTCTGGGATTACCTGTGATTCTAAGAATGAGAGAGTGAGAATACTGAGTCTCGCTAAGATGGGTCTCAGAGGAACCTTACCCTCACAGATTGGCAATTTGTCCTTCTTAGTACAACTTGACCTCAACAGCAACAACTTATATGGCAAGTTGCCAGAAGAGTTACTTCAGTTGCAGAGGTTAGAAATTCTGAACTTGAGCTATAATGCATTCACTGGAGAAATCCCAACTTGGATAGGAAGCTTATTTACGCTTCAACACTTGGTTCTTGGAAATAATAGCTTTGGAGGTATCATTCCTCCAACTATATCCAATTTGTCTAAGTTGGAGACCTTGGATTTGAAATCTAATTCTATCAAAGGATCTATTCCGCTTGATATCGGGATATTGGAAGGCTTCAACATCTCAAGATTTTACTCCTTTCAAGGAACAGGCTTTCAGGATTTATACCTCCAACTATTTTTAACATATCCTCACTTGAGCAACTCTCTTTGTCTCTCAACCTCTTACAAGGTATGCCTTCTGGATCCAAGCTTTTATTCTATTTGAAAGTTCATACCATGTCGTCTTCAACTTTCATTTGCCTCATTCTGTTTATTACCAAGGGCGTTCCATTCCCTCTGCTCTAGGGCCTTTTAGGTTTGAAGGGGGAGGGGAAGGAGAGGGATTTTTAATGATTATTTATTTGATTTAAGAAGACAGGTAATTATAGAAATGATAACAATTTATATTTTATCTTAGTATATTTGTTTATATTTTTTTATTTATATGTTATATAAATTAATTTACAACTTATTTAATTAATATAATATTTTTACAATTAATATAATATTATATTTTAAACATGGAATAATTTTCCTATATGTAATAATATATATTTTTTAAGTTAATTTTATAATAATATATTTTTATCTATAATAGTATTTTTTATAATAACATATTTTTATTTAAATTTAATAAAAAATGAGTTTTGTAATTATAATATAATAATATTTTTATTTTTATGATATATTTTTATTTAAAATTTTATTAAAATATTTTATTATTATACTCCTTCAGTCCTAATTATATGACAACATTTGAGAGTTGATATTGGTCCTAATTATAAGATAAATTTCTAATTTTTATCAATTTATTCCCAAACTACCCCCTATTGATACTTTCTCAATAATAATTAAACACAATAATAATTTAATAATACAACTATGTGTTCTATAAAATAAGTAATGCTTGTAATTCATTAATGCTACATACACCTCAAATATACTGTTTTTTTTAATAAAATAATTTTGAGCAATTTTTGTCATATTTTTTCTAAATCAGCCCAACTAATACTTCCTCCACAATAATTAATTTAATAATATATTTATATTCTATCAAGTGAGAGATTCTATTTTCTTTTTTCATTTTCAAATGAAATAACTTTAAGATTTCTTTAAAATATGTTCCTGTAACTATCCGTCTACAGTGATTGATTTTTTCCCTAAAAATATGTTCCTGTAGCTTAGAGAAGTCATGAGAAGTAAAAGAAGTATGATAAAAAACAGAGGTACAATGTAACCGATGCCATTTTAAACTTTAGATAAGGGCATTTTAGAAAATTAAATGTGATTAATTAATTTAACTACTATTCTTAATTTCTCCAAAATTAGGTAACTATGTCCTATAATTAAAACCGGATGGAGTAATAATGTTTTATTTATGAAATATATTTTCTAATTTAAATTAATTTTATGATATTTTTTAATTAAAATAATTTATTTTATTTATAAATATATTTTTTAAAAAATTTATTTCATACTAATTTTAAATTATAAAAAATATATTTTTATTTAAGTTAATTTAATGATAATATATTTTTTAGTTATAATAATATTTTTTAATTTAAAATTATAATGGCATATGTTATAATTATAATAAATTTTTTTATAAAATTTTTTTTATATTAAGTTAAGTTTTTAATAATGTATTTTTTAATTATAATAAAATTTTAACATAATATTTTTTAATTTCAGAATTATTTTATAATAAAATAATTTGAAAATAATATTTTATTGATCATAATGTTTTTCTTCATGTACATCATTAGAATATCTCATAAAATATAAAGGCAAAATGATCAAACATTTTGACTCCTTTTCAAAAACTCCTCAATTTAGAGGCAGCTAAAAAAGGGGTGTAGGAGGGGAGGGAGTAGAAGGTTTGGGATCCCCTCCAACCAAACACACCCTTAAATTACAAATAAGTCAATGTGAGAGAAAATGCACTAGCACTTTAGCTATTATATATATTGATAGCTAGTGGAGGAATTTGTTTTGGTTCAAAATAAAAGACTCCAACCTATTTTGTCTTCCAAATATATAATTTATTCCTCTAATTATCCCATTAATTACATTTATTAAGGGATTTCTATTGGAGGATAGTTTTTAATGCGAATGATTAAAATTTTTTTTTAGGGATACCATGAATTAGCTTAACTTTTGCAGCTAATTTGTCTAAATTAACTTAACTAATTTTCTTAACTTTTATAAATTAATTATCCAACTCCTACAAAGAAGAGTAACATTTTAACCCTTTCATTAATGGTATACGAGTGATAAAAATTACCTTGAGCCAAAGTTTCTTAACTGAAACCTTTTTTCGCATTACATGAAACAAACTTTGTTCAAGTGGTTATAGATATTATATAATACGCAGTTATCATCGCCTGAACAAATGTACTCTCTCTGCGGATTATTCTTGAACAATTATTCCTTGAAAATTAAATATTTTTATTTAAGGTAGAAATTTAATTTGATGTCATTTTAAGCAAGTGGTCTTTCCAATTTTCCATATTGAAAATTAAAACATGATTTCCAAAATTTCTATATATGTGTGTATATATATATATATATATAATTTCTTACTCAATTTTCTTTTAATAGAATCATAGCACTCACAAAAATGTTATTTTTTGGTTGCCATATTGCAGGACCTATTCCCAAGGAAATGAATAAGCTTACAAAGCTGAAAGTTATATACTTGGAAATTAATAAGTTGACTGGCCAAATACCAAGAAGTATTGGAAACTTGATCATGCTTCGGGAATTGTATCTTTCAAACAATAACTTCCAAGGTAAAATTTTAACTCATCATAATTTGTCACTAATTTTTTAGATTTAAAGGGGCATCGTCACTGTCTGTACTTTTTTTTCTGTTTAATGATTTTCTCTGTACATGCTTTTTCTTTTTCTTTTTTTGCCAACAACTCTATTCATGCATCATTAGGAGAAAATTCATTGATTTTCATTAACTATATATGAGAGTTAAAATATATTTATTGAAGTGACAATAAATTTTGAGGAAGCTTCCCCTCCCCTGAAATACTCCTTTTGTTCCTAAATATAAGTTTCAAATAACCAATTTGTGTTTATCGATAAAACAGTTAAAATTGTTAAAAACAATAAATATCTATTTTTTTGCAACCAAACTCTTATTTGTAAAGAGGAAGAGAGAGAGAGAGAGAGAGAGACCAAAAATACAACAAATACAGTGAAAGGGTCAAGTTAAAAAAAAAAGCAATAAATAATGAGAAAAAACTAAAACGAAACTTATATTTTGGGATAAACATATTCTCATATTTGAAGCTTATATTTAAGGATGGATGAAGTATATATCATGTTGGACGCTAGAATGCAAGAAACTCAAAAATGTGCAATTATTGACTTTCTATAGATACAGTGGATACATCTATCTTGGGTGACATTCCAAATCTGCAGAATCACCATAAGGTTTTATGGAAGGAATGTAATCACATAAAAGTCTCACAATTAATGAGCATCATATGATGATAAGTTTTGGATGGAGTAGAAAACGACAACATATTTATATTGCTCACTTGTTATTAAAATTTTTAGTAATCGTATTACTTCTTTTATATTATTAGTGCAAGATACATCCAAAAGTGGGTGAATTGAGATTTTCTAAAAATTTATGGTTAGAATTTGTGAGGATTTTATTATTATTTTAAAGGTTAAGGTCCATCTTTGTTCTAGAAGTTATCGAAAACTCTCAATTTTGTGCTGAAAGTTTTTTTGGAACAATGTCACCCTGAAAGTTTTCAAATTATAACAATTTCCTCAAACCGTTCTATAGGTTAAATTTGACCGATAGTTGACTAAATATGCAGAGCTGGTAGGTTTACATGTCATTCACATCATTTTTGTTAAAATGCAAATTTGCTGTGAAATTTTTGGCCCCTGATGGTCAGTACTATTTGATTAGGAAACAAATAGCCTTATCAAATAATTAATTATGGATTTGTTAATTGAAAAACAAGTTATTGTATATTAGAAAATTAACTACGCATTAATTTCATGATTATTTCTTAGAGGGCAAGTAGAGTGCTCATAACTTCCTAATTAATGGTTTCCCTATACCTCTATAATAGTATACGCCTCTCTCAGTTGAACCTCACCCCCGCTATTAAGGTATCTAGCAATCTCTTTGCTCTTCTCCCATCTTTCTTGTTTTGGTGGTCTATTATGCCAATTCTACTTAGGCTCTAGTAGTCTAATAATTGCATAAGCATTATTTTATTCGAGTTATGGAGTATTGAAACTTTAATTCGGATTCAAACATAGATTCACCTTGGTACACAAGTCTCTTCTCTCTCCTAATCTTTTTTCCCTTCAATTAGTTATCTTTTTTATTATAGGGTCTCAAAAAATGTCCTGGAATGAGGTAAAAAAACATGAGACCCAATTCAATTTTCTTGTGCAACAGAAAAACACCAAAATAAAATTACTAAATTAGGACAAAGTTAAGATGCCTCCTTGTTCAAGAACTCTGTTGTTGATGCATGTCCCAACGAAAAAGATTAGTAGAAATTAGCTCTTAAGATTGCTAATGGTAGCTCCTAGATTATCATGCAATTCAGTATATCTTCCAGCTCCTCCTAGTGCTATGCAAATCCTATCGGCGACAACATTTGCAAATTGTAATACCCCGAATTTTGAGACTTGAGGCTAGAGAATAAGCCTGAGATTAGTGGACTGCTAAGCCCCGGTTTAGCAAGATCCCAAATTGTGATTAAGAGATAATGACTCCAAAAGCGGAAGTGATTAGTGATAAATAAACCCTTTTGGAGATTATGGTGTGAGTTGGCACCCGATGTGATTCGTGTGTGCTGTGAGCAGCGCCAAAACCCTGTATTTAAGCTCAATTATGGATTAACATCTAAATTGACTTAAAATAGAGGGAAGGCGCATATTGTGGCTAAATGAAAAGATGTGAAGTGTTGGTGGTGATTCTATGAGAATTACCGTAATCAAGGGCAAAACGGTAAAGTTACCGACCGATTGGTCAGTTACCGAAGAGGAAACTCATTGGTAACTTCAAAATCAATGGTTAGGATTGATTTGTGTGATAGATCAAAGGGGTGGAATCCCATGTGCTTGTGTGCATGTGATCTCATAGGAGATGTGGTGAGATGTTGACAAGTGGCAAGATGTGAGCCCTTGGATCTTGGTCAACATTTCAAACTCTTCCCTCTCTCTTTCATAGTCGGCTAACACATGAGAAAAAGGGGAAAAAACTGATCTCACTTCATCATCTTCATCTTCATATCTCTCTCCCTCTTGTTCTCCATTTTCGCCCAAAGTGAAGGAGGAAAGAGAAAGAATCAAGGTGAGATTTAGCTTGTTTCTTGTCCTCTAATGCTCTAATCACCTTCTATAAAGTTGTTCATAGTGATGAGAGCTTCATCTCTATGGTTTTAGATTCTTGATTGAAGGTGTTTGATGGCTTGAGGAAATTTGGAAAGATGAAGAATCAAAGAAGTGGTTTGGGAAAGAGGAAGAGGTGAGTATTTGAAGCCTTTTGATCTAAGTTTTGTGATTTATGGTTGAGTATTGTGAATTTCGAATTTTGCCCTGAATTTGTGTGATTTTTGAAATGCATGAATTGCCTTGTGTTTGAGTGGCAATTGGTGTCTTGATGTGTTATAGAGCCATTGGAATTGGTTTGAGAATTTGGAATGAAAAGAATGACAATGTATGATTATGTTGTGGTTTGAATTGTGATTTGTGTGACATGTTGTGGTAACATGTCAATATGATTTGAATTTGGTTGATTTGGTGTTTCCAATGGATTCCTTGTGCAAATTTGTATGGGAATGGTGTTTGATATGAAAATTGGACCATTGGAAGCCAATTGTACAAATTTGGAATTCTGTCCAGTGGAAAGTCTGTTTGGGCAGTTCTGTTTGTGTTGCCGTTTTGAATGGGCAAATGGTGTTAGAAAATTCTGAAACTTTCCAGTCTTGAAGTTCACATCTTAAGCTTCAAAATGGACATATAATATGTGTCATTTCGTTTTGTGAACTGGGAGTTTGAACTGTCCAAAGTTTGGGGACGAAACTGGACCCTGTTTTGGTACAATGTTGGATTTTGTGTAAATCTGGATTTTTGTGGTGATTTCTGGTAATGAGCCATATTTTTACTATGAAGAGGACTTAAAAATATTTAATTTGGCTTTGGGATCACCTCATTTCGATTTTTGTGGAATTAGTTATGAATTTTTGAAGTTGCCTTGGCTGCAGCAGAAAATCCTGGCTGCAGCACAAAAGTTTCTGTGAGCGTTTTGGCCGCAGCCAGAAATTCTTGGCTGCAGCCAGAAACCTTCTGTGCGTGTTTTGGCTGCAGCCAGAGGGTCTTGGCTGCAGCCAACCCCCATTTTTCAGGATTTTGTGATTTTGAAAGGTGATTTCCAACCTAGTACGTCCCAATCCTTTAAGCTTTCGTTGAGCTTATTTTTAGCCACCTAAAGGGTGTGAATGGTAACCAACTTTAAGTGATATAAAAGTAAGGGTTTGGAATTGAGATTGACCCTATATCCTTGATTTGGTTTATAGGGTTCAGTATTCATTTGGATCGCGAGTAAGCAGAGGAGCTGGAGCATACGTGGAAAGAAAAGTGTAGGGAACTTACCTCTCTTGCATGTTTTGATGTTGTGTTTGTGTATTGATGCATGTATTGCTTTGCTGGATTTTGTGAAACATGTATGAATGATTGTAGCTCTGTTTCTAGTTATGCTATGGCCATGAGTATGTTGTTGAAACATTGAGCACGCAGATATGTCATTGTGTGAACATGAGTTTTGTATTGCAAGCATGTCATGCATTAAACACATATCATACATGCATATAGGTATCTGTTTCCTACTGAGATTCTCTCGAATCTCACCCTCCTCTACCAACATTTTAGACAGGGTAGGTGGATCGAGGATGGAGCAAACAGGCAAAGGCGACGAGGACTACTTCGGGTTATAGATTTTGGTAGTTGGTTATCATAGTTGGGATGTATATTTGGATATGGTATTTGTATATTGGATTAGTATTGAGTATGCATGTATGCAGTTGAGATTTGTGTAATCCCCGTTTGAGGAATTGTAAAGGGCGAATGTGCCCTATGAATTCTATGTAAAGGTATGAACCCGGGAGTTGCCGGGAAGTTATTGTTATACACTCTGATATTTGTTTAAATGTGATATTCCGCGTGATGTAATTGTATTCGAAATTGAATATGAGACCAGGTTAATTAGATTTCGAAAGTGATTTGTGGAAACCCTATCGTGAAGATGGGAATTTAAATAAGTTTTGTTTCTTATGGTCTCTATTTCACTTTAATCGTGTATTTCGGATATTAATTACAGCAGGGGGTTACACAAATAATAGAGTTGATTTAAGTCATGCTCGATGGCACTATCCTTAAGAGCTATTTCTTAACTACCGGCAGTTAAGAAGCAGTACTCCTCAGAATTAAATGAACCATTCCTACAAAAAATAGGGTGAGCAAATTATGAAAGATACTACAACTCAGCAAGGTAAAACACAAAAAGCGGAAACGGATATTGCTTGAAAGCTTAGAGTAGGATCCCCTCAGCCTTCAGCTTCATGCCCCTTTTGTAGGTTGTCGGTCACAAGAGAATATTGGGCACTTAAACACAATTAAATCTTGGTTACAATGTCATTAAATCACTTAATGAGTATTTGATTTTGACCGTATCTTTATGCTTTAGGGTCAAATGCAAAATATTTTTAATCGAAGAATTGCAATATAATGCAACACTCGGGTCGTCTCACTTGAGGAGCCTTTATTGAACTACCTAAGTAAACTAATTATCATGCAAATGCAATTAAAACAAGGGGAAAATGATTTTTGATTTTTGAAATTAATAATTAAAAGGAAATGCAATTTTTAATTAAAAGCTAATATAATATTTTTGGTATTTTTCTTATAAAAATGGAGAATGAGTGAATCTAATGGTATGAAGTGGAAAATATGAATAAAGAATGTTCTTGGTAATGAAGAAGTGACAATCCTTGCTCAAAAAGATTATGAAAGTTAAAAATGCATTAAGTCTTAAGAACAACCTCAAGATAACACTTGAGTCTAATATTCCCAATTAATAGTAGCTCATACAAACATAGATAACTACTATCTCTTGAGATATTGTTTAAAACCACTTAATGTGCAATTAAAATTGGAATAATGTAATATGAGTCTTCTTGAATATGAGTGCTAAACAGCCCCTCAAGGATACAAATCAACCACATTAACTAGACAATAACACGCTAATTAACATAATCTCATTACAACCACAAAGAAATTAAAACATATATAATCTTCACATTGCAAAATTCAATCTCAACTACAATTATCAAACCAAAAGAGACAATAAACATTAATCTCAGTTCCAGAATCACATATATAAAAATTCCTAAAACTAGGCAATCAAAATATATAATTCTAGACTAATGGAATGATAGCAAAAACTCCCCTTTATAGTCCATTAAGCTCAAGTACAATTCATCATCACCAAGAAGCAAAGAATCAGCCTCTCATTGCTTTAAAATAACCATAGCTCAGAATTTGAACACTCGCCGGAATCTGGAAAAAGTCGCCGGAATCTGCAAAATTACCACCGGAGGTAATGGGTGGGGGTGATTTCCGGCAGTGGGTAGTTTGGAACAAAGGAATCACTAACCTGTGAAGAAGAGTGAGAATGGAGACGGAGACGGTGGTCCACGGTGGAGGGAGTCCTACGATGGTAGTGTGGACGATGACAGTGTGAGCCTGAAACAGAGGAACTGACGGTGGTGGTGTGCGGCGTGGAAAGCGGCGGATCTCTGGCAGTAGGTGGTTGGACGGTGCTCACTCCCTCTCCCTCAGCTCCGTGCTCTGCTTCTCCTCATCTCTCAACGGCGTTCAACTCTGGCCCTTGGTGTGAGTGGGTCACCGGCGGCAATGGTGGAGAAGAGAAGCTGGGCCGCCGGCGACACAAGAATGGGAAAGGAGAAAGAAGATGAAGGTCAAGATGATGATGATCCTTCGATGCTCTGTTGCGACGCTGGTTTCTTTTATTATATCACTCTCAGCTCACTCTCGGATCTACGTCTTTCAGCTCGGGGCTCCTGTTCAATTCAGAATATTGGGCCTGACTTCCTTTGCTCCCAACTCCAGAAGCCCAAACCGTAACCAATCCCTGGTCTGTGTTGCTCCATCTCCAATCGGTTCTATTTTCTTTGTTGATGAACAAAGGGAATAATAACATAGGTCCTGGTCAAAACGCAAGTTTTGACCAGGGACCTATGTGCAACTTGAAAAGTTCTGAAGGAAGGACCAGAATGCAATATTTTGAAATACTTGTGAGGCAGGACAACATTTTCAGAAAATTTTGGGTATTTATCTGTATCTACCCTGTCCTTTTCTTCATGATTTTTGTAATTTTCCCAAAATCTAGGGCCTCTTTATGTGATTTTCCCCAATCTTCAAAATATTAATTTGACCTCCAAAATCTACAATTTTCTTCCAAAACACCTGAAATGCAATATTAAGCATAAGGTAATGTCAAAAGTTCAAGGGAAAATATATAAAAAATAATAATTAATGAAATTTGACCATTTTGCCCATAATTCCCATTAATTCAAAATAATTGTCCCTAACCAAAATTAATGCTTAATAATGCAATAATGTCCTAGAAAATACATTAAAATCCCAAATTAATCATGAAAAATTCATATAAAAATATAGTTCAATTAGTATTTAAGGGGATGTTACTGACTTTTAGGTCATTAAACACATTAATAAGTATTTATGATCCATTAAAGTATAAATAAATCATACTTGTATTTTTGTAGAATTTTTTTTTTGGTAAAAGTGCCCAGTACCATATTTAACTTGCACACAAGGGAGGATAGATTGTCGGATTTTAACTACATTTCTGTGGCCCGTAGTTGTACTAGTAAACCTATTCCTCCTTTTAGCCCATTTACTAGCCCAATATTATTTGTTATTATTTATATCCCACAATCCCATACAATGTGAGACTCTTTCTTCGAGACACCCACACACTTTATTTACAACATGAAATACTAATATATTTGTGCTTATTTTAACGGTTCTTTTAATGATTGATTCAGACATGTTTTTGGTTGAAATGCTTTTATATATTGCGAGCATGTCTATGAAGTACGGACCAAAGGAAGACACTATTCCTATAGGTTTGGCCTTTGAGAACCTTTAGGCCTGTAAAAAGGGGAAGAGGGAGGTTGGACGTGTCGGGTGAGGCGAGGGGGGAAGAGAAAAAGGGAGGCATGAATCTGTAGAATATAGTATTGTTGAATTCAAATCAACAAACTCGAGTAAATTAAAGGGCTGACAGATAAGCTTACACAACATATTATATTTATTAAATGATTAGAGTATAAATGATGTGGTACTGTCGGTGAATGCAAGAATTTCTCATAATGGAAAGAGGCCAGGGAGCTCTTTCAAGAGATGATCCCCACATTTTTTGCCATTTCATCTGTCATATCATCAGCACCAAAGCTTTTATTGGTCACCATCCAACACTTAACAGTCAAAGTAACATGGAGTCCAAATCCAACACTTACCGTCAAAGTAACATGGATCCACTTTTAAAACATTAGGGGTGAAATTGCCCCACGAATAACAAATTAGGGGATTGAACCCTCTTAGAAAAGAATTTCGCAGTGTTAGATGCACATTAACCCTATTTTTCAATGCCAATTTTTTTCTGTCATATTTTAATGCCAATTTTATTTTTAACTATAATTACCAAATAATAGAGAAAAAATAATAACAAATAAAAATAATACTTTCCAGGGGTTCAAATATCCAATACAACATAAATAATATAACTATT
Source organism: Inga leiocalycina (assembly GCA_963242795.1). Lineage (NCBI taxonomy): Eukaryota > Viridiplantae > Streptophyta > Magnoliopsida > Fabales > Fabaceae > Inga > Inga leiocalycina. The sequence goes on from OY725326.1 coordinate 32,749,191, forward strand.
TGAGTTCGTCGGATATACACACACACACACATATGCTTTTATGCAATTTTCCTAATGGAAAAAGTTATAGATCTATAACTTTAATTTCTGTTCATTTATTTTTGTATTGATATATAATTGTTTTATCCAACAAACTCCACAGGTATTGTCATTTTATTGTGTTGTCTTTTTGCAGGAAATATTCCCGACGAAATTAGCAATCTTACAAATGCGAATAAAATATACTTGGGTGAGAATCGTTTGTCTGGTCACATACCAAAAAGCATTGGAAAATTGACTATGCTTGAGAAGTTATCTCTTGCCAACAATAACTTAGGAGGTATATATGCTTTTATCGAATTGAAAGCACTATCTAGTCTTCTTCTAGTATGATATTTTTATGGTAGGCTTTTCTGTGATATTTTATGCATGAGCAATCAAATGATTTAGCGCTCCTGTAGAGTACTTCCTCTCATCTTATCATAAGATACAAATAACTAAATTATATAAATAAAAAAAGTTAGTTAAAATTGGTTAAATGAAATAAATATTCTAAAATATATTTTTATTTTAGGACAATTAGAATAAAGGATCTACAAAAAATAATATGTATTAAGAAGGATCTTAAAAACTGTTATTACTTAGAAGGACTAAGTATCAAAATATAAATTTAGAAATACTAAATTGCCCCTGACTAAATCCCTACTTCTTCTCTACCACTACCATATCTCAAGCATATGCCGGTTAGTAAATTTTTTTTTATATATAGTTTTACTTTAATCTACTATTAAGATAATTAAATCATGTGAGCCTCATGAATAGTTTACTTTCACAATTTTAATTTGACGTCTTCTATATGTAAGATATTTTCAATACTTATTTCTATATAAAATTCCATTTATAAAAAATTATGATAATCCTTAAAGTCACACTTAGAAAATTTCTTTGTTCGTCCTCTAAATCTTATAAAAATATTTGGAAATTCGTACTATTTTATCTTCCTTATTGGTTTTTAGCACACAGTTGAATCTCTTTTTTCCCTTGGATTTTCCAGTTTCTCGACTCCTCCCTTCGAATATTCTGCTTTATGTATCACACCGTTTGGGGAACTAAGAAGTTTTTTTTTTCCGGAAAACTTCATAGATCTTTTAATTAGATTTGGGATCATTCGGACGTCGTTGACAATGGCTTCTGAATTTATCTATTTCATTTTTTCTTAAATATAAAAGAGAAATTATGTTGTTGGAACAAGGGTAATTTAGTATTATTCAATTTATATTTTGATTTTTGGTCCTTCTCAATAATTATCATTTTTAAGGTCCTCACCAATAAATATTGTTTCCTCTAGGTCCTTCTCTCCAATTTTCCCTTTTATTTTTCTAAAATGTACCTATTAATGGTGAGAGTGTAAATGGAAGATAGAGAATGAGAAGGAAAATGAGGTATATGTGAGAGAGATAATTAATAGAGTATAATGTGTAATTAGTGGAGGTAAAATTGTAATAAAATTTGGTTAAAAATTTCAGATATCCTTTGAGAGTCGTATGTTATAAATAAGATTAGGCCATCCCAATAATTCTCTTAGATATTGGACTATAGAGAGTTTAGTGAAAAACTTGGTGATCTTCCTGGAATGAATTTAATTAATTAAGGTAAAATGTGCTTTTTGGTCGCATATCAAGAGAGATTTGAAACTTGACAATACTTCAAAGTTTATATCCTGAGTTTGAGAACTTAAAAACTAAACAGCAAAATAAAAAATGTTACTATAATTTATTTTTCAAAAAAAATAATAATAACTACATCATATTAAACATGACCTAGGTGTTGGTCGTTTTACATATAACTTTTTATGCATCAACACTGTAAACATTGTGTTTTCCCCACCTTCTTGCAGGAAATATTCCCAGTGAAATTAGAAGCCTTGCAAATCTGAAATATATAGACCTATCAGTCAATCAGCTATTTGGCCACATACCAAGAGGCATTGGAAATTTGACTATGCTTCAAGCTCTATATCTTGGTAGCAATAACTTAGAAGGTATATTTTCGCCCTCAAAGTAATGTGCTATTATCATTTTTTCGGTTAAAATGACATTCTATGGATCAGCATCATATCAGTAATTCTTTTTCTTCTTTTGTTGCCATGCTGCAAGAGATCTTCAATTAATGGTTATATTTCATTTACGAGATATAGTGGCTTCATTTTAATAGCTTTGAACGTATACAGCACTAATTATTTATAGAATGCAAAGCTCACACAATCATAATCCTAGTTCAATAGAGTCTAAGACTGGTCTAAAACTTAATCAAACAAAAAACAATTACCATAAATAAACGATCAGTAGATGAAATTCAATCACCTATCCATGAAAATAGGTTCCAACTAATCCCATATATACTAACAATGAGCATTAATTAATCAATCCCTAATTATGGTCAATAAAACAAGTATTGAGCTCACAAGGAGATAAAAATCTATACTGCGGTATAGAAATAATAGAAGTGAGAAAAAACACACTAATCCATAAATGAAGCCACAACGAATATATATTTGAGAAAATATATGCATACTCCAATGAAGAAAAAGCTTTCCTAGGATGAAGTTCCATATACTTCTCCAACACCTCAAATTTTACACTAGTATATTCAAGCAAACCTGGATGATTATTTAACTGAGGAAAAACCTATGCTAGAGAAGTATTATCTTAGCATCCGTTCACCGATCCTTACCAACTTGGCCCCTTCTAAAAATAGAGATGATGATGACAACTCGCTCACGTGGGTCCAAAAATGTGATACCCTTAAAGTTTGAAGAAGGATTAAGAGTACAAATATGAGATTAACTCAAATAACTAATGAAAATGAGTAAGACCTGGTTCACAAAAGAAAATTTTCACACACTTTAATAATGAGTTTATTGCCCCCAAAGAAATACGGATAAGAGATATCAGAGACTTAAACATGCATTGAATCCAAGCCCAACAACAAAAGAAAATTTGAGAAAATAAAAAGGAGAGGAGAGACCAACAGGTTGAGTCTAGTGAAAAGGACTAGCCCCTCGTAATAATAGTGAACCAAGGTATGAATCTTCACTAGAAGAGTTGTCACATTTAGTGCCCAATAGTACAATAAACAGGATTGCCTTGATTTTTGCCACAGCGAATTAGACAAAGAAGAGGCCATACGCTCTGTGCTGTGTGCCGCATCGATCGTGGCACATTTTCAATGGCGGCAAGTGGTGCCTGCTACAACTTGAATTTTGCTGTCAAAAACATCAAATTCTGAGAGCTCATATTTTGCATTGCAAGTGACTTAGGTGTCCACTTGAAGCTTGGAATAAGATCTTTCCAATGACAGCTAATTTACCATCATCCTATAACAAAAATGTAGTATTAGGAATGTAAAAACCAAACGACCCTACTTAGACAGTTTACAATTGTAATCACTTAAGTGAACCCTATCATGCCCTTTTGACCAAAATCACCAGCCAAACAAATTACAAGATCTAATATGAACATGAAAATTTATCCTTTTGCCATATGAACAATTTTACCCTCTTGGGCCGCCCCATATGTCCCCGGAAGCACATGGAGCAACTGTTATAGAATGTTCTATTAGAGGTAATTAAAAATTTAAAACATATAACTGATCTAAGGGAATGAGGCAATGAGCACATCAACCTTCCACTCCCATCCCCACAATGATTAAGCTTTGCGGTGAAAGGTGATCTAGTCAGTTAATCAAAGGTTAGGTGTTACATTCCACAACAACATAATTGAATAATAAATACCATGTACTTGGCACTTCCATATCATGATGCGTGATGCAAATTCAGACATCAATCTCAGGGAAATACCTTTTCAATACTGAAGTAAGAACATATGAACAGCCTTCCCTTGTTGGACCACAACTCAAAAAAATTGTGAAAACTGTTAAATTAAAGGGTTGTAATATAAATTTCAGTAACTGAGGGAACTAATCCTATACAAAACCATACGATTAATAATAGTGGTCATAAAAGAGTGCTTGAATAATAATACATGCCAGAATTCTCGCTAACAATCGTAGTATATGATCACCATATACATCATGATTTGAAATTGACCTTCCTTGCTTGAACTTCTTTAGTTTTTCTTCCTTCTTTGTTCAATAGCAAAAGCCAAATCGTATTAATTATTCATGCAAGGTAGATTATTGACTCTCAAACTTTGGTACATAACCATTGCATAATATCTTTCCCCATGATCCCAGCTCTCCTCCTTTTTTTTATTTCTCTATTTACAGGGTATGAAAATCAGTTTAACACCACGCATCCTTCTAGCTTGCTCGTCCAACTTATGCACTCAAATGAAAACTATTATGATTGTTATACACACATTTGTTACTGTTGAATTCAATAATTATCCCTCCATCATTTTACCTACCATTAGAAAAACCAATCTTTAATATGACATTTCATTCCCAATATAATCATGATGACACATCAGGTTTACAAAGGGAAGCTCCACTCATACTATAACTGAGAATATGAACATTGCATGTTTCAAAATTGTTTACAGGATATTGTGATATGTTGATTCCAAATCCACCAGTTTTATATGCATATTTCTCATATAAAGTGAGAGAGAATAAATAACGAAAAGTAAGTCTCCTGCACGTACATTTATCTTCTTTTGTGAAGTTTCTACCAAAATTTTTCAATAATTTTACAATAAAAATAGTAAAGGATCTATAAACATGATATATCCAGCCTATTGTATGTTAAAAAACATGATCTGATTCTACCCGACAGAAAATTACATTATCTGATAGTAATGAGTAGGTGGATACATCATAGGTACATCTAAATAGTTAGACATTATAATTTTATTTATCTTTTGTATTAACTTGAAATTCCTTGGTACTTCAATTAATATTTGTATTCCAGGCTTAATACCAATGGAAATTGGAAATCTTCAACAACTTGAGGTTTTATCGTTGTATCAAAACAAGTTGAGCGAATCTATTCCATCACAAATTTTCAACATCTCAAGTTTGAAATTCTTGTCTCTCTTAAACAATTCTCTATCGGGAAGTCTTCCATCAGACTTTGGATATGGCCTTTCTAATCTACCAGAGTTGTATGTATGGGGCAACAAACTTTCCGGAAGAATCCCGAGTACTATATCCAATGCTTCTAACTTAACCATTCTAGAATTGGAGGAAAATAATTTTGAAGGGATTTTACCAAGCACACTTGGGCGTTTAAGATATTTAAAAACCCTTCAAGTATATGATAACCATTTCACCATAACAGATGCTTCAAATTCTGAAACTGCCTTTTTTAGCTCGTTGTCAAATTGTAGACATTTGGAAACTCTTAGTCTCTCAATAAATCCATTGAATATGAAACTTCCCAAGTCCATTGGAAACTTGTCTGATTCTCTACAAACGCTGATGATAGACTCTTGCGGGATTATTGGCAACATACCATCAGAAATTGGGAATCTGTCTAGCTTGTTTGAGCTATCTTTTTCTGAAAACTTTTTAAATGGGTCAATTCCTCCAACAATTAGCAACTTACAGGCTCTTCAGCGTTTAAGTCTTGTGGGCAATGAGCTAGATGGTTCGATTGTTGATGAGCTCTGTGACATTAAAAGACTTGCATATTTATATCTATCTCGAAACAAGTTTTCAGGAGCAATTCCGCCTTGCTTAGGAAATCTCATGTCCCTGCGAGAGCTTTACTTGGGTGCCAATAAGTTGATTTCCGAGATACCCTCTTCCTTTTGGAATTCGACAGGTATATTGAAAGTGAACCTATCTTCCAACATGTTAGTTGGAAATCTTTCATTCAAGATTGGGAACATGAAAGCTCTTATTCTGTTAGATTTGTCAACAAATCATATTTCGGGCATCATTCCAACAACCATAGGCAGCTTGGAAAATTTGCAAATTTTCTCATTAGCACATAACATATTGCAAGGGACAATTCCGGAGTCACTTGGGAATTTGTTAAGCTTAGAAGAAATAGACCTTTCCCAAAATAAGTTGTCTGGTGAGATTCCTAAATCGCTAGAATCGCTTAGATCGCTTGAGTATATAAATCTCTCTTATAACCAACTACAAGGTGAGATTCCAAGTGGTGGGATCTTTAAAGATTTGACGGCTGAATCTTTCATGATGAATAAAGCACTTTGTGGTGAGCCAAAAATGCAGGTGCCTCCATGCAGAAAAGAACAAAGAAAAAGGTCATCAATGGCAAATTTGATTTTGTGGAAATGCATATTACCCTTGGTTTTGTCTACAATTTTGCTTGTTGTGGTCATTATCCTCTTTCAACGTAAACGAATGAGTTCTAGGCACACCATGAAACAAGATTTATTAACTTTAGGAATGCCAAGCAGGATTTCGTATTTGGAAATTTTGGATGCAACAAACAGATTTGATGACAGTAACTTTCTTGGAAAGGGGAGTTTTGGTTCTGTGTTCAAAGGAAGGCTTTCAATTGGAACAGTTGTTGCTTTCAAAATATTCAATTTTGATTCAGAAGCATTGTCAAGGAGCTTTGAAGTGGAATGGGACACAATGCGTAATGTTCGTCATCGCAATTTGGTGAAGATCATTAGTTGTTGTTCCAACGATGACTTCAAGTGTTTGATAATGGAGTTCATTCCCAATGGCAGTCTTGAAAAATGGTTATATTCTTATAACTATTGCCTTGATTTTCTGCAAAGGTTAAATATAATGATAGATATTGCCTCTGCTTTGGAATATCTCCATCATGGCTTGGCAACACCAATAGTACACTGCGATTTGAAGCCAAGTAACATTTTGTTGGATGATAACATGGTTGCTCATGTGAGTGACTTTGGAATTGCAAAATTTCTAGACGAAGGGAAATCTAAGACTCTTACAGAAACAATACCTTCAATTGGCTATGTTGCACCTGGTAATTATCATAAACCTTACTTCTTTTTTTCCTTTTGCAATTATATTTCAATATGCTTGCCCCTCACAACTTGCATTCCCTCTGATGTTGACACGTTGACAAAGATTAGCTTGCATTTTTCACTTGATTATTTTTTTAATTAGAAAACCATATTTATATGTAGTTAGTAGTACTATAATAGATTATAGCTCATAAAGTTACACTAGATTATATAGATTTCCCTCAGTCTTACTCCTCTAGTCTTGTTAACAAAGTAAAGAGAGAATTTTTTTTTATCATAATTATAAGTTATATCATTAAATCTTTCATATGATTCTATAATTTTACCATTCATTTATTATTGTGTAGACTTTGCACTTTTGGGATAGAATATTGTATACTCCCTCCGGTCCTAATTATAGGACAACATTTAGGAGTTAATCTTAGTCATAATTATAGGACAAAGTTTTAATTTTTATCAATTTCTTCCCAAAATACCCCCATTGATACTTTCTCAATAATAATGAAACACAATAATAATATTTTTTTAAAAAAACTAAAATAAAATGATCAATCCATATTTTTCTTAAAATAAAGATTAAAAAATTCAACATCAGGAAGAGATTGCTTCATGATAATATTTTTTATGACATTTTGCACATTAGTATGCTGCTTCACATTTTATTACAGTTTCTTTTTTTTGGCTAATATTTAATTGCAGTTTCTATTATGCTTCATTGTTGATCCTCAAATCTATACGTGACTAGGAATTCTATTCCACAACGCTAGTTTTGCGCATTACCAGAGTTATATTTTTGTTTATTATGGGTGCATTGAGCATTATTAAATAAGGGCATTTTAGGAAAATAAATAAAATTAACTAATTTAACTACTATTCTTAATTTCTCCAAAGTTAGGTAAATAGGTCCTATAATTAAGACCGGAGGGAGTATTAAATAAGGGTAAAGTTAGAAAGTTGTTAAATTTTTTTGGCATCATAAAGTTGTTAAATTTTAATAGAGGTAATGAATTGTGAGGTTTTTGTTAATTCAAATGAAACATACTATAAGTAACTAATAAATATGGTCATAGGAGTATACAAAAAAAAAACCTCGAGTATTTTTAATTTTATGAGGGAGTATTTCATATTACCAAAAAATGAGCTAGATTATTTTAATTCCTTTTATTATTCTTACGTCAAATACTTTAGATTAAGAAAAATATAAATTTTAATCCCTGAACGTTTTCTCAATTATTGATTCAATCTTTAAACTTTAATTTAACATATTTTAGTCCCTCTAATTTCTTGACATAGAGTCAATACTTGTAACATTTTTTACTGAAAATAGCTTAATCATTGTAATTCTTTGATTCAATAAAGAATATGCACTGATATTATTAAATTCTTATTTTGTAAGTTGTTTTGATGAGATAATTGATTTTTACTTGGTGGAATCAAATCACTGTGTGCAGAATATGGATCTGCTGGAATTGTTTCAACTAAAGTAGATGTGTACAGCTATGGAATAGTACTAATCGAAGTATTCACAAGAAAAAGGCCAACAGAAGAAATGTTTGTGGATGGATTGTGCCTGAAGAGTTGGGTAAGTGAATCAATGTCACCTGCTTTATTAACTCAAGTCATAGATTCCAATTTATTACAAGGAGATGAGCAATATGTTGGTAATATTCTGGCAACCACATCCTCTATTATTGAATTGGCCTTGAATTGTTGCGCCAATTCCTCACAAAGGCGTTGCAATATGTCACATGTTGTGATATCATTAAACAAGATCAAGGACATGTTTATGCAAACATGTTATTAAAAATAGGAGAAAGACTCATAAGGACCAATAAAATATGGGAAATATGGGAGTCCCATAATAGTCTCTCAAAATAGCTTATTTCTTATGAATCTTTAGACCTCGGACTATTCTGGAATAATTTTGTGAAGTGACATTATTGCCCTTTGTAAAATTAGTTGTTTTCGGTTGGTAAGTTAAAGTTGTGAATTGTGACTTATTAAACTGCTGTTGCCATTATTATTCAGCTATAAATTTTGTGAAATTAGTTATCATGCTTTAATTGTTATTGTCATTTGATAAGTTAAAATTGTTACTTATTAAACTGTTATTGTCATTGTTTTTATTATATCATATTTCAAATTAAGGGAATTTAGGTAATTTTGTTACAAAATTTACTCTTAAACCACAAGAACTTCACAATGATTCTGACATTTTGGAACCTGAATTGAGATTTCCATACTAGGAGGTATATTTGTGTCTTTCTTCCTAAAAGAAAATGATGGATGTAATGCCTTGTGTGAAATGGAGATTTTTTTTTCAAAAATAAAGTACAGATATATGTGTTGTTAGTTTTATTAATATTTTTGGATGGGTTGTAATATGTGGATTATGGGCCTTTTGATCACCCTAATACATGGAGGAGTCCATTCAGTACCTTTATTTTTTTTTTTTTTGCCAATGAGTCCATTCAGTATCACTTGATGCATATACGCATATATTGGTCGTTTTGGTTTGTTCTCGACAATAATATAGCAACGGTAATAATTACAGATCATAAATTATTTGCATATTATAATTATTTTATCTTTATTTATACAATTATAAATATTTATTAATTTTTTTAAAACCATAACTTTTTATCAAAATAGAAACATACCCTAAATAATAAAAAGAAATATGCAAGCTCAAACATGCCAGGCCTTAATGGGCTTAAGCTTGAAAACGTTACATCTAAAAGTCAATTTAGCCTAAAATCAAGTTTTATTCAAAAGCCCAAACCTTGAAGTGTTTGGGCTTAAATAGGCTTTGAAGTTCTAGGTGTCATTCAGTTTGTCGATATTTTTTTCCCTCTGTTTTTCTTGATTCTTTTTAAACCTACCCTTAATTAATTTTTTATTGGTATGCACAAGTCATAAATATGATCAAAAAGTTAGATGCATAAGCTTTCTTTTCTTTTTTTCTTCCCGCCGAAAAGATGTATAAGCTTACTAGTAATACAATCTACGTAAAATATGGATGAGAAACGGAAAAAAAAACTTAATTTGTACTTACAAAATTTCATGATTTTAGTAATGCTAGTAACATCTTTTTTACAGAGGCTCAGGAACCCCTTTGGTGTACGAAAAAACCTTGTTCCTCTGAACGCCAGAAGTTGATGACTTTAGCTCCCTGGACCCAACTTCACAATGTAATTTCCAAGTATACATAGAATTCTAGTACGTACGATTGTGTTCTCTAATAAAGGGACAAAAATAAGAATATTTATTACAAAACTTGTAACTTAGGCGATTATTTTGAAGGCAAGTCTCACATTCACTAATATGAAAAACAAACTGCTATACAAGACTCCGATGCAATTCACAGTTACGGGTTTGAGCCAAGTAACGCTAGCTAATAATTCGAGTGAGGACATTAAGGTGATGGAACATGGCTCTGTCCCAGCCTGGATGGTTTGTAGGACACAACTAGCTGGCCTGGCCATTCCAAGTGGAAAGCTGAGCCATGGGTCCTAAACGAAGGCTCAAGTCCAATGGTTCGTAGACAAGAGGGCACGTGTGAAGCTGATTCCTCTGAGCTGCGAAGGATCAAAGGATGCTGTTTCTCCGGCATAGAATTCCCAGTGCGCCTAGATGCATGAACCGATCACTTTTGTCTGTTGAGTGTTGACCCCTAGCGATGCTCTGTTTCTGACCTCTGCCATTTTGGCTAATATAACACACGCATACATAGATTATTTCGGCTATTTGCAACACCAAGTTACTGAACTATATATAATAAACATGCATTATTGAATGTGGCAATCGCTAACTGGTGCCCATTCAAAATTAAATGAATAATTAACTGGTGCAAATTGCAATGGCAAATAATCTCATGCAAGGCAATTTTCATGTTCTCATACACAATCAGCATAATGGCACAAACAAACATGCAAAATCACATGAAAAAAGAAAGAGTTACTACATCTTGTGCTTTCTTCCCATTTACTTGCTACTTGCTTCTTTTCTTGATAATTCCTTGGTGGGTTTGGGCAAACCACAAAACCTAACATTTATGTAAGGGTAGATTATCACCTTAACCATTCATAACTTATAACTTAACCAATGCTTCTCAAAGTCCTAGCTCTAAACAAACTCTACCCTTAATTTATAGAAGTGGTTGACCATCTTGAGCAAAGCTTATGTATGTTATATTTAGGGACATTTGAAATGTCTATTTTCTTTGATCTTTGAGCAACTTAATCCATATCAATAGAAGTGGCTGACCATCTAGCTTTAAACAAACTCTACCCTTTATTCTCAAAGTTCTATCTTTAAACAATATCCTTCCATTTAATCTCTTCTAAGCTTGGCCATTTGATCATTTTCAAAATCTTGACATTTTCTCTCCATGATGGCCAAGTTAAAACTTGCGGAAGTGTATCCCATTCCGCACAAAATTTCCCTTATGATCACATTATTTACTCATGTTTAATAAAACCTACTACCTTCCTACGAAAAACACTAGCAAAAAGGGGGCAATCGAAAGGGAATTATAAACTTTAATTCTTGTGTTACCTAGGACATCTTAGAGGCCTTAGGCTTGCCTTGGATATAATTTACCCAATTCAAACACCTATTCCATGTTATAATTACCCAAAACAGTAGGTACTCCCTTCAATTTCAGTTTCTAAAAATTTAATAATAACACTACGTAATGTATAAGTAGCGCACAAGCTTCAACTTGTATGTGCTTATGCTTGTTATACTTGAATATAATCCCCTTCATATAAATTAATATATCATAGCAAAGGATAACCAAATTTCAGCTACAATACTCAGTCCATTAAGCCACATCATCACACAGACAAATCTGAACTTTTCTTGCTTCTAAATCAGTATTAAATCAGCATTTTAATACCTTAAAACCACAACCTTAACTCTCTTCTTTAAATCCTTCACTAACCAAAACAAGAAGGGGAAACCCAAAGCATTCATGTCCATTCTCTGTACTTACTTCATATATTACAAAGCTACTAATTCTTTGGATACCATAACATCCTTCAATTTCACGGACAACATTTTTTCCCAGAAAAATTTTACAGCAACTAGCATATCATTTTGATCATCACAATGAAACGTTTGACATTCCTTTAAGCACTCTAAGTACACATTTACTTCTTAAAAGTATCAAACAGTAAGTTTCTTATCATTTTCCAGCTTCAAATGTTCAATCCATCAAGCCACATAGTCACTCTCATACAACATATCATCTTTCTTATCCTGAAATTACTTTCCAGATATGAACATCACCATTCCAGCACTTATAACATAAATTTATTACCATTAAAACAGTTGCTAAACATCTAGCAGTAGCGAACAGCAAGTCTTTGTTAAATTTTCAGCTTCTCAATTCCAATTTCAGTACAACAAACACTCATATCTATCACACATTTCACATGCTTTGTCATTTAAACTCTCTCTCACATTTAATGAGTATCTAAATCAGCTATTAGCCTTCAAAAAGTTCAGACAGCAGAGCACTATGATCTGGGAAATATTCCCAATTCATTAAAACCATCATCCTCAAGCAAAAGCAATTTAACTTCATTTGAGCTTTCTAGGCTCTTAAAATATTCCAAACAGCATTCCTCATTAAATCTGGAAACTTTCCAGCTTAAAATATCAACCAAAACATCTTGTTGCAATCTTTAGTCACACTTTAATCATTTAAGACACTTGTTTAACATTTTTAAGTGTGAAAGAGGGGGTTCCTCATCATTTGTGACCCTAAGAATCTGAACCCAACAAACTTCCAGTAGCATCCATAAATATTTATACTTACGATAAAACATTTAAACACTCTCTTGCCTTCACAAATGTGTCAGATAGCAGCACCCTTAAATCCGGAATTTTTCTATTTTTTCAACAGTCATTCTTCATCAACATAAATCAGTTCACAAGGTCGTTTAAAATACTTTTACTAAATTCCTTAAGATAAAGGAAGGGAACCTCTCTGTAACTAGAGGCTACAGGCTCGGTTCTTGCCTCAATCTTGGCAAGATCAACATTCAACCCCTTAATCTACCTTTAACACTTGTCAGCCATTACTAAATTCCGCTGTTTAGGCTTAATTTCAGAGAGTCGGACACCTTATAGCAGAAACAGCAAGCAAAAATTTCAGAATTCACATATTCAAGCCATTCAAAAACATGCAACACTTTCGGTCAAAAAAAAAAAACATGCAACGCTTATTTACATTTCTACGTTACCTTTAGTTACTTTTTTTGAACCCGTAATCATTGATTTATTGTTTTAACCATGAGTCAATTATTTCTCCCAATCCCCAAAAAGAAGCAAATCAGAGAGATTGAAGATGGGAAACGATCTAGGAAACTCACCTTAAATGGAATCCAAGGTTGCATGTGAGTTTTGCCTTCTCTTAGGCTCTTCTCCAACGTCCTCTGTTTCCTTCAAGCTCCCTCACTGTCTTTATCTTCTCTTTTTCTGGTGTGAGTGCGTCGTGAATGAGGGAGGGGCTGAACAGGGGTGAAGGGTTTTATTGTTTTAATGAGTTTAAAGGACAATTTTACCCTTCAATTAATCTTTGTTGGCAACTGTATCCCTTGCGCACTATACTGAAATCATCGTATAATTTCTAGAAATTAAACTTTAATACTTTATAATGCTTTTTCTTTCTTAATTAGGTTTTTAAAGTCATGAAATAATTTTTCTAAAATTTCCAGGCCAAACAATAACCTTTACCTGTTTTTCTTGAATTTCTTAAAAAAAATAGACCCTTAATTCCTAAAATTAAATTTACAATCATATATAACTCGTTTTGGGAAATAAATCTCTCCATTAACACCTTTATTTTAGAAAATAACTGACAATAAATTTTAATTTAATTTTTCTAGGCCTTTATATATATTTACTAGCATTTTCCTTATAAACCTTCAATTCTAGCCTAAAAATAAGATTTTGACTAAATAATTTACTCGTAAGGCTTTTCAATTTTAGATAACATCCATATGCTTTAAATAAGCCTAATAAATATCTTCTCAAATTTTTAGGATGCTAAGGGGGGATATTAGTGAGATTGCAGCAACTACTAAAATCTCAATGTTCTTCGTGATCTCGAATGACACCTCCACTTCAACTTTTGGCATATTTCAAAACTGAGTTATCTACTCCAAATGAACTGAAACACATAGGGGTAACACTCCAGATATCCCCATTGCCATGAGTGAATTTATAGAGCTTATTACTTATGATTAAATCCTAGTCTAATCAAGCTCTAAACAAACTAGATTATAATAAAAAAAAATGTAAAGGATCTAGAAGCATGATATATCCAATCTAGTGTACGCTTAAAATACATTGTCTGAGAGTAAACCCTAGGTGGATAACATTAGTGACCAAGCACTCAATTGCATACATCTAAATAGTTAGACATTATAATTTTATTTACTTGTTGTATTAACTTGAAATACTGTATTAATTTCCTTGGTACTTCAATTAATATTTGTATTCCAGGCTCAATACCAATGGAAATAGGCAATCTTCAACAACCTGAGATCTTATCGTTGTATCAAAACAAGTTGACCGAATCTATCCCATCACAAATTTTCAACATCTCAAGTTTGCACTTCTTGTCTCTCTCAAACAACTCTCTATCGGGAAGTCTTCCATCAGACTTTGCATATGGCCTTTCTAATCTACAAGAGTTGTATTTATGGGGCAACAAACTTTCCAGAAGAATCCCAAGGACTATATCCAATACTTCTAAGTTAACCATTCTGGACTTGGGGCGAAATAATTTTGAAGGGGTTTTACCGAGCACACTTGGGCGTTTAAGATACTTAGAAAGTCTTCGAGTACATGAAAACAATTTCACCATAATAGATTATTCCAATTCTGAAACTGACTTTTTTTGCTCGTTGTCAAATTGTAGACATTTGGAAACTCTTAGTCTCTCAATAAATCCATTTCAAATGAAACTTCCCAAGTCCATTGGAAAGTTATTAAATTTTAATAAAGGTAATTGAATTTTAGGTTTTTCTTGGTTCAAATGCAATATACTATAAGCAACTAATAAAAAGAGTCAGATGCGTGTGTGTGTGTGTGTGTGTGTCTATATAAACTCGAGTATTTTTAATTTCATGAGGGAGTATTTCAGATTATCAAAAAAGGAGTTAGATTATTTTAATTAATTTATTTTCGTATGTCAAATACTGTACATTAAGAAAAATATAAATTAAACTTGTCAAGAAATCATATTTCAGGCATCATTCCGACAACCATTGGGAGCCTGCCAAATTTGCAAAATTTATCCTTAGCAAATAACAAACTGCAAGGAACAAGTTCAGAATCACTTGGGAGTTTGCTAAGCTTAGAAGAGCTAGACCTTTCCCAAAATAATTTGTCTGATGAGATTCCCAAATCTCTAGAGGCACTCACATCCCTTAAGTATGTAAATCTCTCTTATAACGAACTGCAAGGTGAGATTCCAGGTGGCCGGGTCTTCAAAAATTTGACGGCTGAATCTTTCATGATGAATAAAGCACTTTGTGGTGAGCCAAAAATGCAAGTGCCTCCATGCAGAAAAGGACAAAGAAAAACGTCATCAATGGCAAAATTGATTTTGTTGAAATGCATACGACCCATCCTTTTGTCAACACTTTTGGTTGTTTCAGGCATTATCCTCTTTCAACAAAAACGAATGAAATCTAGGCATAGCATGAAACAAGATTTATTAACTTTAGGAATGCCCCGAAGAATTTCGTATTTGGAAATTTTGGATGCAACCAATGGATTTGATGACAGTAACTTGCTAGGAAATGGGAGTTTCGGTTCTGTGTTCAAAGGAAGGCTTTCACACTACAAAAAAACAGCATATTACCCACAGAAATTACCCACGAAATTCCGTCTCTGAAATCAAATTACCCACAGATTAGGGACAGAAACGGAATTACCGACAGAATTTTTTCCGTCTCTAAAAAAATCCGTGGCAAATTGATTTACCAACGGAATTTTTATTCCATCGGAAATTACCGATGGATTACCCACGGAAAAAATTCCGTCAGTAATTACCGACAGAAATTACCCACGGAAAATTTTCCATCGGTGATTACCCACAGAATTTACCCATGGAAAATTTTTCGTCAGTGATTACCCATGGAATTTACCCACGGAAAAAATTCCGTCGGTAATTTAATATTATTTTTAAAAAAAAATTACACGTGTCGACCTTAAAAGAGGCCACGTGGACATCACCGAAAGCCCCCCACCGCCCGCCCCCTCATCTGGCCCCGGCAGCCCCCTAGCAAGGATCACGTGTCCCTCTAACCTTGCGCCACGTGTCTCTGTGAGATAATTGTTGCATTTTGTGACTAAGGTGGGATTCGGACCTTGGAACGTTGGTATGTGTTCTAATGACTTTGCCAGTTGAGCTGCTTTAACCTTACGTTATTTATTCACGTAATAATATATATAATGTAATAATTAAAAAAAATATAATATTAAGATAAATATATATAATTAAATATATATTTATATATAATTATATTTTTCATTTTTATAATATAAAATTTTTTAATTTCTAATTTCGTTTAAATATTTAATATTAATATAAATATATAGAATATTACACATATATTTATAAATAATTATATATTTCGTTTTTTATAATATAAATTTAAAATTATTTAATTTATTATTTCATTTAAATATTTAATATTAATATAAATATATATATTTATATATAATTATATATTTTGTTTTTATGATATAAAGTTTAAAATTTTTAATTTTTTTATTTCATTTAAAATTTTATTATTAATATTATATATATTTAATATATTATATTAAATATTAATTTTATGATATTTAAATTTTTATTTTTTATAGATTATTTTTATTTTTATTATTTTATATAAATTGTTAAAAGATAATAAAAAAATTATTAGTTTTACCGACGGATTACCCACGGAATTCTGTCGGTAATTTCTCATTCAAATTACCCATGGAATTCCGTAGGTAATTACCGACGGAAAAAATTCCCTGGGTAACACGTCAGATTTACCGACGGAATTTTGATTCCGTCGGAAATTACCGATGGATTACCCACGGAAAAAATTCCGTCGGTAATTACCGACGGAAATTACCCACGGAAAATTTTCCGTCGGTAATTACCCACAGAAAATTTTTCCGTGGTTCATTAGAGACGGATTACCCACGGAATTCCTTCGGTAATTTCACATTCAAATTACCCACGGAATTCCATGGGTAAGGCGTGGGTAATTACCGATGGAGAAAATTCCGTAGGTAATCCGTCAGTATTTACCCACGGAATTTTTCCAACAGAAAATCCGTCGGTAAATCGTAGGAAATTACCGACAGAAATAATTCCGTCGGTAATAACATATTTTTTTGTAGTGTCAAATGAGATTATGGTTGCTGTTAAAATTTTCAATTTTGATTCAGAAGCATTGTCAAGGAACTTTGAAGTGGAATGTGACACAATGCGTAATGTTCGTCATCGCAATTTGGTGAAGATCATTAGTAGTTGTAGCAATGTTGACTTCAAGTGTTTGATAATGGAGTTCATTCCCAATGGCAGTCTTGAAAAATGGTTATATTCTTATAACTATTGTCTTGATTTTCTTCAAAGGTTAAATATAATGATAGATATTGCCTATGCTTTAGAATATCTCCATCATGGCTTGGCAACACTAATAGTCCACTGTGATTTGAAGGCAAGTAACATTTTGTTGGATGATAACATAGTTGCTCATGTGAGTGACTTTGGCACTGCAAAATTAGTAGATGAAGGGGAAATCTGAGACTCATACAGAGACAATACCTACAATTGGCTATGTTGCACCTGGTAATTATCATAAACCTTACTTCATTTTTTTCCTTTTGCAATTATATATTTCAATATGCTTGCTAATCTTGCATTCCCTCCGATGTTGTAACGTTGACAAAGATTAGATTGCATTTTTCACTTGATTATTTCTTTTAATTAGAAAACCCTCTTTATATGTAGTTAATTACTACTTACTAGTACTATAATATATTATAGCTCATAAAGTTACACTAGATTATGTGTATGTTTGGAATAGCGATAGGAAAAATGACTTATTATGATTCTGATTTATTAAAAATGACTTAATAGAAAAGTTAATTGTTATAATGTGATCTATGTTTGGATGAGCGATTGAATAAGTGATTTTCCATATATAAGTCAAAACTTGTTTGGATTAACAATTGTATAAATGCTTTTTTAAAAGTAAAAACTTGTTTGGATTGTTGATTACATTAGTGCTTTTGTGTTAATTATAACAAAACAAGATATTTAAAATTAAAAATTAGTGGAAAATTTGAAGTTAGAAAATGTTATGCCAAAATACATAATTTCACATAAAAATATTACATAACTAATTGGATCATATGTCCTATACAAGTTGATCTCTAATCATATCCCGTATAAATTGTTTATCAAGTTTCGTCATTCCCTTATCAACTCTTGATAACAAACTTGATTTGAGATTTTATAATTTCAAAATTCTTTTTCTACCTTTTTCCTAAAAAAATTTCATACAAATGATTTATAATAAGAACCTGAATGATAGTTAATACTATTTTGGCTATATGTTACTATCATTTTGTAATCAAGTTATCATTTTTACTTCTTACTAGGCATTTGTTCACCAACCAATCTATAATTATTTGGCTATTATTTTTTTTAAATCCTGATTGACATAAAAGTCAGGTTATAACCCTAAACCACATCAAAAATTAAATCACTGGAAGTGGAGAATAATATAAATTGCACTAATGCAAGTGTAGTCCTAAGCCTATTGGTTTCAAGTTCACTCTCAGTTTTAAATTTCAATGCAATAGTGGTTTAAAATAGTAACTACATAGCACTTAACGAAAGTAGAAAAGGGGGTGTTTTATATAATAATTTCAACCGTTATATTTTTGTTTTTATTTTTTATGAATTCTGCTTTTTAATACATGACGATGCGCATGCGTTGAACTTCAATAAATTTATATACATACACTACTGCAGAAGGGACTTTTAACGACTGTTTTCAGGGGGACGTGTATGTGAGTGTCGTGAAAAATTTCAAAATAGACGACTGTTTGAAAACAGTCGTAGTAAGAGACTTACAACGACTGTTTTCATAAAACAGTCGTTGTAATAAGTCCAAGATACAACGACTGTTTTTGCAAAAACAGTTGTTGTATCTTGGACATACAACGACTGTTTTTGAAAAAACAGTCGTTATAACTCCCTTTTTTTTAAATATTTTTTGCTTTTCTGCCCCTCAACATTGAAAAACTATCAATTTGCAGACATTTATATTTTTTTGAATTTGGAAAACACTCAAATGAAAATATCATGTCCCTCACAAAACAACAGCATTGTGATTTAACAACAGCACTATCATGAGGGTTTTATAACAAATAGGGTAGCCCTTGAATCAAATTGACTTTAGTAGCAGTGTAAATCATGCAAAAAAATTAAAAGCTCAACATGGTCAATAAGAAGTTTGTAAAACAGCCTTTCATTTCGCTCCTGAAACAAATATAAAAGCTCAAGCTTAGACTACAATTCCATTACAAATCTAACTGTGCAGACACTTTCCTCAGGATATGCAAAGATTGATTTCAAATGTGTAAATCAAATCCAATAGGAAAAAAACAATGGTAGTTGCAATCCTTATAGACAAAAGCTATTTAAAATTGAAGTGCTAGATTTCAGGAGTTATCATCCAAATCCAAAGTTACATTTTTCTTCCTGTCAAATTGCAGTTCACAGGTAAATTTAAATCCTTCTGGTGATAAAAGGAAAAAAACATTCAAGCAAAGAAGCTGACAAAAATATCACTTCATTAAAATTATTTTACAAATAATGCACCTGAAAATCCATCATTGCCATGTACTTCTGCAATGGGACCTGATACTGGCGTACATGTCGGATCATTTTCTTCACCTAAACAATAAAATGACAGTCACTTGGACCTGATGTCATAAAGAACACATAAACAAAAATTATTCAGAATATTCCCATGTCTTGATCACCTGAGTATCTTGAGAAATAGTTGTTGGGGGAAGTAGACCGTGCAAGTAGTGGGCATCCCTCTCTTTCTCGGTGAAAGCAAGCCCTTTGTTGTGGTGTGGATCTCGCAACAAAGTATATCCACTGCACCAAAAAAAAACTATTAATCAGCATCATATATAAATCTTCACCATAAGGCACTTCTTCTTGTTCAAACAACACAATCACAGGAAACAGCACCAAGAGAAAGAAACCAACCCAAACAATCACAAACAGAAAAGGAGGGGTCAAGGGAAAGAAAAAAATTGCTTGACATAAAGTCATAGATTAGAGATGCATGTCTATCAAATGAACTCAGATAAAAACAATAAAACCTGTCAATCAAAGAATATGAAGCAGAACACCATGATGTAAATAAGAATATACAAAAGAAAAACTAGAATATACGAATCGTAGTGTTCAATGACAAATTAAAATAATAAAGTAGCTAGGAAATTATAACAAAGCAAAAAAAACGAAAAGAAAAGAAAAATTTGCTTTTGTCCCTTTTCATCAGATCAAGACCTTTCAATCAAATACCCATTACTCGAATCCAGAAGCTACCACGCACTTGTCTAGATTATATCTAAATTCATATAAAAGGAGTCATATAATAGGAATTTATCAAAATGAATCAATATGAAACCTAGCAACAGAGACACTCCACGGCGTAACAAAGTAGTCCTCTGTAGCTCTATCTTCGCCATATAAGTCTTGAATGCCGCCGCCTATTGTGGGTTTGCCGTTGACGTCGACCACCATAGAGTCATCGCTGATTTTATGATGCAACGTGTGAGCAAGAGGTAGAGGGGAAGTCTAGGTCGGACAGGCCTGGAGGCGCGACACAATGTGAACTCTTTACAGGTGTGGCGCTACACAGTGTGAGCTTTACAAAGGCGGGAATGGTCTGATTTAGGGATCTTATGACAAAGTTTCAACGACTGGTTTTCAAAAACAGTCGTTGAATCTTTAAGATTCAACTACTGTTTTTGAAAAACAGTCGTTGAAACCTACTTACAATGACTAGTTTTCAAAACCAATAGTTGAATCCCACTTACAACAACTGGTTTTAAAAACTAGTCGTTGAATCCTACTGCCATATTTACAGTTCTGCCACCACGTTGTTTTCTACTACTGTTTTTCCAAAACGATCATTAATTGGTGTCGTTAAATCATCTTTTTGTAGTAGTGATACGATGAACGTACTCGACACATGTCCAACACTGCCCACAGTTTGACATATCGATGAATCTTACCAACCAACTAGAGGAAGAACAGAAATTAAAGACCAACTTTCCTGAGTGGAGGCAATCATCCAAAGCAGGGACCGTTTTAGTCTTCAACTCTCCAAAAGCCTTCCAACATAAAGCACCATTATCATCATCTGAACCTGAACTCTATTTAGTAGATTGAGGTGAAGCTGTATGGTGTCCAACGTAGGATCAGTACAAGGAACAACATCACCATAAGCGAACCTAACAGCTTCCCTAGAATATGTCCCTTCGATGTTAACATAATGGATGCTGGACACAGCCACGCTTGACGAAGAATCTTTCAAGCACTTGCTCTTGTCTCAATAGTATTGATCAATCATTATTGGGGTTATTGTAACTCCATAGCTAACAGAAATTTAACAAATCTTCAACAAACAAAAAATGGAGTTATTGTAATAAAGGCTACATCCAGTTGTTATAACCACAATTTTTTGGCTGCATGATCAATGGAGTTGGTCATCGTTCTTAATTATAACCATATACTACCACATGCAATAGAACTTACATCACACATGAGCTAAAATCCCATGAAGCAACCAATATGCCACAATAATCCCATCCAATACGCCAACATAACTACCAGATTGAAATAATAAATCAGTCAACAGAGAATTCACGCAGACCACCAGAGTGAAAAACAAACAAGAAGCAGAGCAATCACAGTAGCATAACGACAAATGCCATCAAACAGGGCAACCGATATGCAACAACACCCTAACAAATCCGGTGATATTAGTAGTCCAAAATTTACCCCTGGCACACAACAGATCGGAACAATTTCAGAGCCCACAACCATTGAATCTAACGGGTCCAAACATTAAACCAAAAACACTGGAACTTCAGGTAGTGGAAGAAATGCTGCTTAAGATGAAGTTTTAAACCTTACCACGGAGAAGAGAAGACACCATCGAAGCTCAGAGTTTCGACGAGAAGAGAGGACACGACGAGGGATGAGGGATTAGATCCATAGTAGCCCTACCAAACTCACCCAAACTGGCAATCGTGCACAGATCAGCCACCGTCAGACGGAGAACCTTCCCATCGAACTCCACAAGACTCGGCGGGCTCGAACAGCGACACCAACGGATATACAAATCAAAAGGCCCAATCTTCGCCACCGCCGACAACTGCATCGCTGGCCGCCGAGAACACAATCCACTTGCAACAAGCATCGTTGGCTGCCGAGAGAGGGAAGATCAGAGCGAGAGTGGCGACCATATCTAGTTCAGCCACACATGATGGGAATGTCGAAGAAGAGAAGAGAAGAGAGAGAAATGAAATGAAAAAGAAGGTAATAACGGTAATAAATTTAAGTAATAAGCTGCACCTTATAGCTTTTCAAAAAAGCTACTTATCAAACTATATCCCAGGATTAAAAACGCTCAACCAAACATATGAAAATAATCATCACAGTAAAAATCGAGCTTATTCTACCAAAACAGGCTTATTCAAGATCAAAAAGCCATACCAAACACTCTCTATAGATTTCCCTCACTCTTACTCCTCTAGTCTTATTTAACAAGGCAAAGAGAGATTTTTTTTAATCACATTTATAAGTCACATCATTAAATCTTTCATATGATCGTATAATTTTACCATTCATTTATTATTATGTAGAGTTAGTACTTTTGGGGTAGAGTACTATATATTAACTAAAGGTAAAGTTGGAAAGTTATTAAATTTTAACAGAGGTAATGGAATTTTAGGTTTTTCTTGATTCAAATGAAACATACTATAAGTAACTAATAAATAAGGTTAGATGAGTATATATATATATATAAAAAAATCAAATACATATTTTTAATTTCATGAGGGAGTGTTTCAGATTATCAAATAAAAAGAGTTAGATTATTTTAATTAATTTATATTCGTAGATTATTTTTGATTATTTTAATTTATATAAATTTTAATCCCTAAACGTTTTCTCAGTTATTTATTCAGTCTTTAATCTCTAATTTAAAATATTTCAGTCCCTATAATTTCTTGACTTAGAATCAATACTTATAATTTTTTGACTCAAAATAGCTTAATCCTAGAAATTCGTTGACTCAATAAACAATATGCATTGATATAATTAAATTTGTTATTTTGTAAGTTGTTTTGATGAGATAGTTGATTTTTACGTGGTGGAATCAAATGCAGAGTATGGATCTATTGGAATTGTTTCAAATTGTTATTATCATTTTATTTTATTTTATCATATTTCAAATTAAGGGAATTTAGGTAATTTTGCTACAAAATTTAATATTAAACTAATTCACAAGAACTTCATAATGATTATGATGTTTTGGAATCTGAATTGAGATTTCCATACTTGGGGGTATATTTGTGTCTTTCTTCCTTTAGAAAATGCTGGATGGATGTAATACCTTGTGTGAAATGGAGATATATTTTTCCAAAAAAATGAGGACAAATATAACTGTTGTTAATTTTATTTATATTTTTGGATGAGTTGTAATATATGGATTATGGGCCTTTTGATCGCATACGTACGAGTCCATATTCTTAAGTTTTTGAAGAAGGTAGTGAAGTATTTATTGATCCCATTCAGTATCCCTTGTGCATACTTGTATTTGGTCTTTTTGGTTTGTTCTCAACAAGAATATAGCAACGGTAATAATTATACAGCTCATAAATTATTTGCATATTATAATTATTTTATCTTTATTTATAAAATTATAAATTTTATTAATTTTTTTAAAACCATATTTTCCTTTTTATCAAAATAGAAACATACCCTATATATATATATATATACACACGCGCGCGCACGAGCGTTCAAACAAGGCAATCTTTAATGGGTTCAAGCTTGAAAATGTTAGAACTAAAAGTCAGCTTAGCCTAAAATCATGTTTGACTCAAAAGCCTGGTTTTTCACGGTTTTAGGCTTAAACAGGCTTTAAGGTTCTAGATGTCATTCAGTTTGTCGATATCTTTTCCCCTATCTTTTTTTCATTCTTTTTAATCCTACCCTTAGTTAATCATTTATTAGTATGCACAAGTCACGTATATGACCAAAAAGTTGGATTTATAAGCTTTCTAGCAATACAATCTACGTAAAATATGGATGAGAAATGAAAAGTAAAACTAATTTGAACTTACAAAATTTCATGATTTTACTAATACTAGTAACATTTTTTCTTATAAGAGGCACAGGAATCCCTTTGGTCTAAGAAAAACCTTGTTCCTCTAAATGGCAGAAGTTGATGACTTTAGCTTCATGGACGGAACTTCACAAAGTAATTTCCAAGTACATATAGACTTCTAATATGTTGGATTGTGTTCTCTAATAAAGTGACAATAACAAGAATATTTATTACAAAACTTGTAACTTTGGCGACTGTTTTGAAGACAAGTCTCACATTCATTCACTAGTATGAAAGATAAATTACTATACCAAACTCCGATGCAATTCACATTTACGGGTTTGAGCTAAGTAACGCTAGCTAATAATTCTGAGTAAGGACATTAAGGTGATGGAACATGGCTCTGTCCTAGCCTGGTTGGTTTATAGAACACAACTAGCTGCCCTGGCCATCCCAAGTGGAGAGCCGAGCCATGGGTCCTAAGCGAAGGCTCAAGTCCATGGTTTTTTTTTCGTGAAGCTGATTCCTCTGAGCTACGAAGGATCAAAGGATGCTGTTTCTCCGGCCTAGAATGCCCAGTGAGCCTAGATGCATGAACCAATCACTTTTTCTGTTGGCCCCTAGCGATGCTCTGTTTCTAACCTCTGCCATTTTGGCAAATATAACAGAGTAAGAGAGAGAGAGAGACCGAGAGTGTTCCTGCTATTTGCAACACCATGTTATTGACCTATATATATATCAGAACGAAAGTAAATAACAATGAAACAAGCAAGAAAGTTGAGGAGAAACAAACCAACAAAACTTGCATTTAATCTGGCAAGAGTATGCAAGTAAGGATTATACTCAATGTATTACAATCCAGAGGATCTTTCAACTCTTCCATGATGCTATGTAGATCTTGTTAGCAGTAGCACCTACAAAAAATTGGTTGTGTTTGTGTTCGAGGATACTATCTTTAAGAGCTATTTCGTAACTATTGGTAAAAGAAGATGTGACACTCTTAAGGAGAAAACGGATCCTTCCAACAATAAGAGGATGAACAGAACAACAAAATATAATATAGCTCAGCAGGAAATAGATAAAGGATTTCAGATGAGGAAGAGAATACTCAAAAGCTTTACAGTGGGGTGCCTAGAACATCTTGCTAGAGCACCTTATATAGGCAACAACTCTATGCACCATTGAGTACAAAATAACCACTTTTTAATGTGATTAAATCAAATGTTCAACGTTGCAATAATGGAAACATTTACTCGGAAGGTTTTGAACATTGTCTGATAAAACATCATTCAACCCATTGCGCCGTTTGTACAGGTCCGTTTGGAGCAATCAATCATATTAAAAACCCATTAAGGAGTAATTGTAATAACCAATATGATTCAAAACAACTTTAACAAATCCATTTAAGGCTCAGCGTTTTAAAACCCACTATCGTATCCATTAAAGCTATCCATTATGATATTTTAAAACTTCCAATGTTCATTTTAAAACCAAACGGTAAGCTTCCTTTTTCTCTTAATATCCATTTTATATTTTCAGAAAATGTCTCCTTTAAGATATGCTCAATCTACATTTAACTCATGCGCAGGGGAAAATTATCGGATTTTCATATAGCCATGAGCGTAAGGTTCTATAGGTATTGTGGTATATGGATCATGGGCCTTTTTTTTTCATGGCAAACATAATGGGCGTTTTGATCAATAATATGTAGGAAGTCCATAAGCCTTATGTTACATTTGCATAAAATACTAGGGAATAAAAAAACACAGCGAACTAGGTTTGGCATAGTTAGTCAAGGTCTTGCCACCTTGATCATAAGAGAGTGTGTTCGAACCCTCTAACCGATAAAGAGATCTTATTGTCCCTTGTAAGTGCTCGAAGAGCCATAGGGCTGTGCCCTGACTTTGATAGGGGACTGTTGTCAAACCTACCTAAACTTTTATGTATTAAAAAAAATGCTGTCGCCAGGGATCGAACCAGGGTCACCGGCATGACCTTCAGAAATACTCACCACTATATCACATCGAGCTGTATGAAATGTTTTATATTATGTTATTACATGTAATTTAATAATTTGGGACTATTTCTTTTTCTTTTTTTCCTCTTTTTTGGGATACAAGGCACTATTTCTAGTTTTATTATTGCAAATTATTTTTCCAATTTTGATGTGACGAAGCCAAAAGCCCAAAATTGTGCATCACCCTATACTCCGCAATCCCTTTTAAAGTTTAAACTATATTTTCCCCCACACTTCATATATTTTCGTATAATTATTAATTATTGGAATTCATACTATAAAACCTCTCATAAATTTAATTGGGAGATTTATGTTAAATAAAAAAAAAATTCTTGCAGTACTAGCACTTTATGCTATTAAAAAATATTTCTTATTCTTATTAATTGACTTCCTAGTGTTTGCCAATTTTACCTTTCTTGGCCAAAAATATACTGTTTTATGTTTCCTGTACTTCTTTTATTAACAGTTTTGCATTTTCGTTTCCACTAACCTGATAATTTTACTTCCTTAAAATATTTTTTAAAAAAAAAAATTGTGACATGAAAGTCATTTTTTATTTACAAAATTATTTTCATCATAGTTCTATATTCTATATCTACTATTATTCTCCATATCAACTGAGAGATCAAAAAGATTTCCCACATTTGCCCACAAAAAAAAAAAAAGATTTCGCACATGAATGTTTTTTGCCACCTCAATTCCCCAAAATATTCCTTTATGCCAAACACATACCAAAACACTGCAAGACAAAATTTCTCAAGCTCTGCAACAGCATCAAACTACTGAAACACAAAGGCCTCAGTAAATTATTAGTATTTTAGCATCTTTAAAACAAATTAAGGCCTCAAATTCCTGCAAAGTAAATTTCCAGTGATTCAATCATCCCAGCATCATTGCAAATTTGATATTGCCAATATAAGCAACCAACACATAGCAGGTGAAGGCTGCAGAGATTCATTCAACTCACCAAGCATACATGTACATGTGATGTTTCACAAGCTTCCATCCACCATCTGCCTTGCATATGTTTGAAACTTCGGATTACAAACAATCTTCCAAGAAGCTTTCCCCCATCTCAGTTAATTTACAAAAAGCATTATTAGACAGTAATTAATACCAAGAAAGGAGATGAAAAGTAAAATTCATTCATTAAAGCGCCATCGGCTATGGTTCGTTCCATTATTATTCTGGTCACGGCTCTTTGAAGAATTATTGCTTCCTCTGGTCTCGGCATATTGATTATTACTGTTTGAGCTAGAAGAACGGAATGGCCACAAAAACGAAAACGGGTTTCTCCTTCCTTGGTTCTTCTGGCTATTCTCTCTCTCCCTAAGGCTATCATTGTTGGTGCTTTCTGCATTACTTCCTCCCAAATTACGACTAGCATGAGGATTGACATCCCTTCTCTTTCACAATCTTTTCTAAATACTAAAATTTCCATTTAAATGTTAGTCGTCCAAATTTTGGCTTCAGAAATAATAGTTTCCTGATTTATATATGTTGGAATATACCTGGTCCACTCTTGGTGGATTAGGGCCTAAACCCAATTCAGTTGAGACTATTATGTAATTATAGAGAAGTATGGGTCCAATTAAAGAGTTTTATTCTTATGATTTGAATTTCATATCATAATAACTCTTATACGTAATATAAGGGGTTATTCTCACATGGTGGAAGAAAGTGAATAATTTCCAAGAAAAACTTCCAAAAACTCCCCTTTCTTTCTCTGATTTTCTTCTCCAATGGTGAATTTTCTGTATAATGTTATCAAAGTTTGAATCGGTACTCCAATCTCTTGTGGGTACTCAGTGAGTCAACTGATACCAAGTACGCTCGAAATCCTACAATATAAATTCAGCTTCATCAATAAAGATCAATCACAGAAAAATAAAGTGCACAAGAAGCAACATGCCAATGGGCTCTGCTGGTGACTTCTTCCAATAACAACAGTTCCTTAAAGTTGCTACGCATCAGCGGCAGAACAGTAACCATGAGACAAATAGCAAGGGCAACTATTAAGAATTTGTCACCGGCAAATGGACAAAAAATGAAATCAAAACTTTCCATCAACCCAAATTAGCCATTGATAGCTTCCTCATAACTCATGTTACACCGGGAACAGAGAATAGCGTTCTGACCGTTAAAACAATTATTTTTCAAATAGTAGATTCCATAACAATTGACTCTAGCATGGCTCAAAACAAATCAGTTCAAAAGATAAATGTACAGACATGTTAATGACATGATGTTAATATAAAATCCTTAGAAAGAAATAGTGTGACTCATTCCTCAAACTTAAAGAAAACCTCTCTAATTAAAATGATGGAACCGAGAATGGGCAAATGAATGCTACGCCATGCACATCTCCTACCACCTAATTTCCAACGGAGTAAACAGTAACTATCAATACCTGAACTATTGGTAACTGGTAAAATATATCTCCGATCGTTAGACAACATAAACAAATTGAGAACATCAAATGCATCTCATTCTTCAAAATAGTCCGTACTTGTTCTCTCAGAAAATTCAATGAAACAATATTTTCCCTTAATGGGAGTACAATTTCGAACACAATGTGCAACACTAAAACAACATACTTCTCACTGAAACCTGAAAATTTTCAGATTCAAAAAATAGAGTCAAATCGTTCGGACTACATCATGCAAGAGCATCTAACCATAACAAATAAGATTTTTTACTTGTTTTTTTTAGGATCAGGGTATCTACCAACCGTCAGTAGCATTGACTAATGCTCTCGCATCAAAGACTTATCAAAGGGGCTTCAGCGCAGGCCATGAGACCCTTTCCATACATACCGCTAGAGATCGAACCCGTGACTAGATACTTAAGGAAGCCAACACTAGTACAAAATATAGATATTATTACCCTAAAGTACATCCCTTTTTTAAAAGGGTAGTTAAAAAAAAAGGCGGTGATATTTTCATAATTATAGGTGGGAACTGGGTAAGTTTAGGCGTCCCAATTTCAGATTCAAATCTATCCTTATTTTTCAAAATCCAAGAGGCATTAACCCCTTCAAATGGTTTGAAAGGATAATCCTTTATATTTTTATCTTTCACATAGGTTTCAAACCAGAGAAAGAAAGGAAAATGAAGTTTATGCCTTTCGAGCATTTTATAGAATCTTTTCTGAATTGGTTTTCGTAATTCTTCAGTTTTATATTTTTTGAAAAACCATTTTCGTCTTTCAATATTTTCTTTAGAATAGAAATCTTTTTTGCAAAGGTTTCTTATCTAATTCAAATTGTTGTCCAATCACATTCATGTCAGACTACGTTGGAGATTGGCAAGTTTGGGTATCAGTTTGTTCATCTTTAGTGTTTTGGTTGACAGGTTCTACAACACTGGCTGACTCATTTAAGCCTTGCATTACTAAAGGTGAAATTACAGGTTCTTTGACAGAAGAACTACAAGAATGTCTAGAAGGTTGTTCTAGAGTAGTCCTGAAGCTTTCCTGAATTGATGGAGTCATAGAAACATTAAATGATCGTCTCCAATCAAAAATAATTCTAACATCTCCATTTTCATTTTGCCTAATTCTATAAGAATCAGGTGCAGGTTTTGGTATGGGAGGAGCAATTTTTACCATGTCCCAATCATCAGGGAGAGTGATTTCATCCCATTTTACTGGTTTTGGAATTGTAATATTTGCTCTAGTAGCATCTGTTAGGAATAGACAGGTTTCTTTTCCATGATCAAACATTTTGACGTTTGAAGTGCATGAATTCATAACTTTATACTAGACCCTATAGATTAAAGCTATAGGTGAGACACCATGTTTCAAGTTGAATCCATTCAGCTTCAAACTTAATTTCAAAGTTTCAATGACAGGATCATCATGTAACGAAGCTGTCAAATTTGGGAAAGGATTGAAGAAAATTGGTCCATCATTGAGACCAGCTTCAACCATTCCAAAAATCGATTCAAAAAGTTTTGTTGTCTGCCATCCCTAACACATATTAACGTAGAGACATCAAGACCAGCTTTTACAAAGGTTTTTATGGCCACTTGAACACATCCAATGTGTATAAATTTAGATTTCTTTTGGTGTTTTAATATTGATTTTTCTGACAAGAGACACATGTCAGTTGGTTCAGATTTTAGAGGGATAGTTTTTGAGTTTTGAAGAATTTTTTATCCTCAGGTTTGTATAAATAATTTTGGTTAATGACTGGAATGGTCTAATCACTAAAATTTTGGTCAATATCTTCAAAACGAATTTCATTATTGAAAATATTATTTTGTAGGGAGGATTTCCCTAAATTTTTGTTGCTAATACCTTTGTGTTAGAAACAATAGCTTTATTTGATACTGGTGTAGCTCTAAACTGTATCAAGGAAGGTCTAATTCCAACAAAATTTTACGAAAAAACCACTAAAAATCTTTGTGGACCAAACAGATCACCATTAGACATCAGCTACAAACTTTCAAACGCTATAGTTGATTGTGATGGTGTTAAAATAAAAAATCTTTTTATCTTAGCAAAAGTTTTATCACAAGATGTGATTCTTGGTGCTCCTTTCATCAGCAAATTAAAACATTTCTTAACAACAGATGAAGGCATTGAAACTAATGCTTTGGGTAAAAGGGTTTTTCTCAAATTTCTTGATCCACCTTATACAAAATTTATCAATCAAATTGAGTATAAGGAAAATCAAATCAATTTTCTAAAAGAAGTTTCTTACAAGGCAATTGAAAAACAATTGGAGAAACCTTTTCAACAACAAAAAATTCAAAATGTTTTGAAAAATATTCAAGACACAATTTGTTCTGATTTTCCAAATGCTTTTTGGGAAAGAAAAAGACACACAATTGATTTACCTTTTGAAAAGGACTTCAATGAAAGAACTATCCCAACGAAAGCTCGACCAATTCAAATGAACCAATAACTCTTGGAACATTGCCAAAATGAAATAAAGGATTTACTTGCAAAAGGTTTAATCTGTAAAAGCCAAAGTCCTTGGTCTTGCGCAACTTTCTATGTCAATAAGAATGCTGAACTTGAACGAGGAACTCCGAGACTTGTAATTAATTACAAGCCTCTCAATCAAGCTCTTTAATGGATTAGGTATCCAATACCTAATAAAAAAGATCTTTTAAATCCCCTTCATCAAGCCAAAAAATTTTCAAAATTTGACATGAAATCTGGTTTTTGGCAAATCCAAATTTCAGAAAAGGAAAGGTATAAAACTGCATTCACTGTTCCATTTGGGCAATATGAATGGAATGTTATGCCTTTCGGTTTGAAAAATGCGCCCTCTGAATTTCAAAAGGTTATGAATGAAATTTTCAATCCTTTTACAAAATTTATCATTGTCTACATTGATGATGTTTTAGTGTTTTCAGAATCTATTGAACAACACTTCAAACATGTTAAAATCTTTGTGGATGTTGCTAGATTCAATGGCTTATCAATTTCTAAACCCAAAATTAGTCTTTTCCAGACAAAAATTCGGTTTCTTGGTCATCATATATACCAAGGAACTATTGTTCCAATTGATCATGTAATCCAGTTTGCCAATAAATTCCCACACCAAATTCTGGACAAAACCCAACTCCAAAAATTTTTAGGTTGTTTGAATTACGTAGGTGATTTCATTCCTAACTGAAACATATTATTAAGCCTCTTTATGAGCGTCTTAGCAAAACTCCTCCTCCATAGACTGATGAACACACTAACGTGGTTATCAAAATCAAATCCTTGGTCAAAAATCTTCCATGCTTGTATCTCCCGAATCCAAAAGCATTCAAAATTGTTGAAACTGATGCCTCTGACATAGGTTATGGTAGCATTCTTAAACAAAAAATTGATGGTAAAGAGCATTGCATTGCATTTACTTCAAAACATTGGAATAGGGCTCAACAAAACTATTCCACAATTAAAAAAGAAATTTTAGCAATTGTTTTGTGCATCAACAATTTTCAAAGTGATTTTCTAAATAAAAATTTTTTTTATCAAAGTTGATTGCAAAGCTGCAAAAGATGTTTTGCAAAAAGATGTTAAAAACTTAGCATCAAAACAAATTTTTGCCTGTTGGCAAGCAATTTTATGTTTCTTTGATTTTGAAATTGAGTTTATCAAAAGTACTTCAAATTATCTCCCAGGCTTTCTAACTAAAGAGTTCTTGCAGGGGAAATAAGGAGACAAAAAATGAGTGACAAAGAGAAGAAAAAGAAAACCAAGGGCAAAGCCCAAATCAAAATTGATCCAGAAAGGATTGTAAAAGAAGAAGCAAAGCAATTTAAGTTTGCAATGGAATTGTCAAAAGGGTAATTGATCCAAGGATCTTCGATCCACCAAAAAGGATCCTCTTCGAGGTCCAAAATTTCTGAACAATCCATTCAAAAAACTTCTGAAACTATAATGGATCCTTCCCATTATAAATTCCCAATTGAAACACTCTTAGCCTTACAAGCTAACCAAAATTTGGTCAAATTGCCAACCAAAAGATGGGCTGATGTCGCAGACATGGAAGATTCCAAGGCTCTCACCCCATTTACCATAGACCCTGAGGCTCTTGCCTTAGCTATCAAAAATGCTTCCCAAGAGGTCACTAGGGCTGGTTCATCCAAGGAATTAGCCTTATACTCTCAACCAACACAAACCACATTTGTGTTGAAACTAGAAAAGGTCTTAAACCTTTTCCAAACAGAACTAGGTTTCTGTGACAAAAATCTAATTGCCTTGGCAACGAAAATTTTTCCAAAAGGATTTTTCTTCAAACCAAAAACTTTGGAGAAAACTCAAAAATTTTATGAGCTTATTCTTGTAGATACCAAATCTACAGAAATAAGACATTTCCGAGATCGAGACCATCCCAATGATAAAACTATCCATGGATATTCACATTCAGGATATTCAAATTTTTATTACCACAAGATTGGGGTCAAGATCTAAACAAAACAAAAAGATTTTCAATCAAAGATGTGGATCCAATTGGTTTCAATTACTGGGACTATTTGAATACATGTGGGTGTATTTCAGTCACACTTGGCTTTTCATGTTTACGTATGACACAAAATACCAATTTCCATTATGGTTCAACCAATGGTGGGATTATTTTGGTCCTGTCCTAGAGATTTTACTAACCACAGCGAAAATTGGGTTCGACTATTTTAAAAGTCGAATCAATCTCAGTGAAGATCCTTTCCCAGCATATCTTCATTATTTCTCAAAATTTGGCTTAGCCTGGATATTCAAATGGAGCTTTAAATATGGAGCTTCTCAATATCAAAAATTGTTCCCCACATTGCAGAGATCATCCTTAGTCAAATGGTGGGCAAAATTTCCAAATATAAAAAATGTGTCTGAAGCAAGTCTAGAGAAATGGTTCAGGCAAAATCCAAAGTTCTTAATGGCGGGAGATCACGAATCAAGTGTGTTCCTCAACCAGAAGGCAAAAATCACAGCATGTTTGGCACGGCAACTGACAAAGAAGCCCTTACCAAGTAGCTCCATGAAATCCTTGGGCTCCTCCAAACCCAAGAACCCCAAAGCAGCCAATCGGCCCAGTCTTCAAGTAGATCAGAAGTTGATGATTTGGCCCAACACTTTGGCCATGATTCGGATTATGAGATCATTAGCCTCGGCGAGGATTGATTCCGAAGTAAAACTGTCGGCACAAGAGTCCAAACTTGCTAACGTAAAAGATTCTCTGCTTTTTTAAAGTTGTACCTTTGCCTTTACTTTAGCAGACAAATTGATGTAATTTCCTTTTACTTTATGTAAAAGCAAAAGTAAAAGTACTTTTATCCGAGTAACATATTTTCTACTCTGGTTAAAATAATTTTACCCAAAGTGTATAGTAACTAATTCGAATGCCTATAAAATGGCACTTCATTTCAATTGTTAGAGACCCCGAGTTGTGTTGACGACTCAATTCTCTCTCCCCTCCTCCTCTAGGGTAATAACCCTTGTGTGTTTTCTTGCTTTCCTTGTAATTTCTTTATGTTTGTATCATTTTGAATTCAATAATATATTAGTTTTATAAATCTTAATCTCTTTTCTTTAAATTTCTTGCATACTTCTGCATCTGCATATGAGTTAACGACTCCGTGTTGGTCCTTACTTCTCTTCCCTTTCTGACTCTTCGTTTTCCGATCCTTTCTTGGGATTAGCAAATTGGGCACGCCTAAAGTCCATTTTTGGCATCCCCAAAAAAATTTGGGACGTTTGAAGTCTTTTAAAATATTCAATTTTACTCCAAAATATGATCCAAGAGGCGGGATGGGGGGACTTTAGGCGTCTCTAGTCAGACTAGGGATGCCTAAAGTGCTGACACACAGCCACATGACATGACCAATGCATGTGGTCATGTGTCAGAGGAGCCAACATTAGGCTAAAGTACCTTTAGGCATCCCCAGTCGCCTAAACCCAAAATTAGGCGTCCTCAGTTCATAATATTATCTTTAGGAACTGGGTACGCCTAAAGGTGGTTAAATTTTTTTTTTCAATTTCTTCCTAACTGACACACTTCATGACTTTCTCTCATTTCTCCATCTTCTCTTTCTCTCCTTTCTGCGTCTTCTTTTTCTTCTTTCTCCAAAAAGTGTATCACCATTTCACTTTCGTTCACATTATTGTCTCTTCTTGCTCATCCATCAATCTCTATCATCCATCGTGGCTGCCTACTAAGAGAGCTCCACCTTCTGAGGTTGCCGTAGTTGCCATTGCTATGGCTATTGCACCGTCGTCTCTCTCTCTCTCTCTCTCTCTCACCACCTTCGCCCTTCTGTTCACAATCGTGAGTCGTCTCCCTCTACAGGTTAGCTTGCACCACTGTCTCCCTCATCTCTATTTACATATGCTCACAGTATTTATATATGCTTTATAGCCTTACACCATATCCTTACCCTATTTCCCTTTGCATGTTATCCTTCTCTAGATTCATCTACACTCTAAGCTTTCCATCTGTACTTATAATTAACGGTCAAAATTATTCTTTCATTCACAATATTTGAACTAACTAAAATAGTCTTTGGTAAAAATAAACTAACTAAAATAGTTTGCCTCTTGCAGGGGATATTTGAAATTAGTGTATAATAAAAAATGCTTAACTAAAATTAATCAAGGAAAGAAAGATGAAAATTTTCTGAGTATTATTGTTGATTGATGTGTTCTTCATTTTGGTCAAATTGATTGTTGTAATATTAAGAAATGTAATGTCCAGCAATTAATAGTATTCATGGAAATTATTTAATGAACTTTAAACGTCCCCAGTTTGAAATGGGAACGTCTAAAGTGTGAGACACACACTTTAGTCGTCCCCATTTCAAACTGGGGACGTCTAAAGTCCGGCATTTAGACATCCTTTACTTTATGGACGTTATTGTCATTTTTTACTACGTCACTCACATAGGCGTCCCTCTGTTTTCATACGTTAAAAGGCTTAAAAAAAGGACGTTAAAAGCGTTTTTTGTAGCAGTGCAACTAAGCTTTTTACTTTAATATACCCTTAGCTGCTACTGAACCTCTTGATCGGTGATGCATCGCACAAATGAGAAAGTATGCGTGAGTTGGCTGGACGATATAATGAGCACCCGACCGTTTAATCCTCCCAGCATAATTTTGTTCTCAATTTCGTTCCTTGTTTAATATACTGAAGGAACATCAAACAATATTTAGAAATTAATCCATAATATTTATGAGTATTTTCTTCCTTAATTAACTTTTTTAGCCCATAAAATAATTTTCCTAAACTTTTAAGGCTAAAATTAACCAATAACACTATTTTTCTTGAATTTGTTTCAGCAAATTGATTTTTAATTCCACAAAATAGCTTTACAAATATTTAAGCCTTGGGATTTTAACCTCTTCATAATTTTCTAAATCATCAAACTTAATATTTCATAGTATTTCCTTAATTTTTAAGCTTTTACATAATTTTAATAATTATTCTTTCTTTTAATCAGCCGAAAATAGACTTTTCGCTAACAACTCACTTTTTAGACATTTTAATTTTTGAATAATACCCTATGGCTTAGATATACCTTGTAAATCTCTTTGCTATTTTTTAGCATATTACACATATGGTATGTCTTACAAAGTTTTTTTCTTTTTTTTGATAATCATCGAATGCTGGGAGTCCAGCCTACATAACATAAAAATTAACTATCAGGGGAAATTAATCCCAAACTCTCTTGGTCAACCCATGCCCTTAAATTTGACGGACATTCCTCCAAGATAGCTGATTTAGTAATTCCCATTTTGGCTAAAGCATCTGATATTCTGTTGAGTCCTCTAGGAATAGAACACAAAGTTAGTTGCCAATTCCTGTGGATCAGTTCTTGGATCTTCATTAACACTTGGCTTCCGTTAAGTGTCTCCTCCTCCAATAGCATGTCTATCAACTCCTTCGC
The DNA here is from genome assembly GCA_963242795.1 of Inga leiocalycina. Lineage (NCBI taxonomy): Eukaryota > Viridiplantae > Streptophyta > Magnoliopsida > Fabales > Fabaceae > Inga > Inga leiocalycina. The sequence goes on from OY725326.1 coordinate 32,785,951, forward strand.
ATCAGATTCTACTGCAACGTTCCTGTAACCCAGGTCCCATGACATTTTAAATTCTTCTAGTAATGCCCACTCTTCCGCCTGGAAGGCTCCACAAATCCCCAGAGACTTCATAAATTCTGCAATCCACCAGCCCTTGCTATCTCGCAAAAGACCCCCACAGCCTGCTTGGGATGAGAAAGTAGTAGCAGCTCCATCTACACTTACCTTTACCCATTCAACTGGAGGAGGTTGCCATAGTGCGTTAGAATTTTATTACCATGCTTGTTCCCCCAGCCCCCCAATCTTTGTGTGCGTTCGGCTGGGCAATTGGGCCTCCTATAAGCCCGATTGGGTAGCAATAATCCCGATTTGGCAATATCCAGCGATTTGTATTTATTTGGGTGGATGATTGGGTAATTGGCTTCTGGTTCAATAAGTATCTTTTTGAAAAAGTTCCCACATGCTACTTTTAGCTTCTGGCTTTTGGGAAGATGGGGTTGGCACGGCGGACTTCACTTTAGAGAAAAAATGTCTTTTTTTTTTTGGAGTAGTTTTATGCAAAAGGGAGGGGTCCCAGTGAATGAATTAAGCTCCCACGAGCATAATGATGGAAGAAAGATGAACCCCGTTTTCAGAAAGGATTCTTTCAATTGATACATACCTCCGAGAGTATGACTGTTGGGAAAAGTTTAGCTTTCTTACATGTTCTCTGCCACTAAAAACTGCTTTTTTTTATTGGTGGGCTGGGGAAATGAGTGCAGTAATTAAACCATGAAATGTTGGTACAACAATGACCCAACATAATTTTATTAGGAGAAATTCTAATAGTGATGTTAATTTTCAACAAGCTGAAGTTGGGAATATAAGTCATGTAAATAATAATAGTGTAGATGAAGAGCTTTCCTCGACAAATTATAATCGGCAATCTTGCACCCAAATGAATCATATTCGTAACTTTTAGCCAAAAGTCAGATTGCATGCGATCGTTGTTCCAAATACACTCTTTTTGTTTTTCTTTTGTTTACTTCATAGACTTGACCATGAGTTTATGATCGGTAAAGTCTAGGAAGCTTAATTTGTGGCTTAATAGAGAGAAAGAGAAATAAGATTATCAATAGAAGAATTATAAATGAAAAGAAGACGTGATAAGAGAGAAGTAAAATTATTAAAAGAAAATTAGGAAAAGCTGCATCTAGCACCCCAATCTATTTTTAGAGTTGCAATCAGTATCCTAATATATTTTTGGAGGTGCAATCAACACTCAATGTATTAAAAATCGAGCAACTACACCCCTCACTACAAAACAAATCACTTTCAGCGGTGACATTTGGCGGCGACTTTTAATGTCGCCGCTGAAGGTGTCACTTTCAGCGGCGACATTGTTTTGTCGCCGCCGAAAGTGTGTTTCAGCGGCGACTTTAGTGTCGCCGCTGAAAGTGTTTTTTGAAAATTAAAAAAAAAAATTTTAAAACACTTTCAGCGGCGACTTTAGTGTCACTGCTGAAAGTCTTCTTCAAAAATTTTTAAAAAAAAAATTTTAAAACACTTTCAGCGGGACTATTAAAAGTCGCCGCTGAAAGTGAGTTTCAGCGGCGACTTTAGTGTCGTCGCTGAAAGTGTTTTTTGAAAATAAAAAAAAATTTAAAACACTTTCAGCCGCGATTTTAGTGTCGCCGCTGAAAGTCTTTTTCGAAAATTTTAAAAAAAAAATTTTTAAAACACTTTCAGCGGAGACTATTAAAAGTCGCCGCTTAAAGTGTGTTTCAGCGGCGACTTTAGTGTCGCCGCTGAAAGTGTTTTTCGAAAATTAAAAAAAAAAATTTTAAAACACTTTAAGCGACGACTATTATAAGTCGCCACTGAAAGTGATTTTCAGCGGCGACTTTAGTGTCGCCGCTGAAAGTCTTTTTTGAAAATTAAAAAAAAAAAATTTTAAAACACTTTCAGCGGCGACTATTAAAAGTCACCGCTGAAAGTGTGTTTCAGCGGCAACACTAATTTAGTGTCGCCGCTGAAAGTGTTTTTCGAAAATTAAAAAAAAAAAATTTGAAAAGACTTTCAGCGGCGACTATTAAAAGTCGCCGCTGAAAGTCTTTTTCATATTTTTTTTTATTAATATTTTTTAAAAATAATATTTATAAAATTTAACTATTAATTATTAAATAATTCTATTTAAATTTAATTATTAAAATTATATTATTATTTATTAATATTAGATTTATAATTTTTTATTATAAATAATATTTATGATATTACATTATTATTTATTAAGTAATTTTAATTAAAAAAATTTTAAATTTTAATATATCAATATTTTTTCGTTTTTATTTAATTTTTCATTACTTTTAATAATAGTATATTTAATTAATAATTAATTATATGTATATAATTAATTAATTATATGTATGTATGTTTATATATATGATAATATTATATATATATATATAATAATATGTAATAATATGACATAGGTTCATTTCAGTGCAACTGGTAGAGACTCGCACGCTAAGGCACCCGCTCTCTGAGATCGCGGGTTCGAACTGGAGGAGAGTCACATGGAGGAATTATGAGGAGGCGACACATGGCAGCACGAGGAGGCAACGCGTGGCAGCATAGGGAGGAGACACGTGGCAATTGTAAATTAAATTTAAAAAAAAAATCAAAATTTTTTAATAAAAAATTTTGATTTTTTGAATTTTTTTTTAAAAAAATTAACACTTTCAGCGGCGACTTTAAGTCGCCTTCAAAGTCGCCGCTGAAACTATACCTTCAACGGTGACACAAATGTTGCCGCTGAAAGTCACCTTAGTCGCCGCTGAAAGTATACTTTTAGCGGCGACAAAAATTGTCCCCGCTAAAACTTTCAGCGACAGTCGCATAGGCGGCGACTTTTTGTCGCCGCTGAAAGTCTTTCAATGACGACTTTTAGACTTTCAGCGGCGACAAAAGTCACCGTTGAAAGTCTTTTTTTTGTAGTGCCTTCACTAACATAATACTAACTCTGTTTGTTGACACATTTTTTCCTTTCCTTTTTCATCGATCTTCAACATGTTCATCCCTTCTTTTAATATTTAAGGGTACAATTATGCTCTTAATGTATTAAAAATAGAGCAAGTGTATCCCTTCATTAACAAAATATTAACTCAAGGTTTGAGGTTTAAGATTAATGAAAGAGGAAAGGAAATAGTGTGTTGCAAACAGAGTTAGTATTCTATTAGTAAAAGGGTATAATTGCTCCATTTTTAATGCATTAGGGTATTGTTTGCACTTCTAAAAATAGTTTAGAGTGCTGATTACATCCTTAAATACTCTAGGATGATGATTGCATGCTTAAATATTTTAAGGTGCTAATTTCACCTCTAAAAATATATCGAAGTGCTAGATGCACTTTTACCCAAGAAAAATCGATGTCGCATGAATTTCTAAAACAAAAGTCTAAAATAACAATAATTTTATAACCGAGGCAGTATATAGACAAGCACTCAGTACCTGATATATAGAAGAGAATTACAATTGAGTAGAAAGTACTCTTATTCTTACATATAAGCTTTTGATATATATAAATATATATATAGGTTCCGGTGATCATAATTCATAAGCTAATTGGCAGTGGGTGGTTTGGGCGGAGGTGGTGGTGGCCGTGAAGGTTTAAACTCTCCGTTTCCAAATTCAGGATGTCCGTCTCCCCCAGGTAGGGAGCTTGATGACTTGAGAATATAATATCTTTGAGTCGGCAGGAAGGAGTATTGCTAATGCTCCGTCGAATCGGTGGGATAGACTGGGATCAGAAACTCAACAGAAATGAAAAGCACAGCTAAGAATTTAGCAACCAAATTACTTCTTACGGTTCTCATCTTAAGATTGGTGTATGTAGAGGAGCAGATGCGAGTGCTGGCCTTTTACAATGTTGCAATTCCAATTTTGTCTCTATATTGACGTCACGATAATACTTTTCTAAGTTTTACTGTTAATTAGGCGGTTGTTTCATTGCAAGTTAGAAAAGTTGGAATTCAAAAAAGTCGAAGTTCTTTAACTGACTTATGGAGAAGTTAATTTCAACTTGGATATATGAAACTTCTGTTGACGTAGTTCCGACAAATATACTGTGTAACCCGAGTAATGTTAGTAATGTTCAAGGACGCTATCCTTAAGAGCTATTCTGCAACCACCAGCTAATAGAAAGCGGCACTCCTCAGGATAAAATGGATCCTTCCTGCAAAACAGGGTAAGCAGAACAACAAAATATAATATAACTTAACTAGAGGTAAGCAAAGAGGATTCCAGAGGAGGATGAGAAAGCTCGAAGGGTCTAGAGCAAGATGATTAGAACCTCTCATTGAAACTCCTTTTATAGGCAACACCTACCACACGTTTATTTCAAAAAACATCACATTAAAGTGATATAAATCAAATTATGTAACCTTGATATCAATTTCTAAACGTTGGAGCATGAAGGCTATTTAAATGGACTGTTTTGAATGTTGGCTAAGAAATCCATGCAGATATGTTTGATATATTAAAACCCATTACACCAATTGAAGCAATTGTTTGAAACGTTTTCGGCAATCAAAGCTTTTAAGCCCATTATCTTTCCAACATGCAAATATAATATTCCATTTAAAACAAGCACAACATTCAATACCCATCAAAGCAATAAAATTTGATCCACAAAATCAGCTTATGACTTTAAAACCTACATCAACGTCCAGATTCCATAATTGAGGTTGGCAAAAAATATTTTCCAATGAGTATTTTTATTCCAAAAATTATTTCTATATTTTTGCAAAAACCTCTTGTATAAAGTGCAGATGCCTAATTCGCATTTGACTTACTCATAGGGGAAATTGCCGGATTTCCATGTGACCCAATGTGCGCGAGCCTAATCCTCTTTTAGCTCATTTATATGTCCAAGCTCACATGTTATTTTTTTATACACTTGCACTCACTCACTCCCAAATAATGTGATATTTGTTCCATTTGACACATCCACATTTATATTATAATTCCAACAACTTCTTCACACTCAACTTGGATATATGAAACTTCTTCACACTTTCACATTTGAATCCTGCAAAAGTGTATCATATTTGTCCAAGTTATTACTCTTACGACCTATTTCACATTATCATACTTTAATTACATTTAGCATCTCACAGCTGTTCATCTGTAGACATTGTTAGCCTCTCTTTCTCTCTGTATGCGTGTTGCATTGCCATAGGTTCTATTGTATTCTCATCTAGAATATTGGATTGGGTAATATATAACACCAATTTTTCATATTTGTCAATTTTTCCTAATTTACTCCTATCGGTGCTCTCTCAACAATAATCAAAGACAACAAGGAAAGAGGGAATTAAAAAAGGTGACCAAGGTATTTTAAAAAATAAACATGTCATATTAACTAACCTAACTAACTTCTTTAATATAATCAAATTAGATAAATATATCTTATATTAAGAATCGGAGAGAGTATTCTCTTTTGTATTACAACTTTGCATTTGTGACTCAATTTTAAGACCTGTGGAGAGTTAATTTAAACGAGTCTTGTTAGTCCCTGTGAATTATATTAAGGCCCATGAGATTGGAGACTGATGATTCCAAGCAATAAAAATTGTTTTGTTTCTCCTTATCAATCTCATATTTCAAGTTTCAACAGAAACAACCATTTTAGCAAGAGAATACAAAGAATGAAATGAAACTACAGATAGCGCTGGGTGTTGTTATTAATGGAGTAGAAATGAAAAATTACTGTCAATAATGAGTTATTATGAAAAGAAAGACGTCCCGATAAAAATAAAAAAAAAGGAAGAAAGAAAGAAAAGAAAGACGCGAAATGTATTTATCAAGCATTAGAATGTAAAGGATATGAGAAACTTATCTGAGTTTTGTTCAACACAAAAATATTTTAATTAATACTCCCTCCTCTTTATCTATATATAATATGGCATTTGTGTATTTTGCACATAAATTAAGAAAAGCAATTAATGAGTAACTTTGTTTTTTTAAGTATATACTCATATTTAAAATTAGCCGATCAAAGATACAAATTCTCTCTCTCTCTAACAAAACTCCTCCCACTAGGCACTAGCCCTAAATATAAAATATTTTTAACTAATTTGTATAATGGTTTTTTAAAAAAATTTAGTTAGTATAATTATTTGTAATTAATATGTTGTAGGTAATGCCTTATAATTTATTGATTGGAATTAAATGTGCGATATAAAAATACCGCAATAAATACAGTATCATATAAAAGAAACAATCAATATTTAAGACAAAAATAGAATTATCACTACTAGAAAAAGACCTTTTTAGACCTCCACATTTAGACCGGTTTTGGTGGATAAGGTCTTAAAATTTTTCGCGGTGGCAGTTTTATAATTATATTGAACTTCTAAGACTGGTTCTCAAAAAAACCGGCCTTAAAAAATTTATTTAGACCGGTTATAAATAAAACCGGCCTTAAAATGTTAAAATTTTTATGAGTTTAAAATGTTTTAACATTTAAGACTGATTTATATAAAAACCAGACTTAAAAGTAAAATATTTAAGACGGGTTTTATGCTAAAACCGGTCTTAAATGTTAAAACATTTTTAAATTTACAAATTTTAACATTTTAAGACCGGTTTTTACAAAAACCGGTCTTAAATGTTTTCTTCTATAAACCAGTCTATGTGAAATTTCACTCTTTTAAGACTGGTTTTTATTAGTTTTTAATAAAAACCAGTCTTAAAGGTAATATTTTTCGCCCGTATTTTTACTCCCTCGCCCAAATCTCCCGCTCTATGAACCCTTTCTCTCTCTTTTTGCCATTTCTATTTGAGCTCTGTCCGTGCTTGTTCTGAACTAGTCCATGGCGTCCCATCCCTCATTTGCTCAACTCTTCTCCATTATTACCGCTGTCGTTGCTCTGTTCGTTGTCGTTGTTCTTTGATTATCATTAGACTTCTCCACCGGCACCTCTATTCTCCGCAGTGACCATTCTCCTCTGATTTGACTTCCCTTTATCAGTGCTGTGAGTTTGAGGACTTCATTTTAACCTCAGTTGACGCCACCGTGACTTTGGGTTGAAGCTCACTCCTTGGTCTTCAATCAGGTTAGTGTTCAATCTGTTATTTAGTTATACGTTGTTCAATAATTAATAATGTTCTCTTAAAAAATGGTTCTTGTTGTTGCTTTGAGCACTTAAACGTAATCTGGAAAAAATGAAATATGCACATGTTGGAAATTGTGCCCTAAGGGCCAATCATTGTACTTTGAACATTATTATTTTAATGAAATTTCTCCATTCTGTTATCATATTATTTGCATGTTAACTGTGGTAATTGTATTCTTAGATAATTCATAAAGATTGTCCTAAAATGTCCTGGTTGGTCATCTATGCGGGAGCAGAGATGAAACAAGACCAGTATGACTTTGATAAGATATGGAGATACGAATCAAAGTCTTAGGCACTTGTAAGAGTACAAGGTGCTGGACCGACCCACTATGAGAAAGCTACATAGATCAAGTCATAAGCTTTTCTCATGTATAACCACGTCACAATGCCCTTAGACCTGAGGTCATCATGGATTCCTACATGAGAGTTGCTAAGCTTTGAACTAGTCAAAAGTCACTTTTGACCGGGTGATGATAAAGGCTACGATCGGGCTTAGTGATTTTTCATGTAGAGGAATATGAATGATCAAGATGAAATTTGTCCCTCAGATTAGTAGAGAGATGTTACTGGGCCCCTCGATGAGTGAGCCTGAGAAATGTATGGCCATACTATGATGAAAGGAGTTTCTGTCTCTGTTATTAGGCTACTCAGGAATCGAGAAAGTAATGGTCAGGAACAAGAGGATGAAATTATCCATGCCTTATCCTTGATCGATATATCGTGTGACAAAAGGGACGTGACATGGTTGTATGACAGGTTGTATCGTGATAACGATCCTCATATGAATTGGATAGTCGTAATGTCTTGCTAGAGGCCGCTTGCGATTTTTGGGTTAGTATAGTTATTGGCCCACTGCCAACTTCATATGGGCCTACAGGGTCGCACACAAGAATGGCCCAACACGAGATAATGTTTAATTTAGAGTGGATGAATTTTATATTTATATATATATAATATAAAATTCATTAATAATATTATATAGATATATATATTTTCGAAATATATATCTTATATATATATATGTATATATTATATTATATTATAATATTTAATAATATTATATAGATATATATATTTTCGAAATATATATCTTATATATATATATATATATATGTATATATATATTATATGATATTATTATATTGTGTTAGTTTAAAATTTAATTTATTATGATATATTAAATTTAATAACTAACATGATAGAGATATAGTATCTCAGATTTAATTTATGAAGATAAATTAAATCTAATGGCTCTTTATTTGGATTAAATAAATAGGTTAAATTAAAACTGTTGGACAGATTTAATTTAAACTGAATTTATTTAATTAGCTCATCAAGATAATTAATTGTTAATTAATTTCAAAATTAATGATGATTAATTTTGAAATTTGAAAATAGCCCTCATAGGTTATAAACTTGATAGAGCATATATATTCATACACACATGAGAATTGAGAGCCGCAAGTGAAACCCTAGGAGACATTAGAGGCGCTAGCACGCAGTCTCGGTTGGAGAGCATTCGTGTGGATACCGGTAGAGGGAGCGGACCTGACGTGTTGGCTCCTAGAGATCGTGAAAACTCTGAATCATCAAAAAGGTATGAATCCTTCCAACTTGTTTAAACGCCGTTGATAGATCCTCGATTAGAATCGGTGAAATTTTTAAAATTCTTCCGTTGTGCCTACCGATCCTAACAGCACATTCTTATTAGATATATGCTCTGACTTTTAATTACATCCTTGTGATATTTGCTTGGATTAATACCACTCTATGTTCAGTTTTAATTTAGTGCGGTTGTTTGCTTATTGTCAGTCTTATTGGTTTGTTAAAACAATACTAGTTTCAAATGATGCTTGTTAATTTCGTTGAAATATCTAAAACTCTATTGTTGTTGTTGTTTTTGTCTATCCTTTTGTTGTTGGATATAGGGTGCTAGAAGTGTTGAGATATATATGGATCATAGTTGGATAAGCACTAAACGAACGAGTGTTGAATATGATAATGGGTTGAGGGGTTTTTTAGACTTCGCTAGTAGAAATGCCGATGATGGTAATGGGAAGTTTTATTGCCCTTGTGTAGTATGTTTGAATGAGAAGCGACTAAGTACTGTAGATATATATACACATTTAATTTGTGAAGAATTTTGTAAAAGTTATACAGTGTGGGTATGGCATGGTGAAGAATTAGAAATGCTAAGTTCATCTCAACAGGGGGAGTGAACTTTGATGATAATGACACAGATACGGATGATTGGATAGAGGATATTATTCATGATATAGGAGAAGAGACTTTTGAGCAATCACATGCATATGGTAATATGTATAGTGATGCTGAGACGCCGTTGTACCCGAGGTGTAAAAATTACCAATTGTTGAAAGCAGTATTGAAATTGGTAAGCTTGAAAGCATGGCATGGATGGAGCGACAAGAGTTTTTCAGAAACGCTTGAGGCTTTTAAGGACATGCTTCCAGATGATAATGTGTTGCCTTTTCGATACTATGATGCTAATAAAATATTATGTCCACTAGGGATAAGGTATAAAAAGATCCATGCATGCCCTAATGATTGTATATTGTATAGAAAATAGCATGAAGAGGAACAATAGTATCCGATATGTGAAACCCCGAGGTACAAATCAAATAATGCTCCTGCAAAAGTATTGTGGTTCCTTCCAATCATACCAAGGTTCAAGCACTTGTTTGCTAATGAAAACGATACAAGAAAATTGAGATGGCATGTGGAGGAGAGGATATCCGATGGAAAGCTTCAACATCCGGCTGATTCTCCTCAATGGAAAAAAATCGATCAATTATTTCCTGGCTTTGATGAAAAGCCTAGGAACCTTTGGCTTGGGCTTAGCACAGATGGCATAAATCCTTTTGGTAGCCTGAGCAGTATACATAGTTTATGGCATGTTCTGTTGGTAATTTATAACTTATCTCCTCTGTTATGCATGAAACGAAAGTACATCATGTTATATATGTTGATTTTAGGACCAAAACAACCCAAAAAAGACATAGATGTTTACTTAGAACCCTTGATCGAAGACTTGAAAGAATTGTGGGATGAAGGTGTTGATGTTTTATATGTGAACAAGAATGAGGTTTTTAAAATGTGAGCCATGATCTTTTGTACTATAATTGACTTCCCTGCATATGGAAACTTGTCAGGCTATAGTGTTAAAGGCCAAAAAACATGTCCGATTTGTGAAGAAGGAACATGCTATCATCAACTTCAACATGAAAGAAAGACAGTTTATCTTGGCCATAGGAGATTTCTTAGACGAGGCCACCTGTATCGCAGATTAAACAAACCTTTTTTTGGTGGACAAAAGTTTGAAGATGCTCCGAAGGCATTAACTGGGGAGCAAGTTTATGAAAAGGTGAAAAATATGAATGTTATCTTTGATAAAACTACAAAGAATAGTAATGAGAAAAGTAAATGGAAAAAGAGGTCTGTCTTCTTCAATCTTCCATATTGGCCGGAGCTTGATGTGAGACACTGTATTGATTTCATGCATGTGGAGAAAAACGCTTGTGATAGTATTGTTGGGACACTGGTTAACATACAAGATAGTTCTAAGGATGGCTTGAAAGCAAGATTAGATTTGCAAGAAATAGGGATACGAGAAGACTTGCATCCAAAGCCATATGGTAAGAGAACTTTTTATCCTCCAGTTGTTTATACTTTGTCTAAGGATGAGAAAAGAAGCTTTTGTGACTTTTTATATGGCATCAAAGTTCCTTCAGGGTATTCTTCAAATGTTAGGAACCTTGTGTCGATGAAAGACTTGAAGTTAGTGGAGCTAAAGTCTCATGATTGTTATGTCTTAATGCAACAACTGCTCCCAGTACCTATTCAAAGCATTGCCGAATATGATCTTCAACATATTTTGACTAGACTTTGTTTCTTCTTCAATGCTATTTACAGTAAAGTTATTGAGACAGAAAAATTGGATGAACTGGAAAATAAAAGATATCTGATCTTGTACTAGCTTGAGAAGCTTTTTCTTCCTTTTTTTGACATCATGGTACATCTAATTATTCATCTAGTCAGGGAGATCAAGTTGTGTGGCTCTATCTATTTACGATGGATGTACCCAATTCAAAGAACTATGAAAATCCTAAAAGGGCATATGAAGAACCCTAACCGGCCTGAAGCATCTATTGTTCAGAAATATGTTTCTGAAGAAGCCATAGAGTTTTGTCAAGATTACTTGTCAAATATAGGACACATTAGACTTCCTGAACGTCATGTCGAAGAAGGCAGTAGACGTAGGGCTTCAGTAAAAAGTATGGATCCTGATGAATTGCAACAAGTCTACTTGTACATCTTGAATAATGTTGATGAAGTTCAATATTACATTAATGCTCAAAAAGAAATTGTACGGAAAGGAAATAGTCGAATGACTGAACAAATGTTAATTAGGGAGCATAACAAAACTTTTGCATATTGGTTCAAACAAAAGGTTGACGGCGAAGAATATGTTTCTGATACAATTAAATGGTTAGCACGTGGTCCTGAGGCTGATGTCATAAGTTGGACTTCATTTATGATCAATGATCAATGATTATACTTGATGATAGGAGCACAATCCAGAACAGTGGGGTTATGTTAGTGGCTGAATCTATGCACTTCTCTAGTTCAAAAGATAAGAATCCTAGATTGGCAGCAATACCTTATTATGGGGTGATTGAAGAGATTTGGGTGGTTGATTATGTTAAAGTTAAACTTCCCATTTTCAAATGCAAGTGGGTTGATGTCAATAATGATGTGATGATTGATCAGTTGGGATTCACATTGGTTGATTTGAATAGTAGAAGTTTTAGATATGAACCTTTTATTATGGCATGTTAAGCAAAACAACTGTTCTATGTTACTAATCAGGCAAATAAAATGTGGTCTGTAGCTCTACAAGGAAAAAAGGTCATTGATATTAATCAGGAGAGTCATTCAATAAATGATCTGCTTGAGACTCCTTTTTTTAGGGGTTTACCAGAATTGAACGAAGAAGATGAATCAAACAATGAACACGGCACAAGAAACGATCATCAAGAAGGGATATGAGAGGATATCCCTTTATAAAGCTACATTGAAGGTTAGTTAGCTAAAATAATTATCATGAACTATATTTGAATTATGTATATTGTTATTGGTGTATATATAACAACTTTTTTTGTTGTCGTCACAGGAAAATAAAGGATATAAGATATACGTCTTAGTGTAAATTCTCTGAAGCCAGGCCTACTAGTGATCATCAGCCTGAGAAGAGTGTGTATAAAGTATTTTGACCCTAATGAATAACAGCATTATCATTAATGTAATTTAATCTTTGATGTTTGTATATAAGTGAAAACATAAGGAACTTGGTCAAAACAGCATTGTCATGGTTGTATTATTTCCTTGCATTATGATTCTGTCTATGATTGTGAGTTTATTATTCATGGTTGTTTTCCTTGCTTCTGTTTCGGCCAGCACTGTTTAAGCACAAGGGAGTTGATTTTTAATATGTTCCAATGAGTTTTGAGTCTCTCACATGTCATTAAGATGTTAGTTATATAATCTGTAAGAGAAAAAGATTTATTTGAATGTTGTTGAACTGGCTACTACTTGCTGAGTGAAATGTTTTAACAGGGGAAACGACTTGCTGGGTATACCATTTAAACGAAAATTTTTAAAAAAAATCAATTTTTAAGACCAGTTCTCTCCAAAACCGGTCTGAAAGTATATTTAAGACTTGTTTTAGAGAGAACCGGTCTAAAAAGTTGCAATTTTAGACCGGTTTTCTGCAAAACCGATCTAAAAAGTAATACTTTTAAGACCCATTTTGTATAAAATCGGTCTTAAAATTTCAACTTTTTAGACCGGTTTTTCAGAAAACCGGTCTAAAATTTGAACCTGTTAGACCGGTTCCTCTGATAACCAATCTAAAAATATTTTTTTTAGATTAGTTTTATAATAACCGGTCTTAAAAAAATTTTTTAAGACCGGTTCTATAAACAGTCTAAAAAGTAGCAGACTTTTTAGACCAGATGTATCAAGATCAGATTAAGAACTAGTCTAAAATGTCTTTTTTAACCGGTCTTAAAAATGATTTTTCCATTAGTGTATAATTTATATTTAGTATTAAATTAAAACCCTTAAATGAACTTTATATTTAAGACCACTGAATTACTCTCTAGGAAAAGGGCCAACTGCCCTCCCAACAAATGTTATACCTATTCTAAAAGTTCCTAATAAAATCTAGATAACAAAAATCACAAGTGGCTGCCTTAATTTTTTGGGTGAAATGGGGAAAACCCTATCAATCATTCAGAAACACAGCATCACGTGGGTATTCAGTCCCCACTTGGTGTAATATCCTGAATTTTGATATTGGAGGTTTGGGAATAAGTTTGAATTAAGTAAACTCCTAAGCCTCGGTTTAGTAGGTGTCCCAAATCTATTCCCTAATATTTCTTATATCTTTGGGGTATTAAAGAAAGTAAAATGGTGAATTTTTGAGAATATGATTATGCTTCTAGTGAAATTCCATGTGAGACAGTGAGCTTGTCATCTGATTTTGTATGACTAAATGATGAGTAAAAATTATGACATTTTACAGGGTGAAAGTAGACATCCTGAGCTTTAATTTGATAGTCATATAAATCATTTGAAGCTATAAGCAAAAAGATATTAATTTTTTAGTTTGCCCAGCGAAATTGATTCTTTTATGGAACAACATTTAAAGATTTAAATTCTGGGATTTTTGTGTTTCCAATTGGAAAATTTTTATATTTTTTCTTGAAACTAGACTCAATAAGAGTTCTATAGCTTTTGGAATCACTCTGATACGAGGTCTACAAAATTTGTTATGATTTTCCAAAGTTTGAGCAGTAAATCTGCCAAAAATCCGAAAATGCAAAAAGAAATGTAATGACAAACTTGTAATTTTGTCAAAGAAGTGATAAATTAATCATTTTTCCATTAATTGAAGTTAATTTCAATTAATTAAGGAGAATAAGGGTGAAAAACATATTTAAAATATTTTGGTTAGTTAAATATGAATTTATGGAAAATTTGAGCAAAAAGTGTAATTTTAACCAAAATTGGGACTTTATGTGTAAACGTAACCGAAACAAGTTCTGAAGCCAATTGAGACCATAGGGGGGACCCCTACGTGTCTTCTATATGTGGCATGAGGAAGGAAATATTGATTGGGCTTAATGAACAAGGTTACATATACAGAGTTATTGCACATAAAAATTGATTTTGGAATTTTTGGAAATTCCATAAGTATTTAAAATAATATATAATTATAAGATAAAAAGCTTCATGTAATGCCCCAACTTGGGCTTAAGGGCTAATGACTTCAAAAGTGAATATAATTATTGTTAAATAAATATTTTTGAAGAATATGATGTGAATTATGATCCAAATATGTTCTGATCAGTGCCTAAACCCTACATTTAAGTTTAACTAGTATAGGCCCCCTGCGATGCACGGGGTAGAACTTTGTACTATTACTATAATATACACGCAACCCAAGTTTGCTTTCGACCATCGAGATGGCTGAAATTAGTTTGCTTTCAACTCAATCATTAAATAGCCTCTTCATTGCTTATAAGGAACATAAATTCCTTATCTTATTATCCTAATTTTTTTTTGGAAATTTTCACACTGTAGGATAAATTATGCGATTTTTTTAAATTTGATGATTTTTTAGTAATATTTTAAATTACTTATATAATTTGATGTGAAATCTTCTTATGTTCTTTATAATTTTTGTAGTATATTTTTTGCAGTATAATATGCTATTTCATAATTCATTATATTTTTCTTATAGTTTGTAATTTAATTTGAAAAATCTGCTATAATATTTTACATTTATGATTTTTAAAATTTATGTTTGTTAGTCAACTGATTATTTTAAACCACTTATTTGATTTCATTGGAAACAAATTTGCAATTAGAAAATATATTTTATTTGAAAAATATGCAGTTTTAACACCATTTTTCTTATTGTTATTGATTTAAAAGTCAGTTCATAGTTAACCATTTTTTTAATTCGAAAAAAATATTAAAATTCCACGTACTGCCCCATTTAGTAGAGAGAAATGAAAGGGATCATCATGCCTTTAGTTTCCACTGTTTTATTAATTTTTTAAATAAAGACACGAAAACCATTTTACGTCATCAAAATCATTTTGTCATTAACCTCGATGATTGGATGAGATGGTAGGGTCTATTCTAGCTTAACCACGTGTCTCGAGTTTGAGATGTCGGAATGCAGCATCTTAGGAGCCAGGGGTGCCAACCTTAATGATCCCTATCATACCTTGATCCGGATTAGTCTGAGGCCATTGATATGTCTGAAAAATGACTTGCCCAAAGATACCGGATGCTTATGCAAAAAAAAAAAAAAAATCATTTTGTCATTTCATACTTTTCTATTGCGCACATAAAAACAACTATCACAAATTAGAAGATTGGTAGAGTTCATTAGTGTCTCGGTTATTTTGAAGCAGTTTATCCAGTAATTAATCTCTATTTTCAGAAGCATCATAAAGAAGAGAAAGAGGGGCTGCTATGTAAGGGAGGTGCGTGCTAGCCTTCCTATTCATCATATTTCAGTACCTAAGTGAAAAATCTACAGCCCCAGAGTCTGTAAGGAAATTGGACAGAGTCTCCATTTCGAATGAATCCTTAAAGTACCTGAGACATTGACTTGTTCAATGTTGCACCTCCATAGCTGACGTGAAACTTACCCTTAGCAACCAAACCATGAAAGATGAAAGGTGGAGTTGATTATCCCAGAATAAAAGGAGAGAGCCAAGGAAGACAGGGTGAAGTAATACTTCCATATCTATCTCTGCCTATTCAACGTCAATGTTTATATCTGTAATGACACTGATAATTTCACCTAGCAATCCCGCTTTGTCTACTGTCTCTATGCATAACAAGCTAGTAAAAATTGAACAGAAATTACATTAAATTATATCAAGCACCTATTATGATAGCACTCTGAAATATTATCAAGCAAGAGATCAAAGAAATTCTATAACACTCACAGTGATGCCCCATTTAGTAGATAGGGAGGGAAGGGATTCTCTATCCTTCATATCTTAGCAATATCTATTCTACCCTTGTAATTATTATGTGACAGTTGTGATCCTCTTTTTATTTTATTTCTTAAATAAGGATGCAAGGGTTATTTGGTGCTCTCGAAATTAGTTTTTTGCATTTCCTTTTTCTTTACATTCCCCTCTGCTCTATAAAACAAAGCAGCCATAAGAAATAGAGTCCTCAGTACAAGTAGAATCACCCAACGTCAACAACACAAGAATACGGCAGTAAAGCACATAGCAGAGTAGCCTAATTAAAGCTAAGCAAATGAAAATGCCCAAACATTTGTTGGTTCTTTTTCTACAAGTCCACCTCCTTTCTCCCCCACTTCCTTTCTTCAACCATTGGCGTTTTGGATGGGTTTATCGTTGCAAAATAGACTTGTAGATTTCAGCATCCAAAACACTTCAAAACATAAAGTGCCAAAATGAACTATAAATGTGTAAAATCAAAAGGCACAGACCTCCTCTTAGGTCCATCTTCCTTGACATGTATATGGGTTGCAATATCAACATCAAGCTATATAAAACAACAAACAGAAGTTACTGTTACAAAGAATTGCTGACAGAAATGCACAAATGAACTACATATGACATGAGCAAGTTTTTACAATAAGATATGAACTACCGTACATCTAAAGCCCAAAAAAAATCAAACATTTGCTCTCCAACGGTAGAGAAAAAAGAGATCTTAAGCATTCAGTTCCAAAGCAGCAACCTCTCCAAAAGCAGTCATGAAGGAAGGCTAAATTGGAAAGATATTAATGATCACCTTCTTTACGGAAGGTTTAATTCTAAACACCTCACCCATGGCTAACTGGGCGCTGCTCTCCCATAAAAAGTATAGAGTACTTATAAGGGAGAAGCATTTCAAAATTGTAAAAGGAAATGGAGGTTTATATAGACAAATCAAACATGGCTGGCATAATCTGGATTGAACAAAATATATTTAATGTAACTGACCAAATTCCATTACCAATAGTAGATTAAAATTTGTAAAAACAAATTATATGAGGCAATAGTAGACTGAATCTTTTATGACGTAAAGCATATGAAAAGGATTTCATAACTACATTGATATAACAAATAAAGGCAAAATCCTACATATTCTTGACTGTACGTATATTATTTACCATTGCTTGATATATCTATTCAGGTACTTTGAATATGATTGCCACCACCACAATGATCTAATTCCTAATTAGATTTTACTCCCTCCAGTCCTAAATATAGGATAAAGTTTGTAGTGCAATTGACTAGAGGTAGTATATACTATGTGCACATATATTCATACAGAAACATATCTACATAATCTCTTTGTCCCAATCAGCTTTGCGGCATCTTTTAGGAGTGTTGAAAAACCATAAATCATAAAATAAGGCACAATTCTTGAGGACATTTTGGCAATTTTATAGAGAATAAAATCTGATCTTGTTCAAAAATAATTGCACAACTGTTAAAAATTCCTAAGAATGCATGATATGGCAACTAAAATAAGCACAAATTTTAAACCCACTTCCCACGTGGAAGAAACAGGATTGTTTGATGTCCACTTTAAGAGGGTAACATTTTAACTATGTACAAGATATAAAGATACATGAAATTTTGATGTATATATCTACAACTTCCTTAGGCCCGTCAATGATGTATGTGTATTAACGGCTAATTTTCTTAGAGAGACTAAACAATATATTTATATACTCTATATATCTATATGTATATTTTGAAGTAACTCACCAGTCTTCTTGAGGGATATGTCCAACTCCTTCAATCAACTTAAGCGTAATGTGTTCTGAACTTCCCCTCTAAAACTCCTATGCCACAGATTGGGGTAGGCACTTGTCTGATAGTGGCCAAGCAAGTAATAGTAATTTATCCCATCTGAATCACAAAATCAATTTAATTAAATCATTACTTCAGGTTTAATTGGATAGGAGCTATGCTTGTTTAAAATATAAACATTAAAATTCAAAACACAGATTTAAAATAAAAACATTAAAGCATTCATCATTATTCAAATAGATAAATAGATAATCTAATGAGCGTATAAGAATTAGGCTAGCTGATAATCAATTGATCAATCTCAGTCAAATTAACACAGATAAAAATATTAATGACTTGGACAAAGCACCTGTAAGTTAATGCCTAAGTTTAATTCCTTGCCTAAGCACCTTTGACTACATTGATTAAGTTCCTTAATGTTGCAAGCCCAACATGCAAATTGGATGACGCTTATGCAGAGATTATGCTAATTTACTCTATAACACATCCTACCATTAAAATTGATTGGGATCTGAACTGCATTCTTCATTAGCTATTGACTCTTAATTTGAAAGAGGGAAGTTAAGCTCTCTCAAAAGCTTTTATGGTTAATTTGATGGAAATTATGTACATAAAAACATTAAGAGATGCAATGGTAACTTATGACTGATGACACGAAAGATAATAATGCATGTCATTCTTTATATCCAGCTTCTTTCTTTTCTCCCTTATTCTCCAAATTTCCATAAAAACCGAACATAAGAAATCAAGGTCAACAAAATGAACATGTTAATATATTTTTAAAACAAAAATCCAAAGGGAAAAGATAGATGTTTAAGAACCTTATGGCATCTAAGTTGCACGCACTCAATCACTTCTCCTACCACATATGAAAGCAAGATTTTAGTGAAAAAATAAACAGAATCCATTTTAAGTCCATGATTATAGAATAATGACAATGGCTAGATAGCATGGGTTATTCATTTAAGCTCCCAACTTAATGGCTGAATGAAAAATGTTTAATTTTAAATGCACATAAATATGTCATATAAAACTATAAGTCTATTACCAACAGAGGACCCGTGCAATAAAATCATAGGTTTATTGCCATTTGGTTGGGCTCATGGACTCATTTTGTTCCTATTAGGTCGGACTCATGGCAAAAGGACTTATAATATCCAAATTATAGGTCTATTGCCAATAGAGGACCCGTGCAATAAAATTACTAATCAAGTAGTAAACAGAGTCGAGTGATGCACCATCAAGATGCAGTGCCATAAAACTACACAATTAAAATTATATTTAATAGTTTATATTTGACCAAAGGCTTCTGATAACAACATGAAACAAAACAATTGTGAAGATGAATGGAAAAAACGATTTTGGAGAATAAAAATAACAATACATATTTATATGTCATGAGGTCAAAGTTGTGAACATTGTTAAGCTTTGTTTTCATAAGGTAATGTGCACATTAAGATTTATGAATTGTGAGAATCTTTGAAAGAAAGTTTTCATAATAATGACGCCTTAGTTCCATATTTCATGCATTCAGTATTCATTGTTAAAAATTTTTCATATGGATTCCATGGACTCATCACTACATAAATCCCGTCATTACTATGAAAACTTCCTTTCAAAATGGCTTTTACATTGTGAAGATGAGATTTTATTAACCATGGAATCAGTTGCAAACCCAAAATATGAATAAAAACAAAGACATGCAGGAAAAGTAAGAATAAAGACAATAAAATGGTAGAGTTGCACCAAGAGAAACATGGACTTACTTAGCGAACAACTTCTTTAATGTATGGATGATTGTAAGAGAAGGGGCCATAAGGCAAGGTAGAATAACAATAACGCAGAAAAAAAATAACACACACAAAAAGTTAGCAACAAGGAAGTAGCCACTCTCTCTATATATAGAGTTGCTTCCACCTCTACATCCCCCAGCCATATCATGAGCAACACAGAAACTGCTACTCCAGAAACTACCTCCAATTCCCCAAAAAAAAAGAAAAAAAAAGATATGGCATGCAGACTGAAAGATAAATACTGCCCCCATGGTGGACTGAGAGCATAACCATGCTATTTAGGAAACTATGTGTAGTGCATTAATTTTGTTGGAAGATACAAAGATAACCATAATAATTTATTTCACTATGTGCTTTCGTTAACTTTTCTAGCATGGAGCGTCTTCTCGCAACATCACTAACTTACAGGTATCTTTATTCATCCTTTATTGCTACAGTAATGCTCTCTTTCTGCACGTTCAGGGGGGCATATTACCAGCCCCTCATCAGTTTGAATCCATCTTATAAAAACTGCCCCCTGATGGACAGAGAACATAACCGTGTAGGCAAAAAGATAAAAAAAATGCCCCTTGAACATGGTGGAATGAGAGCATAATCGTAACATACATATAGATATAAAACATGCCAGCAAGAACATTCCAAATTAGAGTCTGACGTGGACACTTTGAGAAACCTGCTTTAGGCACTACTTAACAGTCTAGACGGTTAAGCATCTCACTACAAAAAAAACGTGATTTAGTAGCGGTTAAAAATAGGTATTCGTAGCGGTTCTAACCGCTACAAACTAGGTTAGTAGTGGTTAGAAAAACCGCTACTAAATCGTACGTTGCAAGCGGTTTTGTAGCGGTTCTATAAAACCGCTACTCAATCAAAAATAACCGCTACAAATATAACCGCTACAAATATAAAAAATTTTATTTACAGCTTTAAAAAGATTTTTTTTTGTAGCGGTTAAAAAACCGCTACAAATATATAAACATGAAAATTTGTTAAAAATGACTTTTTTTATTTGTAGCGGTTAAGAAACCGCTACCAAATTTGAATTTCATGAAATTAGTAGCGGTTCTTAAAACCGCTACTAATTTCATGAAATTCAAATTTGCCGCCAAAAAATTTAAATTTACCTTAAAAAAGGCGCGTTATTTAGTAGCGGTTTAATAACCGCTACAAATATTTAAAATTTTTTTTAAAAATATACGTTGATTTTTTTCTTTTTTTTTCAATATTATATTAAATAGTTTAATTTGTTATTATTTTATCTATTTCAATTAGTTTATTATTTAATAGTTTAACTTATTAATAAATTAAAAAGAAAAAATGTAATTGAATATGATTAGTATAAAATTATATTAATAATATTATTAACGATAGTTAGGTAATAAGGAATTATTATGTTTTATAATATAATGTAATTGTATATGAAAAATAGATGAAAATGAGATAGAGTTAAGATATATCTAGAAAAAAAGATGTTTAGAATAAATTTTATAGAAAGGAAAGAAGTATTCTAAAAGAAATTGAAAATCTTGTTACCACATTTGATCGTATTATTCAGCTCCTCAACTCATACGAAAGAAGTTGTAAATGAGAGGAAATGAAAGAAGGGTAAGGTGAAAAGAAATTGGGGAGTATTTGAAATGAGTTGTGATAAGGGTATTTATAGGGATTTACGTATTATTTGTAGCAGTTAATGTAGCGGTTACTAATTAGTAGCGGTTATTTATATTTTTGTAGCGGTTTAATTATTTGTAGCGGTTAATGTAGCGGTTATTTATTTTTTTGTAGCGGTTTAATAACCGCTACAAATATTATATTAATTTTTTTTTTAAATTTTTTTTTACATTTTATTTTAACACAAATTTTTTGGATTTTTTGTAATGAAAAATTTTTTACACTTGAATTCTACAAATATTATTTTAATTTTTTTTTACATTTTATTTTAACACAAATTTTTTGCATTTTTTGTAAAGACGAATTTTTTACAATTGCATTTGATCACTCATCGTCGCCATCCCTACAGAAATTTTGTAGAAAAATTATTATTATTGATGTATTATTAAATTTAAAAAATTTAATTGAAATGACGTGGACTTAAAAAAACTCACCGCAGTAGAGGTAAATTGTCATCGCTTTCAGGGAAGTAGTTTTCAAAATCAGCTGGCTGAAATGGCTCACTCTCGTAGGCGATGTTATCGCCTTCACCCATGTCGTAAAGGTCTCTTGGCTTTAAATGAACGACCATGTGCCAATCCCTATGCCGCTCGTCCTCGACATAATAAACCTGATGTGCCTCTGAAGCTAGAATATACGGCTCATCATCTTGAGAAATACCAGTATGAATCGGCCGTGAGAAATTGACTGATGTGATCCCTAGGTCGTCAGTTGTCAGTCCCCGAGAAGTAGTGGTATTTGCCCACAAACACTTGAACAGCGTCACGGTGAAACGGCCTTGATAATTAAGCTCGACCACATCAAGAAGCTTGCCATACTAAGGGACGCCTCCGAACTGCATGTTGGCGTCACTGCTGCTCGCATAACTCCTTGTCCCAAATGTGCCATAAACACCCGAATTCTGTGTTTGCAATCCCTGATCCCGTGAAACCGTGCAAAACTTAAAACCATTGACATTGTATGCTGTAAACCGTTTTGCATGATCAAGAGGGCCGATTGCGAGAGCTCTGAAATCTGGTGAGTGTGGGTTGTGGTCATTTAGTATTCTGCGAGCAAACCAGCCCGGGAATTCTCTGTGGACCCTCCTATCAACTTCCGAGGATGTCTGTGTACGGATCCTGAGCTGACGCTTGACATGACTTCTGAATTCCCTGCAATTAATAATGGAAAGGCGTTAGTGAAATGAAAGTGAGAAATGTTACGAAAGATATAGATCGAATAACATACATGTGAGTGTACAATTCTTACCGTATGAAAGGCTCAACTTGAGTGCAATTAATCAAGACATGTCTATGTGCTTGGAACTTCTCAGTTGCCGTTAGTTTGAAGTTCTCAGTTGCTCCAACTGGTTTACCAACACGAGGGATAAATTCTCCTGATGTCGGCGCAGGTTCAGGACAATCGTCAACACGAGGCGGGCGGTTGAAAGCCGTCTCAAGATCATCAAAGTACCTTGAGCAAAAATATAGCACCTCATCCCCTATATAGCCTTCAGCTATACAACCTTCTGGCCACGCCTTATTCCTCACGTAAGATTTTAATTTGCCAAGGAACCTACGAAGTACATAAGAGAAAATTGATATAAAATGATGAAAAGGACGACGAGCAAACATTAAATACGGACAATAAATGAAAGCACATATTTAAAATGAGTACCTCTCAATCGGATACATCCAACGATATTGTACTGGTCCAGCGAGCTTTGTTTCATGAACGAGGTGGACTGTGAGGTGAACCATCACAGTAAAAAAGGACGGAGGAAAGATCATCTCCAAGTGACAAAGCGTAAGAATGATTTTCAACTGCAGCTGATCGAGCTCCTCAACGATCCTTAGAACACAACTTCCGAAAGAAAGAACAAAGTTCCACCAAAACGATGGAAACATCGGGAGGAAGTGTATTCTTTATAGCCAGAGGGAGTAACTGCTGCATAAGAACATGTGAGTCGTGACTCTTTAGGCCAGCAACCTTTCGAGCCTGCAAGTCGACACATCGAGAAATGTTGCTTGAATACCCATCAGAAACTTTTAATTTCTTCAACGTCGCGAGGAACACATCCTTGTTCGGTTTTGTGAGGGTAAACTTTGCCGGTGTAAATCTGTCATTCTCATCTGGCCAAGCGTCTTCACGAACTCCCATGTCGCGTAAATCTTTCCTAGCTTGAAGGTGATCTTTTGTCTTGCCGGGTTCGTTAAGCAGCGTATACAGCACATTGTCGCAGACATTCTTTTCAATGTGCATTACATCAAGACTGTGGCGAAGTAAATTAGATCTCCAATACGGAAGCGTGAAGAAGATACTTATCTTCTTCCACTGCTGAGGCGCCGAAGTCCTGTGCGTCTTTTGGCGAGTTTGTGCTGAACCGTCGCTTTTTCCAAACTCGAAGTCAAGATGCTCAAGCTGCTGTAAGATATCTGTACTGGACAAAGTCTGAGGTGGTCCTCTTTTCTCTGGTTTCCCATTGAAGCGATTCCGTTGCAATCTGAACTTATGCGTTCCATCGAGAAACCTCCGATGCCCCATAAAGCACCACTTTCGGCTGTGGGGAAGGCGCAGTGCGTCAGAGTCGAAATTGCAAGCCGGACACGCCGACCCAGTGTGCACGTTCCAACCAGATAATGTGCCAAGGCCAGGAAAGTCACTGATCGTCCACATCAAGGCTGCACGCATGTTGAACAAAGTCTTGCTGTGAGCGTCGTACGTCTCCAAGCCGACATTCCACAGGTCAAGCAATTCCGCAATAAGCGGTTGGAGATACACATCGATGTCATTGCCCGGTGCCTTTTTGCCTGGAATGATCATAGACATAATGAAAGAGCTTTGTTTCATACACATCCAGGGGGTAAGTTGTAGGGAACTAAGACTACCGGCCAAATGCTGTAACTTGTGCTAAGATTCCCGAAAGGATTGAAACCGTCGGTCGCCAACGCAAGCCGGACATTTCTAGGGTCAGTCGCAAAATCTGGAAAGTCGTTGTCAAACGTTTTCCAAGCAGCTGCATCCCGCGGATGTCTTAATTTACCGTCTTCGTTTTTATCAACGGCATGCCACCTCATGTGCTCCGCAGTTTTAGACGACATAAATAATCTTTGTAGACGAGGTTTCAAAGGGAAATACCTGAGAATCTTTGCAGGTTTCTTCTTCTGCTTTTTCCCCTTCCGAATTATCTTGTACCTCGATGTGTGACATCTCTTGCACGTCTCCCAGCTGGAATCCTCTCCCCAATACAGCATACAATCATTTGGGCACGCATCAATCTTTTGATAATTCAACCCCAACCTGTTGATGATCTTCTTGGCCTCGTAGAAGGTTGTGGGAATCTCGGCGTCGGGGAATGCATCTTGTAATAAGTCGAGCAACATCGACATTCCCTTATCCGTGATCCCACACAAGCACTTCATATAATACAATTTGATCAAGAAAGATAATTTAGAATATTTGCGACAACCTTGATATAAAGGACGATCTGCCTCATCCATCAAGCTGAAAAAATCCCGAGCTGCTTCATTCCCCATAAAAGCCGGCTCAGAGCCGTGCACTTCTTCGTTTAAGTTGTCACCTTGAAATCCAAACGCATCACGCACAGCATCGTTCACAGGATCATCTTCATCTACTTGAACGCCTACTTGAGAACTTCGAGGAAGAGCCTCGTCATATCTAACGCCGGCTTTCTCACCATGAACTGCCCAGAACGTATAGTCCTCAGGGAAAGGCTTCACAAGCAAATGTTCCTTCACAACATTTCGTGGATGCCACTTCTTGAACTTGCATTTCCGACACGGACAGACGATCTTGCCGTTATAGCTGGCGTGAGTGAATGCGAAATCTAAGAAACTGTTTAATCCGTACAAATATTCAGGAGAATTGCGCGGCAACCTTATCCATGATTTATCCATAGCTACAAGTGAGAGAGAAGAAAGTATAGAGAAGAAGATGAGTGAGAAGATAATGACGAATGCCTAGAACCTTATATTTTGAAAATCCAACGTTTATAACTTTGTAGCGGTTATTAAACCGCTACACCAACCGCTACAGAAATTCCAACGTTTATAATTTTGTAGCGGTTATATATATAAAACCGCTACTAATATTCAAGCCGTTAATTGGTGGGAAATTCAAAATAAACTTGTTGATTATTAGTAGCGGTTATATATATATAACCGCTACTAATGTTCAACGAATTAGTAGCGGTTATATATATTAAATCGCTACTAATATTAAAGCCGTTGGACATTAAATATAAAAATAATTTTCTAATTTGTAGCGGTTATACATAAGGTAACCGCTACAAATGTGCACAAAGGCGGCAAATTTCAAAATTCAAATGATTTGAGTGTTTGTAGCGGTTCTTAGTGTATAACCGCTACAAACATATATATTTGTAGCGGTTTCTGAAGGGAAACCGCTACAAATATATAAGTATATTTGTAGCGGTTATTAGTTCAAAACCGCTACAAATATATATCTTTGTAGCGGTTGAACACTAGGAACCGCTACAAAGATATATATTTGTAGCGGTTTTGAACTCATAACCGCTACAAGTATATATATAATTTATTTTTTTTTAAAATTTAGATTTAAATCATTTATAAATTATTTCAATGCGATATAATAATATACATATAATTATATAAAACACAATAAGAAAATTCTGAAATAAAATCTCATAAATATTTACAAATGTTTAAAAGAAAAAAAAATGTCCTAAACTAAGAAGCTGGGGGCTGATCCTCTGGTGCTCCCTCAGGTGGGGCTCCCTCAGATGCCGCTGGATCGGGCCGCTGCGTAGACTGAACCGCACCATCCTCATCAGCAGGAGGAGGAGCTATAGGAGGAGGAGTAGTGCTCGGGACGACGTAGTGAGGGACAGGGGGGACCGCTGGATGCTGCTCGTCCGGGAACAGCCGACCCCATGCTCCCTCGAGCATAGTGTTCGCGATCTCACGCCACTGCGTCTGCTGCGCGTATATAGCGTCTGCGTGGATCTGCAGCTGCTGCTGCTGCTGCACCTGCATCTACTGCATCTGCTGCGCCATCTGCTGCTGCAAATTTGACCGCAGCTGGTCAATCGACTCGTCCCTCCGACGTCTGACCCCTCTAGAGCTGCCAGCCTCAGAGGCGGCGCTCCTGCCGTAGATCATGCTGGGTCTGGCGCCTATCCCCATCCCCCGCACTCGTTCGGGGTGCTCAGGCTGAGCCATACCCGCCTTCAGAGGAGCCGTCGAGTCCACTGACCCCTGTGACTCCTCAGGCTGGGTCTGTCGCAGCTCAGCCTGCGACTGCTGCATCCGCTCCTGCCATTTTATGAAACAATTAATAATTACCATTTTTCATTATTAACTTGGTTTTATAAAAAATATAATAATAAATTAACTTACAATCACTGCCTCTGCCTGCTGAGAGGTCGCAGTCCCGTCACGGTGTCTGTGTGTGATGGCGTACAGCTCCGCATAGTCCGTCTGACGGTTCTCCTGCTGTGCCTTCGTCTCCTGAAACAATTACAAAACAATAATTAGTGTTATGAATTAATCAGCTAAAAGTAAGTGATATTTTGAAAACTTACCAGCTCGCTGTAGGTCACAGCGAAGGTCTTCGATCCTGCTGTGTGGTGGATCGTCTGCTGCGCCCGGATCGCGGCGTTCCTCTGAGAAAGCTCCTGGAAAAACAAATAATTAAATGTATTATAAAATTTGAAATTAAATACAAATTAAATTGAAATTATAATTTAATATTTAACAATTAGAAAATTATATATAAAAAATATAATAAATACATTACCTGCGCCTGAGGGCTCCTCCTGAACTGGACGAAACGTGCCCAGTCGTTCGGCGGCACGCCGTCCGGGACGCTCTCCTGCAGCTGCTCCAGAGGCATCGTCCCGTCCCCATCCACACTGTGGAACAGACGGTTCCTCCTGTTCCTCCAGGTGTCGCCCATCTTCACGAGGGCGTACCTCTTCCGGTTGGCTCGGACGGCAAACCGCAGCTGAAAAAAATACATTTAAATATCAATAATACTAAAAATCATAATTTAAAAAAAATAATTAAATAGAATTAATTACAAAATATATTAATTAAATAGTTTTATTTACCTGAACCACCTCCTCCCAAGCCTGGTCCTTCGGCCCCTTCGGAATGTGCCTCCACGTCGGGAAGTGAAGGGGGCACCGTATCCAATTCGATCCCAGGTCGCTCAGGAAGCGGTTGAGCAGGTGACCCCCATTGTGGATCGGCTGGTCAGTGCCCTCGTTCCACGGCACTACAACTCGCAGGGACCGGTCCATGCTGTTCAGACCGGCCACATCCAGCCTCCTCGTCGACACGTTCCCCTGCTCATCTGCACAGTTGACCGCATGTTAGATAAAATATAATTCAAAGTTAAAAAGTTAAAAAATTAAAAAATTAAATAATTTACCTTCGACCTGCACCTCAAACCCAGTGGACCGCGAAGACGACCCTCGTGGGTTGTTCTGCTCCCGAGCCTCTTCCTCATCGAGGAACTGCTCCATCTCCCTGAACCCACTAATCGGGATCTCGAACTCCTCCTCGTTGAGGAAGTCCTCAACGCTAATCTCTGGCACCTCCACCTCAGGCACCTCAGCTGCGGTCGTCGCCTGTGGGATCATCTGCGGTTCCTGTGGAGGGATGGGCTGAGATGCCTCGGTAGCCCTGCCTGCGCGCTGCCCCCTCCCTCTGCCCCCTGCCCGGCTGCTGCCACCCCGTAAATTCGGTCTGGGGACCTCAGGGGCCTTCCCCTTCCCCTTATCCTGTCCTGAAGCCATATCAACTGTACAAATTAAAAAAAAAATAGTCACATTATTATGCAAAAATATAATAAAAATACAAATATAAATAAAATACGTGTTATATACGTACCTCAAGTGTAAATACTGTGGAATACTGACCAAAAACTCCTATAGAGACGTTTGAACGCTCAAATCTCGAAGAAATCACTCAGAGAAACCTCAGGAAACAAAATGAGCAAACGGAGAAATGAAGGAGGTGGGGGGTTTAAATAGACCAGTAATTAGTAGCGGTTATTAAAATAACCGCTACTCTAACCGCTACAAATATCCAAATTTGTAGCGGTTCTACAATAACCGCTACAAATCTTCACAACGTTTGAAATTCTGTAGCGGTTATTGCCCAGAACCGCTACAAATTTGGAGTCTCTTGAAATTCTGTAGCGGTTTTCAGTATAAACCGCTACAAAATTCTGACCTTTGGTATTTTGTAGCGGTTTATGTGCATTAATCGCTACAAAATAACCGCTACAAGTTTTGGCGGGAATTTCGCGCCAAATTTGTAGCGGGTTTTTGTAGGAAACCGCTACAAAATATCTTGCCGCTATAAATTTGTAGCGATTTAGGTAAAAACCGCTACAAATGCTATAATTTGTAGCGGTTTAATATAACCGCTACAAATGCACCGCTACAAAATACCTTTTTTTTTGTAGTGTGTAAACCTTACACATCTCCCACGTTGCCTATATGAATGGGATACCTCCAGCCACTATCCACATGATCAGAACGTGGGCTGGGACAGGCAATGCGGGAGATGTGTAACTGTCTAGTAGTTCCGGAGAAGACTATTGGAGGGTGAGGAAGTAACTTAAGAGGAGGAGGAGAGAGGAGGAAAAGCTGACTTGGCTTCACAGGAGACTGGCTTTAAACCTTACTATTATATATATAGCTTAAGGTGAGTGTTCCATTTGACCTTGAATGATGAAATTCTCTTTATTAATCTTAATCATGGTGATGAGAGCTACATCTTCATGGTTTTAGATTTTTGAAAGGTGATGTTTGAGTACTTGAAAAAATTTAAAAGTTGAGGAATCAATAAACCAACCTTGGGAAGAGGAAGAGATGAGTATTTGAAGCATTTTGACATGTTCATTGTAATTGTAGGTTAAGTTTTGAGATTTATGAATTTTGCCCTGATTTTCATGTGAATTTGAATTGGATGAATTGCCTAGTGCATGGTGATGGAATTGGTGGCTTATTATGTCTTTATGTCAATAGAATTTATTTAGAACTTTGGAAAGGAAAATTGGTGTCATTGGTTAATGTATGGGAATGTGATGACCAAAAGCAAAACTTGTTGTTAGAATGTGATTTTGGATGTTTTGGGGTTTCTATTTGTTTCTTTGGGCAAAATTATATAGGAGTAGTATTGGACAAGAATTTTAGGGCCCTTGGAAGCATATTGGTTAAGTTTGGAAAATTATGTCATCTGCTGCGTTTTGGCTTCTGATAAGCCTCACTCGAGGGATCTGGGGTTTAACTCGAGTACAGCATCATGTTTTCTCTTTTCCTCCAATTTTTAGTTGCACTCCTGAGTAAAGAAAGCAAAAGTGCACTTCCTCACTTGCGAGTGATATGGGTTATCATTGGAGTGCATCTTGTCTTACTTGAGTGAGTTTGCATTTTGCACTATGAGGTCGCGTCTCAGGGAAACACTCACGGCCAAATTGTCAAGAGTGTGTTCTAGCACTCGCAAGTGTTGGGCCATCACTTGAGTGCCAGAGCTAGTGCTCGAGTTCACTTATTACTTTAGGGTTTCTGTTGCCCTCGGGTAGTCACTACTTATGCCTCACACGGTAGGACTCGGGTGAGTATGAGTCTATCACTTGAGTGTTGGGTT
The DNA here is from genome assembly GCA_963242795.1 of Inga leiocalycina. NCBI lineage: Eukaryota > Viridiplantae > Streptophyta > Magnoliopsida > Fabales > Fabaceae > Inga > Inga leiocalycina. Next base: position 32,816,082 of record OY725326.1, read on the forward strand.
CAGGACTCGAGTACTGTGATAATTTTCTATCTCAGTACTTGCTCTTAGCCAAGCACTCGCGCGAGTGAGCCGTTCTCACTTGAGTGCAAGTTGTCCCATCACTCGAGTGCATATCTATTACTCGAGTGCAAGAGCTAAAAATAAGTGTTTTCTCTTCCAAAAGGGGGTTTTGGTCAAATTTTTCCCAACCCTTTAAGCATGTGTCTAGGTTTCTAGTAGCCACCTAAAGAATTCAAATGATAACCAACCTTAAGTGTTATGAAGATAAGAATTTGGAATAGAGAATAACCTATCGTCCTTGATTTGGTTTATAAGGTTTAATATTTGCCCTGCTCGTGAACAGATGGTGCTAGAGCACACAAGGAAAGAACAAGGTAGTGACGTTTTTCCTTATACTATATGTGATACATTATATATTTGATTTATCATTATTTGTTAGAGCTTCACCCACGGCCCATCAGTGTTTCCGGTGGGAGGACCCTACCTTCAAGGTGGTGGAAATATAAGGGATGAGAAAATGTGAAAGGCGTAAGGCTATATGTGAAAGCCAAAAGGCTATTTGTGAAACCTTTACCTGCAGCCCATCGGCGGTTCCGGTGGGAGGATCGTGCCTTTAGGGCGGTATAGATATGGGGGATAAGACTATGTGATTATGTGCATATGTGGCAGCTTATATGCTGTGTTTTGTATTGCATGATGATGTCATTGCATGCTCTATGATTATGTATGGTATAGGTGATTTGTTACTACTGGGATTCTTTTGAATCTCACTTTTTCCTTTGGTTAACCTCTAGACAAGGCAAGTGGCTCCAAGGGGAAGGAGATAACCAAGGGCGGATAGGACTCCTTAGGGAGGTTTATATTTTGGTTGTTGGTTATTAATTTTGGTATTGGGATTACTGTACTTATTTGGGATGTAAATATTAAAATGGTTTTGTGTAATCCCCTAAATGGGAATTATAAACCTTTAGTTTATATATAAAACCCGGGGGTTGCCGGGATTTTGCTATACACTCTGATATATAAATGTGATTTAACCACTCAGGGTAATTATATTCGAATTGTGAAATTGAGACCAGGTGTAAAAGAGATTTTGGAAGAAATTTGTAAAAACCCTATCTCAAGGATAGGTTTGGAAATGGAATTTTATTAACCGTTAGTCTCTAATTCATCTTAATTACGTATTTTCAAATCATAATTACTGTTCATAAGGCAGGGGGTTACACTTCATGTTCTTCATACTCCCTCTAAATTGACGTGAACAGATCTAAAATTAGAGAGAGAAGAGTTGAGAGAGTTTAGAGAGAGAAAGAGAAGAGAACTTGCAAGGTAAGCCTATTTCTCCGACAATCTAGTTCCTAACGCATATAACTCTACTCCTAAGCTTCTCTTTCATGTACTTCAAGGTTGTTGGAACTCAAATCTGTTGTTTAAAGAGTTAGGGTTCAGCCATACTTAGAAAAGCTAGAAGGAAGTGAAAGGTAACTTCCAAACCTTCATATATTGTTTGTTCTGGCTGTTGTGGACAATTTAATCGGTGAAATTTCATCGGATTGTCTTTTGTTTGAATTTTTGGAAATGACATGGCCTAGGGGTTATACTGCCCAAATTGGTACTAATTTGTAGTTGTAACCTAATGGAATAGTCAATAAAGTGGTTAGGAATATAAAGGAATACGTTTACGAAGCTGAAATCGCAAAACACCGATTTTCCTCATGAACATGTATATTTTGGCCAAGGCTATTAATGGTCCTTAAAGTTGGATTTTCAATGATTTTATGGTTCTATTGAGTTCAAGAGATAAAATTAGGCGGGGTTACAGTTGATCACTTTTTTGGAAAAGGACGAAAAAGTATAATTACGAAAACGCCCCTGAAACCCTTAAAATAGGGCTACCAAGGGTAATTTTGTAATTTGACATTGAATTTGACAATTTCAAATCTGAAAATGGATTTTTTGAGTGAAAATATGTCAAATAGCCCATGTCAAAATTTCAAGAAAAGTACAGTCGGGTCGGGTACAGCAGGGCCCAACCTGGTCCCTAGGGGCATACATTTTAGTAATTTTTAAATATAGACTCATATAACCCTCCATAAACATTATAGAAGTGTCTAAATGATACATTTGGAATTGTAGGATTGAATATGGAGCATGAGATGTTTGCACATAGATCAAGGACTATTTCTGTTTAGCAAAAGGGGCACAAGGTAGGGAACTTATCTCTTCTACATATACTGGGTATTTGTACTGGTGTATTGATGCGTGTTATTGCTTTGCTTCTTTATGTAAAACATATATGAACGATTTAAGCTCTGTTTCTATTTATGCCATGGCCATAAGTATGTTGTTTGTTTGAAACATTGAGCTCGTAGATATGTTATTATGTGAACATGAGTTATGTAATGTGTTAGATCCCATATGTTTTGATGATAACAAAGATTGGATCAATGATATGAAAGGATTTGATGACAAACACATGAATTTGAACAAAGTGGCAAAGCATTACTTGAAGTAAGCACTGGAGCAATAAACAAATTTTGTTAAGGCTAACTCGAGTAGCCACTCAAGTAAGGTAAGCCATTACCCGAGTAGCCACTCGAGTAATCATAGAGAATTTCATCCAGTAAAGCACTACCAAAATTTGGAAGATGTTACTCGATGGACCACTCAAGTAATCTGCAAAGTTATATAAACCATTACTCGAGTAAGCACTCGAGTAACATCATTTTCACGAGCATTACTCAGGTAGCCACTCGAGTAACTAGGTAAAAAATCTTCAGTAGCTCTCAGCCAAGAAATGCAACATATTACTCGAGTAACTAGGTGAGAAAAAGGTATTACTCGAAAGGCCACCCGAGTAATCAGTGGAGTTATTTGAAGCATTAATCGAGTAGCCACTCGAGTAATCAGAAAGCAAACTCTCGGCTAAGAATTTGATGCAATTACTCGAGGGAGTAATCGAGTAATCTACCAAGTTATTTGAAATCTACTCAAGGGACCACTCGAGTAAGGTGTGAAGAAAAGTGAAGGCCACTCGAGTAACCACTCGAGTAATCAATTTACCAGAGACAACACCCGAGTAACTTATGAGGAAAAGAAATGGCCACCCGAGTAGCCACTCGGGTAACCAGGTATTTCGAAGGTTTGTGATATATCTCACTCCATGTCTTACCCGAGTAATATCTTATGAAAAATGTTAAATTAGGCACTGCCATATTTTTGATAGGATTACTCGAGGGACTACTCGAGTAACATACATGATCACTCAAGTAGCCACTCAAGTAAGGCAATCCAGAAATTATGTTTTTCATTGAATGTCTATTGATTTGTTATCTATATGATTAACTCTTCAATGCATTAGTATCCTAAGTACATTTACAGAGAAACAATGAAGAGATAATGCAAGAAGTGAAAAGTCAAATAAAAGTCTGAACGTTCACCTACCGCTACCTACAGCAAACGGATAGTTTTCAAATTCGAAGAATAATCAACCGTTGCTGCGCAACTCTAACGGACATGTTTGAATTGCTTCCAACGGACACTACAAATCATCTATATATATGGAGCATTCAAAGAGAAGCAAACAAGATACAAGAACTGAGAACACACATCGATCAATACACTCTTAGTGCTTTGTTTTCTTATACTCATTCATTGTACTTCATTGATTATATATTTGCTCTGTGAGAGAGTTTTTCATTACAAACTCAATATTTGTTATTGAGACAACTTAAGGTAGTGGAACCTTAAGTTGGGGATAACTCCCGGTGTACACTTTGGTGATATTTCCCTTTGCTCTCAACTGCTTTAAATATTCAATTAATTTTCCTATACGCAAAGGAATTTCTGGTATCACCCAATTCACCCTCCCTCTTGGGTGAAACGCTTGCACTAACATAATGCAAGCATGTCATGCATTAAACACTTATTTTGCATGCATATTGGTACTGTTTTCCTACTGAGATTCTCTCGAATCTCACCCTCCCCTGCTAATAATTTAGACAGGAGGTGACAGAATATATGCTGAGAACAAAGAAGTGAATTGTATGAGAGGATTGCGATGGTGGAACGAAGACGGGAATATGTCGCAATTTCACTGGGACTGATTTAGACACCCTAGAGCCATATGCGGCTACAAGGTTTGTAAATATTATGTGCGAACCCCTATGGGGAATTTCTGTAATCATGCACATATTATCAGTATATTTATGCTATTCATGTGTCGCCTACTGAACCCTGCATTAATATTGCACTGCAAGTAAAAAATAAGTAAGGGTATAACACTTGGTATGCAAATAATACATTTAACACCTCATCAGGAGGGTCAAGTAAAGAAACAAAATTACAATCACTACACAAACTCAAATCAGCAAGTCTGTCGGCCACTTGGTTCCCTTCACGAAAGGTATGAGTCACACAAATCCTCCAATCACCTTGCAAAATCTCAGCTATCCTCATCTGCAATAAATCCTTACCTTCACCACTATCACTTAATGCAGATAATACAATTATTACCGCCTTTGAATCCACCTCAATAACTAGCTTCCTGACACCCAACTCCTTAGCAGTTCTTAAACCCCATAGTGTCCCCCACATCTCTACACAAAAAGCACTACACATTCCAATTTTCATAGCATACCCCTTTTTCCAAATCCCTTGCCAGTCCCCTATTACCCCACTACACCCTGCCAAACTAAAGTCACCTCTAGCAGCACCATCAAAATTAAGCTTTAACTACTCAGTGGGAGAAGCCAGCCAACTAATATTCACAGACTTCCTCTTTCCTCCCAGCTGCTCAGATAGCCTAACCAAGTTATCCATCTCCCACACACACCTATAAATATTAAAGCCAAGATTTGTCGGGCATGTCAAATCTTTCCTCAAAAAGCATTTTATTCCTCCACTGTCACTGCCACCAAACAACTACCCCAAACATATTAGCCCATACACTATCTTGACCCAAATTTTGCAAAATCCAGTCCTTAAGTTGCTTATTAAAGAAATCACCCCCACCTTAGAACCCCCACACATCTCACCAAACATCCCTTGCATACCTGTAGTCCTTTAACGCATATAGTAAGCTCTCGTCTTCTTATGAAAGCGACTACAGCTAGTAGAGCCTCCAATAATTCTTGATCTTTAACCAATAGTGAGCAACCTGTCATGCAAGCACAACCACAAGTGTATTTGAACTCTACGTGTCCCTTTCCAGCGCCAAATCTTTTTCCAGTCAACCTTAGAACACACTCCATCCTCTTTTTTAACCCTCTTATACTTATCATCAACATTAAATTTACTCCCACTCCCCCTTGCCATCTCAAGTTATCATTCCCAAGATTAGTACAAGCAGTAGGTACAGCCCTTAATTTCAACAAATCCTACTCACCAAGGTAATCTTTTAGAAAAACAAATTCCCACTCACCTTTTCAACAAATGCTTCAGTGGGTTCTTGGCACCTCAGTACAAGCAAGTTCCTACACCTGGACACTCGCTCCCCCTTACAAGTTGTAATTCAATCCCAACTCAAGGTTCCACAAACTTAAGTTACCTCAATAACAAATATTGAGTTTGAATGAAATATCTCTCTTACAGAGTAAATAAGAATCACTGAAGCATAGAATCACAAGTATAATGGAAAACAGAGTAATGAACTTGATGATACGTTCGTAAGTGTGTTCTTGTGTTTCTCTCTGTTCAGATGTCCACATATATATAGATACGTTGGTAATGATTGCTGGAACATATTTCTTCATGTCTGTTGGAGCGTGCGCAGCCATTATTGACTTTTCCAGTTTTTGAAAAACATACGTTGCAGTAGGTGATGGTTGGTTGACATTTGAGTGTTGCTTTTGACTTTCCTTATTTGGTAAGATCTCTTCATTGTTTATCTGTTGAAATGCTTAGTATACTAATATAATGAAAAGTAAATCAAATAGGAAACAGAACAATGACCGTTGAAATGATTTCAAACTTTCTGGGTCTGCTTACTCGAGTATCACATGAAGGTTACTCGAGTACTTACTCGAGTATCATCGGGAAATCTTAAATTAACTTCAAGTCAATGAGCAAATACAAGAATACTCGGGTAGTGCATGGAATAACCAATTTTCAAACCTTTGGAAATATCTGTTTACTTGGGTACCTACTCGAGTAGTGCACTCATAACTTTATAAGATACTCGGGTACCAACTCCAGTAAACCTTCGAATTAACTTGTGGTTACTCGGTGCTCTACTCCAGTAATGTTGGCAGGATTTCAAGGCCGAGAGCACTTACCTTGTTACTCGGGTATGGACTCGAGTAATTTACACATTTGTGCAACGGTTACTCGGGTACCACCTCGAGTAATTGTACTTTTTGTGCATAACTTACCCTAGTAATGACTGGAAGTTTACCTTGAAAATATTTCTGCATACTCGGGTACTTACTCGAGGAATCCACTTAAAATACAACATTAGATACTTGCATACTAGAGTAAGGACTCAAGGAAAATGAGATAAAAAGAAATCAAGTTAATCGGGTACCACCTTCAAGTTTTAACTTACCTTAGTGCGTTACTCGAGTAGCTCCTCGAGTAACATTAGCAGTAGTACTAAGTGCCGAGAGCTCCACATTTTCAGAAACAGAGTTACTCGAGTAGCTACTCGAGTATCATTGGAAACTTGAAGGCAACTGGAAGTTTTTCACATGGTTACTCAAGTAGCGCCTCGAGTAACATTGGCAGGCCGAGAGCAACTCCAAGTTTTTACCTGGTTACTCGAGTAGCTCCTTGAGTAACATTGGCAGGCCGAGAGCACCTTGAAAATACTTACACTATTACTCAAGTACTTACTCGAGTAACGTTGGGAGTTTACTGGAAGTTGTCTCTGGTTACTTCAAGTTTTGTCTCATTACTCGAGTAGCTCCTCGAGTAATGCCTTAGAAAACTTGCTTCTGATCAAGTTCCTCAGCATTTTCTCTTGGTCTTTCATCATTACTCCAATGCTTACTTCAAGTGATGCTTGTTCCTGCCATTACTTTGTTCAAACTTGTTTATTAATCATTTCCTTTTTAAACCATTCTTTTGTTATCATCAAAACATGAGATCTAACACATAGATCATTCCAGAAGCTGATCTTGCTGCCATCTCTGCAGTCCCAAGCAACCTGTTCAACTATATCCCCCCCATATACCTACTAGACTCTTCCACAAGCATGAGTCTTATTCTTTCGTAATATACTCTTTAAATAGATCTGCTTCCCTTCCATACTTCTCCCTTAATATAACCGAGACTATACCTTTTGGCTTGGCTGACACATTCCAAGTAAATTTGCTAATTAAAGCTTTATTCATAACTTCTATATCCTTTAATCCATAACCCCTCTTCTCCTTAGCTGAGCACAGGTATTCCATTTCAGGGCATGGACCTTCCTTTGATCCACTGAGGAGCCCTAAATAAAATCCCTTTGAATTTTCTTTATCTCTTTACAAACCCCTACTAGAATAACCACATGCTGCATTGAGAAAATAGCTACTTGAGAAGTTACAGATTGTACCAGAGTTAACCGACCTACTAGGGACAGACTTTGCTTCTTCCAACTACTAAGCTTTGATTGGACTTTACTAATTAGGAATTGAAATCTTTTCTTTGAGTCGGCCATTTGTAATACAAGCACCCAAATACCTTCCAAGTTCCTCTTTTCTTAAGAAACCCCAAACTGTACATAACTCCTCTTGTTCCCTTCTATCCACATTCTTATAGAAGAATATACTAGTTTTTTTGTTTGTTTACTTTTTGTCTCGATATCTTCCTAAAATGATCAAGGCAATCCATCATATTTCATAACTCCCCCACATCAACATCAGAATAATATCAAGTCATCTGTGAACATCAAGTGGGATACCAGCACTTTTCTTCTTCCAAACCTTAGCTGGTTCCACAACTTACCACCTATTACATCCGCCACCATATGTGACAACTTTTCTATACCCAACACAAATAGATAAGGAGAAAGTGGATCCCCCTGCCTTATTCCCTAGAAGGTCTAAACCACTCACCTTTCTCTCTATTCCACAATATCGACATATTTACTGTGGTTATACACCACTTAATTAACCTCAACAAATTATCAGGCACCCCAATCTCAGTAAGGATCTCCAATAAAAAGCTCCAGCTCATAGGATCATATGCCTTTTCCAAGTCAATATTGATGGCCAAAACCCTTTCCCCCTTCATCCCATTCATAATGTATGTGGCTTCTTTGGCAATAACTTGTTATCATGGATACTTCTCCTCGGTATAAAACTAGCCTAATATGGCGATACAAGTTTATCCATTAAGCCCCTCAATCTTCACACCATAATCTTCGTAATTCCTTTATACAACACATTATAAAGAGCAATGGGCCTAAAGTGAGTCACCAGTTCCAGGCTATCTAGCTTTGGGACCATGACAAGTAATGTCCTATTAATCTCTTCAACAATCTCCGGGTTTGCCCACACATCTTCTACATACCTACATACACTTCTACCCACAATCTCCCAATTACGTTGATAAACAATAGCCTAAAACCCATCCTTATTGGGGTCTTTGAAACTACCCATGCTGAAAAAAGCACCCTGAATTTCAGATTTTTGCAGAGGTCTCCCTAACTTCCTCAAATCATCCTCATCAACTTAACCCCACCTTTGCTTTGTGTAATGCCATTCTCTACTAACTTCCTCTTCCTTAAATAATTGCTTATAGAAAACAAGAATCAACCTCATTAATTCACTCGCATATGTAACCCATGCTCCCCTATTATTTTTCAGCATAACTATCTTATTCCTCCTCCTCCTAACAATAGTTTTCATGTGATAATACTTCGTCTTTCAATTACCCTGCTCTATCCACATTCCTCTTGATTTTTGGTACCAAAGCACTTCTTCTTGATGCAAAGTTTCAGTCAGCTCTAGCTGCAACTGCTTCTCTTCCTCTACTAACCTTTCATCCTCCTCCACTCTATCATTTGTTGTATTCTATAAATTTTCCTATTCAACTCCTTCCTCTCCTCCACTCTCCCAAAAACCTCATTGTTCCATACCTTCAAGCTTCCCTAGAATCTCCTCAGATTCCTTGGAATTTCTACCGATACATTCTAATTGCTTCTTAACATCTCCTTGAACTATCATGTAATAACCAAGCTGCCTCAAAATGAAAAGGTCTTCTCCTAGTAAAGTTCTTCTCAGGACTTGTATCTAATAACAATCGGTGATGATTAGAACAAGACCGAGTAATAGCCCTTACAGAAGCATCTGGAAACTGCCTTTACCACTGCATATTGCAAAAATAGTGATCGAGTCTCTTATAGATGCGTTCATACCCCCCACTTAGGATGCTTCCAAGTAAAAGTTGGCCCTTTCATAACCATATCCAACACACCCCACTCTTTAATAATCCCACAGAATCGATTACATTTCTGAATATTTATTCTAGCTCCTCCCTTTTGCTCCCTTGGATCAGCAATTTCATTAAAAATAGCCGGCTAGACACCACTTCCCACTCATTTGCTCAACAATATTTTTGATGTTTAGCCATAATGATTCCCTTCCTTCCTCTTGCTGACACGCATATACCGCAGTAAAGTACCATTCCTCTACTGTGCCTACACCAAAACAATAATGAATAAACTGTTCATTTCTCTCCACAATCTTCAACTCAAGGGTCTCCTCCTTCCACAATAGCCATATGCATCTTGCAAATCCCCTTGCATCAACTATCTCCAAAAATCCAAACCCAAACTTCTTAATTAACATTCTTGCCTTAACACCGCTCACTCTAGGCTCAAGAAGCACCACCATATTAGCTCTGAACTTACTGCCCATATTCCTTAAAAAAGTCGCAAAACCCTATTTGATGGCCCCTTTACAATTCCACACAATTATCTTCATTGCAACCAGCAAACTAAACCTTATCGGCCATCCTATCACCCCCCACCTGGTTCAAAGTACCATGGCTACACCTATCTTCTCCACCTATTACCTCCCTTGTTTTAACAGTGTCTACCACCATCCTAACAGAATCTCCCTACTCAAACGTATTCATAATTACATTATTTTTCCATACAAACCTCTTCCCTACTACATCTTCCACCTCCTCACCTCGACCCTTACCCTTCCCACTGCTAGAGCCAGCTAGTATCTCCTTTATACCCCTCCTCTCACCACTTTTTGATGAACTCCCCTTAAGAATAGACCCCCTTCCTATCCGCATATGAGTTCTACCAATAACCCTTTGTGTTAGTACCTTACTAGTATGTTCCATCAAAGGCCTCCCCTACTTCACAACATTTGACCCAATGCCAAGTGCAGCAAATCTGTTGTTTTCTGTCCTCTCCTCCCCATAAAACCTAGCCCTCCTTTACCGCCATAGCTTTTGAACAATCTTCTATGGACTCTCCTAAACAGCTTCTACCACATTTCCTCTCTCTACACTAGCAGTTACATCCTCCCTCACAGCACTAGATTCCTTTTCCTTTTGCCTCTTCAAAAACCCCCCATAATGTTCCCTGACATGACCAATTATCCCACAATGCAAGCATAATAGATTCATATACTCATATTCAACTTACTGAATCATGCCATCAATACTAACTTGAGGAATTAAAGGCTTAGACAAATCCAATTCAATATATAATCTAGCAAATTTACCCCTCCCTCTCTGGGCAGTAGGAACATCCACCTTAATAGCCTTTCCTAACACATTCCCTAAATTAAATAGGAATTTCTTATCATAATGAGTAGCTGGTAAATCAAGAAGCCTTACCTAAACCACAACACGGTCCACCACCTCAGTCTTTGGATTGAAGTCAGCTCTCCATGTCATCACACTCAAATAGCAACTAGCTACCACCAATGGTCTACCAGTTAGTGCTCTGTCATAGTCCTCTTGACTTTTAAACTCGACGAGATAAAAATCATTTGGGAGATCATAAACACGTATCTTCCCTGCTCTGGCCCACAATTGTCTGAACTTTTTTTAAAGAAAATCATAATTAGGCATAGCACCTAATAGTTTCACAATTAACATATTTCTAAAAGGATTCAACAACCTTTCTTTCTCAACGTCATCCAAAACAATCTTCGAACACAAGGGAATGCTCAAATCCACCAAAATTCCTTTAGTCGGCTCCTTAACCTCCTTGAAACTAGTGCTAATTTTACCTCCTTTATCCCCTGACTCATCGTCCAGTTCGCACCAAGCCGGCAGCAAATTCTTCAACAAAGAATCCATATACTGCAGTCGAACTTCCTTTATCCTATCATCCTCCATTAAATCCTCCATCCGAGCCTTTAATACCTCCTTTCACAAAAATTTCACATTCTCTACTTTCCCTTTCTGCCTTTTTCAATCCATCCTTGTATCCTCCATTGCCCTCACCTTCGAAGGTGTGGCTCTGCCAAAAACAAACTCCATCTCACAAATCCCTTGTTCCGCACAACAAGAAAACAGAGAACATTCTTTATCTCCGCCGTAGTGGGTGGCGGAGCAACTCATAACACTTTAACAACCCTTGTTCACCCTTCGCACATTCTACCAACCACTATCACTCGCACCTTTCGTTCAGTGAAGTTTGAGCCCTACCTATATGTGGTTGCCTTTATGTGGTCGTGGTATGGTTATTGGAAAATTAGTTTAAGTCATAGTGTACATATTTCAATTGAATTATTCTAGGAGGGCTCTAGCTTACATTCTAGCATTTTGAACCCATATAATGAGGCTTGGTTAAAGAGATTTTAATAACAAATTTTCATTTTTATTTAACCATAAGAGAAGATGTAAGTTGTAACAAATGTTACAATCTCATTTGAAAAATCAATATCAATTATCAATAATTAATTAAAACACAATTTCTTAAATGGAATCAACTAGTCACTACTCCCCATCCTTATTATAAATTAAAGCACATCTAACCATCTCACCTAGAATAAAGTAGAGGTGGCTAAGTTTTACAAATGAAACAAATTTCAAAATGTGTCATATTTAAAACCATAAATTACATCATGATAAAATAGAAAAATTGCAACTAACTTTATATATATATATATATATAATTTTTAACAAATATAATTAATATCTCGATGGACTGCACATATAATTTATTTTTATTAATATTATTATTATTTTGGTTAGTCAATTAATAACATGAAAGGTCTGTTTGGTTCAATAGAGAGAACGAGATAAGAGAGATTTTAATGGAAGGTGAGGGTTGAGATTTTAATTTTTACCTTCTTTATATTGATCAAAGGAAAGGAAGGGTAAAATTTTGATGTTACCTTAGTCGGTTTAACATAGGAGGGGAGGGGAGGGATAATACTTTTATATCGACAATTTTGCCCATATAATTATTGTTATATTTATACTTATAAATATATTTATATTTTATAGTATTTTATAATTGTAAAATAATTATAAGGTCTGGAATAAGATATAAACTTCTCTCTCAATGGTGAAAACGTCAAAAATATGAAACTTTGACCTATGACTTAAAAAAAATTTTTATTTAAAAATTCAATTAAAAAAAAAGATGATCCAAAATCAGAACATATCAAAAATTTCCTTTTGATTGTTGGATGCACATTTGGGCCTTCAAACGTGATCTCAAACACACCCAAAAGTGTTGACAACTTCATAGGTTAACTATAGAATAATTTCATTTCATATTTATATTTCTTATGTATATATTTTTTCTCATTAAAGTTAATATACCTACATATTTTAATTAAAGCCCCTAACATTTTATATGCATTTTTCTCATGGCTATTTCATTTTTCTTCGCTTTGAAATTTATGGATACGAGTTGTTAGAGGATGGGAAGGACACTAGTAGGCTCCATGAAATTTGGAATTTTCATTTTCTTTTGACCACATGAATGAAACTTGAAAACATATAAAAAAGGGAAAATCCCTTAAAAAGAACTTTTAAATCATTAAAAGACAGAAAGATGCTCTAAATTTCAATAATCCTGTAGAGATGCTAATGACTGAATTGGAATTTACAAATTTAGAGTAAAAAATTTTTTTACCCTTACTTTTTTTTATTAAAAAATCAATTACCCATACTACAACAGCCAGTCGGCAGCCGGGTGGCCCTTTGATCATATCATATTTTGATATGTTCTTTTCATGATTAATTTGGGGATTTTATTCCATTATTACATGATTTAATACTTATGTGAGTTAGGCACCTTTGCATTGAATTTAGCACCATTAAGGGTAAAATGGTCATGAATTGTTAATTTAATTATGCAATTGTTTCCTTGGACTTTTGATGCTACCTTGTGTTTAATATTGTATTGTAGGAACTTGGAAGAAATCGGAGTGAAAGCTAGAAAACAAAATAGAAGACCCAAATTAATGTTGCTGAAAGGCCCCAAATTCAGAAATGACAGAAAAGGACTACAAATTAATGACATTTTGGTACCATAATTTAAAAAATGCCAATTTGGTGCCTATGAAACTGCTGTGTTTTTTGTACCATTAAATAAGAAATAAGGACTCTTTTCATATGATAGAGGCCTGAGACTTGTGAGGGGAGAGATAGAAGAGGCGACTGCAACTTAAACCTAGAAGGGAGAGGCGGATTCGAAGGAGAGGAGGATGACTGTGAACTGTGATTTGGGCAGAAGGTGAAAAGAGACCATTGAACCTTCACCACTATCGTTCTTCACCGTTAATACTTCTCCACTTCCGTCGACTCTCTTTTAGGCTACCACCATCACAATTCATTGCCGGGGAGCCTATTTTGCCTCCTTAGTTAGCTAAGTGTTAGTTTTGTTATTGATTGGGGTTACTTGTGTGAGCTAGTTAGAATTTTAGCTTTTAGTGTTTTTGGTTTGTCTAGTTTAGGTTTAAGTTTTGGACATGTGCATAGTTGTTCTCTATAGCATTTTCCTTGTATTTGCATAGAATATAACAAAAAAAATTACTCTATACATAGATAATTGCATATAGACAGACACATACATATACTCCATTGCATCCATTGCATTTTGCATTATTTTCTGTTCCTTCAAGTTCCTCACTGCTTTCATTTGGTCCTCTCACTATCCAATTGTGTTGTTGGTGTTTTTACCATCTTAGTGGAGAGTGCCATTTACTTTTGAGCTTCTGAAGAATTAAGGCTTTGTCGGCTTTTATGCCTTGGTAACCTCTTCAAAATTTAAACCAAGGATTGCAATATAGGGTACAATCCCGGATCGTCTCTCGAAGAGCATTTTATTAATTACCTAGAAACTAAGTGCAATGATTGACATAAAATGAGTTAAAAATGATCTTTGAGCTTTTTATCTAACAACTAAATTGCAATTAAACTAAAATGCTTTTAAAACTAATATTTTTGGATTTTTGGAATAAAATTGATATGGAATGGAAATTGGTTAGAAATGCAAATGATGAAGATGCTCTTGGAAATGATTTTCAATGGCTATCCTTGCTCAATTAAAATATTAGGGGAGTTAATTCACTAAGCTTCTAATATATCAAACATCAATTACCATTGAGTCTAGCATCACAAGAGAGGAACCCCTACCCTTGAAATGCTATTAAGCCCTCTTAGTGTAATGAGTTTCTCTAAGTTTTCTAATATACCAAACCCCAATTACCATTGAGTCTAATGCTCAAACTCATGAACCCATTTATTTAAGCATTATTAAAACCCCTTAGAGAGTGATTATGGAATAAGCAATGCATTTAGGTTCAACTACAATTCCAATTCAATCAAACTATCCAACAATACCATGTTAAATAGATAGAAACAATAGAATCATAGATAAACATATATATAACCATATATATTGATGAGCACAAATCCTCATTACAAATTCCAAATCACAACAACTCAATCTATAGAATAAAACATAACTAAAATTATAGTCTCAATATATAAATGAATTCTTAAACCTAAGAAATCACAAATATAATGAACTATAGATAAAATAAACTCCCCTTTGAGAAAGCATATGTGAGCTCAAGTCATCTCCAACTCATCTCCAAGAGCACAAAATTGCCTAGCTTATCATGTGAATAACTTCTAGAAATATAACCACACTCTGATTCAAATTCCCAGTCATGAAATCACATATTAAAAATGACAAATCAGCATTTAATCAATTGAGCATTGGGGCTAGATTTGAATTCAGAAACAGAACAGAAAGAATCACGGCTGAGATGATGCTGGAACAGAGAAGATTTGATGCTGGAAAAATGTAAGACGAAGGAGGAGGTAGTCGGTGAAGTTGCCAGCAATCTACAATGAAGAGGTTCACCGGTGTTTGGGCTTTTGCAGGTTCTGTCTCTCTGGTTGCCGGCGGCGATGGCAGTGAGGGTGAAGAATGCCGCCGGCGACAAAGAAGAGAGGAAGAGAATGATGGTCTTCAGCGCTGGTTCTCTGGTTCTGCCCTCATGATCTGCGATGATGAAGCGTTTATATCATTCTCGATGATGATCCGATCCTAGTCTGTTGCGGCGCCCACTCTCGCCAATCACAAACTTCAGCGTATCCATTTCCCCATATCCATTAGACAAGTCCAGCGGGTCGGGTCCCTATTTCAATTAATTTTTATTTATTTATTTGGGCTTTCTAATCTTTGCAGCTCCTTGGGCCTTCTCTTGATTTTTTCTTCTTCTTTCAACGGCCCAAATCCCACAGCCCAAATCTGCTTTCTTCCTCTTTTATTTTTTTTTTCACTTGGCCCAATAATTTGAACCTCCAAAATCTTAAATTTCCTTCTCCAACACCTACAATGCAAAAATTAAGCACAAGTAGCATTAAAAGTCCAAGAATCAATTGTACAAAAATAATTAATAATTTTGATCATTTTGCCCATAATTACCATTAATTCAAAACAATTGTTCCTAACCAAAATTAATGCTTAATCATGCAATAATGTCCCAGAAAATACATTAAAATCCCAAATTAATCATGAAAAATTCATATAAAAATATGGTGCAATCAGCTTCCTGAGCTGACTCCTCATGCTTTTAGGTCTCAATGGTATGTTGAGAAGTTGGTTTCAAAGCTTTTATGTGCATCCATTGATCCATACCTTTTGAACATTCTATCATGTTTTGTTGCATGTTAGAATTGGACAGAATTTTGGAACCTGATTTCAAACTATTCAGTAAGTTGCATCTAATTTGATTCTTACTGCACCTAAATTTTTGGCTAAATTGTGCTTGAATTTTGGTGGAGAAATTGTTGCTCTCATTATCTTGCTTAATTACCCTCATTGATGTCTTTCTTGAGAGTATTTTGCATTGTTGATTACTGAGATGGTTGTGATCATTTTGATGTTGGTTGATGGTATTTGTTAAGCTTTTGTTGGTTGTTTAGTGGACTTGTTTGAACCTCATCGTTGCTGCTGTGTATCATCACTCAGTTTTATGCATAAATGCATTATTTATTGTGTCAAGAAGCTTGCTGTGTGTAGAGCCGAGAATACGGGCCGGCCTGTGAGGCCCATTTGCTAAAAAGTACAATATTTTTTAGGCTCTCGGCCCTACAGGGCTGGCCCTTCACCGGCTCGGGCCTAAACGGGCTTAAACTCATTTTAATTCAAAAAAAAATTTCTTTTTCAAGTTTTACAATTTATTTATTTTTTTTTAAAATTGAGATATATTATTTTTAAAACTCATAAATTTTTAGTTAAAATAATCATCTAATGTCTAAATTAGACTATTTTTTAAAGTTTAAATTAATAAATCATTGTAGAAAATAAAATAAATCAAACCAATTAATAAGTGTTTGCCTTTTATTAATACTCTATTAGGTACTTAAGTGTCTCTCATATTGATAATTTGATATAATGATATTATATTTATTAATTTATTTTAAAAAAATATTAAATGGGCCTAAAAGGGCCGGCCCTCAGGGCTGTAAGGCCAGCCCTACAGGGCCGGCCCTTTTAGGCCCGCTTCTCTTTTTAGCCTCTAAATCATAAGCCCGGCCCTTGAAGGGCTCGGGCCTAAACGGGCCGGCCCGAATTCCTGACTCTAGCTGTGTGTGGTTATAGGTTTTTGACTTTGTCCATTAATTAATAGCTGTTACACCAACTTATACACTTGCACCACCTTTATAATTGCTAGTTTATATCAGATTGCCACTCTGGGTCTATATACACTTTAAATTGCATTAAACTGGCATTTTTTATAACTTCATTCATGCATTACTTTGAATTTGTCTTGGTCTCTGTATATGTTTCAATCTTGAACTCTGCATCAGATTTAGTTGGGAAAATGTTGCTGAGAATTTTGAGATCATTCAGTGTGTAGGTGGTTTTTACTGTAAAGACCAATTTTGGAACTTGATTCCTCAACTTGTGCATAGCATAGAGCTTTCAAAATCTTTGAGCATGAAATTGTGTATAACCTGGGCAGCAAAAGTTTTTGAACTCATTTTTTAAAGTGCGTGATACATTGCAAACATGATTGTTGCATGTGGTGTTGAACCTTATCTTGGATTAATTTCTGCACTTGTGTATTGTGTCTAATTTGGCTATTTTTTTTAATCCAAGAAGTGATTTTGCTATCACTGGATCTGAAATTATTTTGATTTTTTGTGTTGAACTGCAGCACATTGGTTACTGGTATGAATTTCATTTGTTGAGAAAAGATATATATTACTGAGTTGTTACTTCATGGTTTTAATTGCTTTCATTTGAGCTTTGAAACTACTTTCATTTGCATTTTCTGATGAGTTTCAAACAGTTAAAGAAGTGAGAAATTGGAATTGTTTGAGAGGAAGTTGCTATCACAGGATATTCCTTTTAGTGCTGTTATAACTCCAGCTTGTTGTCATTGGTGTGCACCTACTGCTAAACTGAATTCTTGGTGGAATTGGATCTTGATCACTATCATTACTAAACGGAGATTATTTTTGGTGTGACTAGTGCTTGTTTATCATTACTGTCATGATTTTTGAGCTCTCATAATGAATTTTCTGTGAAAAATCTATGTGGAAAGTTGTAACTGTCATAAGCTTTTGTGATTCTCATTTCTATGATTCTTTGGAATCTACTTGCATATGGTTCAACGGAGAATTTATTATTGATTTTGTAATATCTTGAATTGTAATTTAGGGCTAATGACTTTCCAAGTGGTGTAACTACTATTAATTAAACACTTTTGGCATATATAATGTAAATTGTGATGTAAAATATGCTTGAAGATGATTTAGTAAATGTTGTGATAATTAGGGGAAAAATAGGAAATTGACGACCAATTGGTTAGTTACCGAAGAGGAAACTCCTTGGTAATTTAAGGATTAATGGCTAGGATTGAGTGATCAATGGGGTGGAATTCCATGCATGTGAGTTCATGTGTGATCATGGAAGGTGAACCAAGATCATGACAAGTGGCATGTTTTGGACCATAGAAGATGATCAAATATTCAAACTCCATTTTCTCTCTTCTCTCTCCCTCCAAGTCGGTTTTGAGCATGGGAATGAGGGAAAAATCTGCATCATTATCATCATTTCATCTTCTCTCTCTCCATTTCTCCATTTTCGTTGAGCAAGGGAAGAAAAGAGAAAGTATAAAGGTAATATTTTGACTTGCTAGATGTCTTATAAAGCTCAAGTTCTCTTCTTTAATATTATTCATGATGTTGAGGGCTTCATTGCCATGGTTTCATAATTTTGAAATGTGGTGTTTTAGTGCTTGAACAAATTTGAAAGTTAGAGAATCAAGGATTTGGTCTTAGCAAGTTAAAGATGTGAGCATTTATGGCATTTTGATATATAAGTTTTGATTTTTGGTTAAGTTTTGATATTTGTGGAATTATGCCCTGATTTTCATGTAAATCTGAAATGAGAGAATTGGTTAGGTTATTATGGTAGAATTGGTAGCATAGTGTATATTTGAGCTATTAGAATTGTTTTGGAAATGGGAAGTGGAAGTTTTGATCATTGGGTGATTTGAGTGTAATGTGGTGTCCCAAGACCAAATGTGTTGATTGAATGGGAATTGGGTTATGTTGAGGTTACCAATAGGTTCCTTGTGAAATTTTAAGTAGGAATGAACTTTGGTATAAGTTTTAGAATCGTTAGAAATAAATTGGGCAAGTCTAGAAAGTTATATCAGTTGCTGCGTTTTGGCTTCTGATAAGCCCCACTCGAGAGAGGTAGGATCTCACTCGAGTACAGCATGATATTTCCTATTCTCTTCAGCGTTTCAGTAGAATTCTCAGGCAAAGTGTAAGGGTGCATTTCCTCACCTGCGAGTGATGAGTTATCACTCGAGTGAATTTGGTCTCACTCGAGTGCAGGAGTAGGTTTCACCTTAGAGTTGCTCTCGGGTAGTCACTCTCTGCACTTCACTCGATAGGACTTGGGTGAAAAGGTGTTATCACTCGAGTGCCAAGAATAGTACTCGAGTGAACTTCCCACTCTAAAGTCTTCTGTGTTCTCGGGAAAACACTTTGTATGCCACACTCTATAGGACTCGAGTGAGCCTGAAGCTAACACTCGAGCGTTGTCCTAGGTGCTTGACTGCGGTGAGCACTTTTTGTCCTATTTGTCGCTCACTGTCACGCACTCTCGAGTGTGAGCTATCCTCACCTGAGTGTAAGACATTCATCACTCGAGTAAGGCCTTCGTCACTCGAGTGAGTAAGCCAAAAATCAATATTTTTCTTCTCAAAGAGAGATCTTCAGGGGTAGTATTCCAACCCTTTAAGTATATGTCTAAGCTTCTAGCAGCCACCTAAAGAGTTTAAAGAATAACCAACTTTGAGATTTATGACAATAAGAAGTTGGATTAGGGAATTAATCCGCCGCTCTTGATTTTGGTTATAGGGTTCGACATTTGCCCTGATCGTAAATGTGCAATGCCGGAGGACGTTAGGAAAGAACCAGGTAGTGACTCTTTCTCTTATACTATATATAATGCATTGTATGTTTGATTTGTCATTGTGTTGCGATAATTTCGAATGTGAAAGCCAGAGTGGCTATGTGATTGCCAGAGAGGCAATGTACTATGTGAATGCCAGAGAGGCAATATGAAAGCCAGAGTGGCTATGTGCATTTTTAGAGAGGTAATGCGATATGTGTATGCCAGTGAGGCAACATGTATATGTGACAGCTTGTATGTTGTATTTGTGTTGTTGTACTGTGTAATGATTTACTTGCATGCTTTATGATTATATGTGGTATGAGTGATTTGTTACTACTAGAATTCTTTTGAATCTATTCTTTCCTTTGACTAACCTTCAGACAGGGCAAGTGGCTCCAAGGAGAGATGGACGACCAGGAGCGGCTAGAACTATGTAGGAACTTTTAGTTTGAATTGTTGGTTATCTCTTTTGGAATGGGATTACTGTATATTATTTTTAGGATGTTAATAATATTTTGGACATGGTATGTAATCCCCTAGTTGGGAATTATAAACCCGATAGATACTATATATACATGACCCGGGGGTTGCCGGGATTTTTGTTTTACACTCTGATATGTATACATGTGACTCAACTACATAGGTAATTATATCCAGGTTATGGAATTTGAGACCAGGGAAGGCAGAAATTTTAAAAATTTTTGTGAAAACCCTCCTATAAGGAAGGGATTGTAAAAGATTCCTTTGATGATTATTGGTCTCTATTTCATTTTAATTACGAATTTCAAATTATGATTACTAGTTTCAAGGCAGGGGGTTACAAATTTTACTTAGTTAATACTATCATCATCTTGGGAACTTTCTGGTGAGAAATGAGAATATGGTTTTTGATCATTTGCTTTCATAAATTGTTGATTGCTGTCGAATTGAGTTTTGCTTGTTTGATTGAGTTTTCAGCACCTGAGTTGTTTCTTTTTAAAGATATTGAGGCCTTGAACTGAGGGTAGAATTTATGCATAGTGAAAATGAATTTTGAACCCTATAGTTTCTATGATGAGTTGAAACTTCTTGGGAATTTTGAGGTTGAACACCCAAATCTGGTTTAAACAAGCTAAGTCGATTGAGTTATCCCTGTTTTGTTACAATTATATAGAGCCTTTGCATCATTTTAATCTATTTTGATATTGTTGTTGGCCACAAATCTGTCTTGCACTCTGAGTTTGCTAGAAATAATTTTTTTTTCAAGAGCATAAAACAAAATCCTGAAATTTCTATCATTTCTATTAAGCTATCATCAAGGATTTATTGTGAAGAAATTTTGTGGGAATTGCTTTTTTTCCTTTCTTTGCTTAATTGCCCATATTGCTGCAATTTGTTGAGAACTATATTGTCATTGCCTCAAACTTGGTGTTTGAGCTGTTGTGATTCTATAAATGTCATAATCTGTCACCGGTTTTAATTATGCTTCCTCGAGTGATAGATTGCTTTTAAGGATGCTGTTTTTTTGAAGTTTAAAGCTCAAACTGACCACTACTCTTGCTATTATTTGGAGAAACTCACTGAGCTCATATTTTGTAAATCACAAGTCCATTTAATGCCACTTGTTCTGAAATCCTTTTCCAAATTTGATTCCTTTTGTGCATAACATTAAGTGGTAATAAGATTTTTGATCCACTGGCACACTAAATGCACTCTCAGCTCTTAGAAACTGATTTGATTGCCGTCATACACTAGTTGAAATTAATCTTGTAGAATCATTTGAAATCTTTGATTGAATCTTTGAGTGCATTTGCTGTTAGGACCATCCTTATACATGTTTTTCCTTATTGGTAAATTGTTGAAAAGCTTAAGGTTAAATGTTATTGGTTCACTTAGTGAGGCTTGCTGGAAATGAAAACTTCTTTGTCCAAAAGCTTTAGAACTTCGTTTCCTAAAGGTTTGGGGCATTTTGAGCAACTTCAATAGCTTGGCTATTAGGTGTAGTGAATTTTGACCAAATTCCATCAATTTTTCTTTATCTTTTCAATTTTTTTCTAGATTTTTCATTAGGTGTGTTTTTAATTTTGTTCTTTGATTTCTCATAGTTTGTGGGTTGTTTTGACTTTATTTTGGACAGTATTTGCTTATTGAAGTACTTGAATATCATTTTGGGCAAATAAAATAAAGTGCATTTGGTTGGAAATTGTTTGAAATTCGATCATAGTTTACTACTGGACTTGTTTATGCTCTCTAACTATAAATTGTGTTAGATATGATTAGTTTTGATGATGTCAAATATAGATGTGAAATGATAAGAGCAAAAAGTTTATATAATGTATTTCTTTGACTAACTATTATATTACATATTTTGTAGATTAGTCAAGGAAAGAATGAAGAAGATTGAATTAATGAAAATGAACAAGAGGAAGAAGAAGGAAGAAATTGAAGATAGTCAAAGAGATGCTTACTTTAGCTATGGAGAATTATTATCAAGAGGAAAACTAAGAAGAAAGATATTGAAGAATGAAGAACTTGGAAGATCTATCATGAATATCAGGATTCAAGTTGTTAGATGTGATATTGGAGGTTTCTATAATGATACCGGAGGTTTCTATGATCAAATGATGGTTGGAATAGGTTAATACGAAGCTAAGATGACTTATATATGAGTTTTGGCACTTCTAGAAGTGTTATGCTCGAGCACGAGGTGGTGTTTCACTCGAGCACAGGAAGAACACACTCGAGCACAGATGAATTCACTCGAGCACGAGGTGAATACTCTGTTCTACTCTGTTTTACGTTCAGTCTGAGCGAGGTCTGGTATTTTGATCATATCTCTCAAACCACACGTCGGATTGACCTGAAACTAATGGCATATGAAAGAGGACTCACAACACGTAAAATTGGCACCAGGATCACATTGAAAGAAGATCAAATGAAGGAGATATGATTCGTGGAAAATGAAACTGAAATCACCATCACTTTTCGACACAGGTTCGGTATTTTGAACGTAACGTACAAACTACACTTCGGATTGAGACGAAACCAGTGCCAAATGAAAGTATACACAAAGAGCTTTCCATGGATAGGTAATTTACCTTATTTGAATGTATATTCTAGGAGCTATGACTTCTGGAAGTTGATGCTTGTGCAGACTAGCGAAATAGACATTCTTTCGATCATAACTTGCAGAATACAACGAGTTTGAAGCTAATTCTTGTTGCATTGGAATGCATATGGCAAGAGCATTCTTATGATACATCATTTGAATCAAATGAATAAAATTTTTCTAAAGTGGCCCCACATCACCCGCGAGTGCAAAAACTTTCTCTCTGAAAATGTTGTGCGAGTGATGTCCAGAAGTAGCTGAAACGTGAAGAAAATTGCATCACTCGAGCACTAGGATCCATGCTCAAGCATTGGATGATTTCTCACTCGAGCACATGCAAGTTTTGTCATGGAAGTGATCACCCAAGAAGAAGATTGTATGTGAAAGCATGAAACTCACTCGAGCATGACTGGTTGTGCTCGAGTGATTCGAGAATTCACTCGAGCATATGCGAGTGAAGTGCAGCGAGTGCTTGCCCGAGAGGAAGTCAGAACATGAAAATATGAACTGCACTCGAGTGAGCCATATTGCACTCGAGTGAGGTCCTGACAGAAATGAAACAGACTCTCACGGCCATCAATCCAAACGTGGTTAAATGTTATACAATCATTATGTTTTCACTTGTTATTGTCCCTAAACATTAACTAACATATATTTCAAGTGTAAAACAGGAGATTAAATATTTGGGTTGCATCTTCAAGAATGGAGGTCACGTATGAAAAATCTTCACTCAACGTGATGAGTCCCAGAAGCCAGAAATTCATCTTTTGACCAATGATCCAACATACTCAAGACTAATATTTCATCATATTAGTGATTAAGTATTTTGCAGTGTGAAACAAGAAATTTAACGTTGAGATTACATATTCAAATGTAAGAGTCAACTGTGGCAGGCGGCATCATTACACACCGAGTATCAACTACCTACCACGACAAAAGTTTGACCCACCATGAGAGATTGTCTGGAAACTCAAACGTATTCATCCCGCTCCACAACGTTACTACAGCTCAAAATGAATCTTCCTGCTGTTCAACAAAACGCTCTACTTTGCAATGGACAGTAGCTCGTTTTCAAATATGCTCAACGTTCAAATGAAGCAAAGGGACTCTAACGGACGAATGCTCACAACGGTCAACATCTTCATCAACTATAAATGAGAAAGCATTTAATATCGATGGGTGATAGAAAAAGACAGAGAAAACAGAGCAACGATACCAACATGCGAATAACATGAATCCTCTGCTTCTACCCAAACACTCTCTATTCTGCGGTTTCAATATTTCTTATCATTGAGAAAGTGATCATTTGTATTGTACTTCAGTGAGTATTATATCCACTCTGTGAGAGAGTCTGTAAACACTTTCATCTATATTTCTGAGTTGATCTCAAGGTAGAGGGACCTTGAGAGGGTTCATTTTCTTACTGAGAAGCTGTAGAGAGAATTGCCAGTAAGACATTTTGCTCATAAGACTTACAAGGTGCAAGCAGTAGAGAACATTGCTGCTCATAAGACTTACAGGGGTATAAGCAGAAGAGAACATTGCTGCTCGTAAGACTTGCATGAGTAAGCAGGAGAGGAAGATCTTCGGGATTGCTTTGCTCGTAAAACTTGCCGTAAGGGGGAGTATTTCAGTAAGAGATTTGTAAAAGGTTTCATAAGTACTCGGCTAAACTTGTGGGATTGTAAAGGCTTTTCTTGTGCCCGGATTAAACAAGAAGATAGTGGATTTGAAAATCTCAGGAGGAGCCTGGGGACTGGATGTAGGCCATCACAGATTGGACCGAATTAGGATAAATCACAGTTTGCATATTCTCTTCCCTAAACTCTTATATTTCCAGCATATATTATTTAATCTAACTGTTGATTTATAAACCTTCATACTTACCGCTTTCGTTAAGATACAAAAAGATTTCTAAAGTTCTTAAGTTTTTATTATACACCCAATTCACCCCCCCTCTTGGGTGATAGCCGATTCTAACAAATTGGCTGTTGTCAAATCCTCTTGGGTTTCCTACTTTGCTACAGCGAAGTAGTTCTCAATTTGCATCCTTGGGTGGCAATTGATTTTTTGCTTAATTTCTTGACTTCCTTGGTTATAATTTGATTGTTCTAGGGTATAACCTTTAGATGGAGGAGACATCTTCTCAAAAACTTCAGCTATTGGAACAAAAATGGGATTTTATTCAATCCCAAGTGGAAAATGCCATAAGGATTTTGGATTCCCAAATGCATAATGCTAGAGCGCAACCTTTTATACCTTAACCACATGAGTGTTTATATAGGTCTAAGAATAGGAGGCCTTGTCTTAGAAATTCCCACTAGCATCACATACACAATCCTCTTTCTAGTACCTATAACACCAATTTCATTGATTACCTCTCATATGAACCTTCATTTTCTTCTCTACTATACAAACATGAACCATACCATTAATCTCCATTTCAACCATATCATCAATCCTCTCATCTCTCATACCATCCTTCATTCCAATCGAGTCACCCACCACTTCATGAACCTTCTCCTCTACCATATGTGCCAAGTCAAGAGTCTTCTACTACTTATGGGTTTAGGAGTTTCTTGCAAGAAATGAACAATCTATTGGATAACTTTATGAGCGTGTTAGGCAACAACACTCTGGATAGTAGTAAGACAAGAGAAATGCCAAAAAAGTTTTCCCTCATAGATGTTGAGCCCACTTGTAGAAGTTGAGCCTACTCTAGCTATTTCCAAATCTAATGAGGCACGTGAAGCTTTGAGTGATGAAGATGTTGATGAGGAAATTATAGTTGAGTCACTCCACATGTTTCATCATGACATGGTCACATCTCTTACTTCTAGTACTTTTGACTTGAATGAATATGGAAATTGCACTACTTATTCATTTATATGTGATGATGTGAAGGATACCACGTCTATTACTTCTTGCATTGGCAATGTGGGTTATGACATGCATGAAAATGTGAATTGTAGTGGCCATTATTTGAATCCAAATCTAAAGAAAGATTATGAAGATGCTAAATGTGATACTAATTCTCTTGAATATGGTTGTGATAATTTGGGTAGTACTAATGCTATAATTGGTTATACTGACCATGTTATTCATGGAAAAGGTGTTTTTGAATTTTATGCAGTTGAATTCAAACTAAAATCACTCCTTGCCATCCCAAATTTTGATGTTTGAGTGCATGCTTTAAGGAAAGCAAATGACAAGTTGGATGCAGAACATCAACACTTATTTGATGCTGTATTGGAGTCTAGTACTTTGGTTGAGCAAATGGATGAGCTCAATGAAATGGTTGACCTCTCCAATGCTGTCATATTTCATATATGATGGGCGAAGTCCGGCGGTGAAGAGGGAACTCCAATCTTTCCACAGTTGCATTAAAGCAAGAGGGCGGTACTGAAAATGTTCCAAAGCTCGCTCGACTCCAATCTACCTAGAATTTGGAGTTTTATGAAGCGCCACCTACAGCTAAAACAAAGCTAGAGCAACATGACATTCTCTACCCAGAAATTCAAAAACAAGAAGAGCCATCTCAAGATGCTTCTAGCTGTAATGTCGAGGCTAAAATGGGGAGTATTTCTACTCCCTATTTGCAGGATGATGACTTTCATCATTGGATTATGATGCATCCATCTTTTGTAATGATTGCAATATTGGTTCTAAATGTATGGCATGTGCTGAAATTGACAATTTTCTGCAATTTTCCAATTCAATTATTGCTAATAATTCTAGTTGTTTATCCATGCTTGATGATGCTTATTTGAAATATATTGAATGTATTGCATCTCTTTTGAATACTGATTTTCAAGCTAATTTTCATGAAGTTTCTTATCAGATTTTCCTACATATTGATGAGATTTTATCATGTGATTTGCCTCCTGATTTAGGCAAAGAAATACTTGACATTGATTGTGTTCAATTTGAATTTTCTATTGTTGATACTAGTATTCATGCTAGTAAATCTGATTTCAATGGTTTCTTCAGATATTTAGGAGGTCTCAAAATTGCTTTGACTGATTCCATTGCATATGCACATAAATTTTTCACAGAAATCCTCTCTTGTGACTTATTTCCAGATTTCAAGAGTTGTGAAAATCCTAAAATTGCAAATCATTGTCTTAAGCATAACGTGATGTATTTTGCATTAATTGGACTTGATCTAATTCTTGATAGAATTTTTCTTGGTAAGACACACACTTCTACTCATGAAGTGCTTTCTTGTGATTTAACCCCAGATTTGCTCACCTATGTTTATGATCACTTAAACTACTTAGATTCTGTTATATATTAGGGTGCTGGTTCTAGTTCTCTATTACAGAAAGTTATTACCCAAGGACTCCAAGGAAGTCAAGATATACCATACATCTTGGAGCCTTTACCTATTGATCCAGAACCACCCCCAAGGAAGAATTTTTTAGTTGATCCACCTGTTTTGGAGTGCTTTATGATTCTCATATGTGATGAGAACTTTTGCTACAATAGCTTGAAGAGATTTTGTTACCAGGTTGTCTTTTTCCCCCACTTACATTTATTCTTTTGTAATGCTTAAATTCTTTGTGAAACTGATTGTTTGAAATGAGTATAGGGGAGGGACACAATCTAGTAGAAAAAGTAGTAGTAGTGTAGTTTAGTACATACAATAAGAAGCCCCTATGTATGCTATACATTTTTTGCCACCTCCCTACTTAATTACCATTGTGCCTTTTTATCTTGATTTCCTCTGTTATTATGACTTGTTTCTCTTTCTCTCTCTTTATATGATGTTGACGTGTTGTGTTCCAATTGCAATTGAACTTCACAACTTCCCACTTCACTAAGAAACAAGTTAGAATAATAGAGTTGCTTTACACATTGAGGACAATGTGTTGATTAAGTGTGAGGGAGAAAAATACATTTTGAATCACATTGGTTGTTTTAAATGAGAAAATGCCTTAAACTATAAATTTTTTCACAAAATTTTCAAGAATGACATGCATTGATGCATGTCCTAAGTGGTAAAGGGTCACATTTGCTACTTTGAAAATGTAATTTGTGAGAAATTCTTTAAGCTTTCATGAGATCTAGTGTTTTGACAACCTTTTTAAAACCATGTTTTGCTTTGCAAGTGCTTCAGAAGAGAAATGAACCCATAATTAGATTTTTTTCTTACTTCTTGTTTTGAGAAAAGAAAGTTTCTATATCATTAATGCTTTTAAGAGTTGAGCATTTTAATCATTGATTGCAATATTTTGATTGATTTTGTTTGTAAGGTTAACATTAGGAATGGTTAAGAAGATGTTTTGTAATTAGCTTACTATGCAATTGATTGTGTTGGAGTAAGTATTAGAGAAAAACCTTGTTTGAAGGTTATTTGAGCTTTGAATTCCTTTTATGTGTGCATGGTCACTTAGTTTTTCACCTTCTAGGACCTGTTTCCACTCTTTTTCAACCAAACACAAATCTACATTCACTTAACTTTGCTTAACTGTTTGAGCCATTCTTATGTTGTATGCATGTTATTTACTCCCCATGTTCATAGTATTCTAAAATTAAAGTGACTTGCCAATAGAAAATTGAACAATGTGTATATTGTAATGCCAGGTGTGTGTGTGTGTATATATATATAAAGTATATAGTTAAAAATAAAAGAAAGAGTAGAGTTTATAAAAAAAATAAGAATTGAAAAGGGAAAAAAAGAGAGGAAAGGTATTGAAAGGGAAAAAAAGTGAGTATAGTTGGAAAAAAAGGAGAGCATTAGAAAGAAACGAATATATATATATATATATAGAAAAAATGTTTTGTAAATAAAAGAAAAACAAAAGAAGTACCAAGAAGTCATTTGTTCATGAATTTGGAAAAGATTAGCAAGAGTTTTCAAGTTATTTAGATATTATGGACTTGCTCATTACCTTTAACTTGCATATCAACAATTTTTTTCAAAAAAAATAATCCATTTCATCTAGCTTTCATACATCATTACAACCCTTTTAAGTCCTCTTGATTCATTACATTTATGGCTATTAGTAGTGGAGATATTAGAGTTGTTACAAGCCTATGATAAGGTGGTGATTAAGTGAACTAGAGTGAAATTATTCCAGGTGAGATGAATGAAACACTAATACCCTGAGAGTCTTTGGTGCTTCATTCTAATATTTTTGATTGTATAGTTAGCTAACTTCTTTGCATCACTTGACTATGATTATTGTTGGCTTGAAGGATTTGAATAATTGATCTATTGCTTTCCATTTATGAAATTGCTCATCTTTCAAATGTATTAGTGATTTAGACTTTGAATCTTGCATTCAATTACCTTTGTTCAAGAGTACAAAGGTCTAAGTGTGAGGGAATTGATCATATCATATTTTGATATCTAATTTTCATGATTAATTTAGGGATTTT
Source organism: Inga leiocalycina (assembly GCA_963242795.1). Taxonomy (NCBI): domain Eukaryota; kingdom Viridiplantae; phylum Streptophyta; class Magnoliopsida; order Fabales; family Fabaceae; genus Inga; species Inga leiocalycina. The sequence goes on from OY725326.1 coordinate 32,845,400, forward strand.
AATTTATCATATCATATTTTGATTATATTTTGATATGTTCTTTTCATCATATCTAATTTATGGTTATTTATATTTCCTATTAATTCAATAAAATTATGCTTTCTATGTGATATCTAGATTGTGTAATTGATTTGAATCAGTTTGAGTATCGCCATTGTGCTCTCATTCAGGGGAAACAAGTGCATTAATCCATTTTCAAACACACATCAAATGGTACTTCAATAACATTCCTAAGCAATGTTTATGAATGCGATCGTAGGAGTAGTCATTGATTAGGAGTGTTAGACCCAATGTGATTACTTGGGAGTTTTTTTTTCAATTAGACTTGATGAAAAATTAACTCTCATTGTCTTAATTGAACTAGGATAGTCATTCTCCCAATTCCAAGGGCATTCATTATACATTTCATATTCATCTTCATACTCCATTCCATTTTACAAAGAAAAGACCAAAAATAGTAGCTTAAGATTTAATTTTATTTCATCAAATTAGTTATAGTTAAACCAATCCCATGTTTTCTTGCATTTTATATACTTAGTTAACTTAGGTAGCTCAATAAAAACTCCTCAAGAGAATAACCCAAGTGTTGCATTGTACTGCAATTTTTTGCTATAAATATTTTGCATTTGACCCCAAGGCGCAAAGACATGATCAAATCACCCTCCCGCTGGCGGTCTGAGCTTCGACGTCCGGCCGTTGGTTGAAGCTCCAGTGGGAATATTCCTCGAAATAGTCCCTGACTATTAGGAATATATATTCCCTGGAATTCCCAAATTGGTGGTGAACACCCACCACTTTTGTGCACCAAAAAGGGCATGACCATTGGGCTACCAATGCCTTTTAATATATATAATGCAAAATATATATATGTATAGTAACCTTTGATCTTTAACCAAGCCCGCCAACAAGTTCAAATAAGGAATTGACAAATTGATATAAGAACTTAACAAGTTCATATAATTATTTCACAAATTTCATTTTTTTAAGTAAAAAATCCACTTATTCTCTCAGACCATTCACAAGTAAGGAATTTCCAAACTCAGATAAGGAATTGCCAAGTTGAGATAAGAAATTAGCATGTACAAATAAGGAGTTCACAACTTTCATTTTTTAAGTAAAAAATACACTTACTCTCTCAGACCATTCATAAGTTTAGATAATGAATTCCTAAGCTCAGATAAGGAGTTGACAAGTTTTGATAAGGAACTTGTGAAGATCAAGAATTCACAACTTTTATTTAAGTAAAAATTTTACTTAAGGTCTTAGGCCATACACAAGTTTAGATAAAGAATTTACAGGTTCATATAAGAAATTGACAATATGTCAACACCTATTTCCATTTTGATATGCACAGGGCAATGATGAACAAGTTTTATAGGCAAACAAAAAAGTACAATTATACTGATAATAAGCATTTGTTTACAGACAGTCATTATCAGAGCAGGACTCGATAATAATGACAAATATGTACAGAATGTTCCAAAACATCTCCAAATACAGACTAAATACAACTCCTACTTTGTCTTGGGAAACGTGCCCGTCAATTTCCCTTCTCTGCATCCTTGGCTTTCGAGCCGTTAGCACCCGCTGAGACATTTTGTTTAGAAAAAGGGGTGGGATTCCAAGAAATCTCAGTAGAAACATACGATCAAGATATAAAATGAGAAAATTTAAATATGCAATGCACCGTATCAAGTAAAATGAAAATTCATATTATCCATGTGTGTACATAAAATTCAAGGCCAACTAACCCGTTGAAACCCAAACATGTACCTCAGCCGAGTCCCTGACTACAGCTAGGTAAGACTAGTGTACCTCAGCTAAGTCCTAGACCACAGCTAAGTAATGTGCCTTTAGCACGTGTTCAAATCACAAAATACAGTAACACACATCATACAAATAGTCACATGGTATATGTGTTAAGATCGGAAGGCACAGCGGAAGAATTTAAAAAAAAAACTTTTCCCGATCCTATTCGAGGATCTATCAACAACATTTAAACCGAGTTAGAAAGATTCATATCTTTTCAAATTCATGGTTTTCGATCTCTAGGAGCCAACACGTCAGGTCTGCTCCCTCTATCAGTATCCACACGAATGCTCTCCAACAAAGACTGCATGCTAGCTCCTCCAATGTTTCCTAGGATTTCCCTTTGCGGCTCTGGATTCTTATGCGCGTATGAGTCTATATGCTCTATCAAGTTTATAACCTATAAGGGCTATATTTGAATTTCAAAATTAATCTTTATTAATTTTAAAATTAATTAACAATTAATTATCTTGATGAACTAATTAAATAAATTCAGTTTAAATTAAATCTATCTAACAGTTTTAATTTAACCAATTTATTTATTCCAAATAAAGAGCCATTAGATTTAATTTATCTTCATAAATTAAATCTGAGATACTATATCTCTATCATGTTAGTTATTAAATTTAATATCTCTTAAAAAATTAAATTTAAAACTAATACAATATAATAATATCATATAATATATATACATATATATATATATAATATGTATTTCAAAAATACATATCTATATAACATTATTAACGAACTTTTATATTACTTATATATATAATTCGTCCACCCTAAATTAAACATTATCTCGTATTGGGCCATTCTTATATGTGAGTCTGTAGCCCCATATGAAGTTAGTAGTAGGCTAATAACTGTACTAACCCACAAGTCACAAGTGGCCTCCTGTAAGACATTACGACTACCCAATTCACATGAGGATCGTTAACACAATGCAACCTGTCATACAACCATGTCATGTCCCTTTTGTCACATGATATATCGGTCAAGGATGAGGCATGGATAATGTCATCCTCTTGTTCCTGACCATTACTTTCTCAATTCCTGAGTAGTCTAACAATTGAAATGGAAACTCCTTTCCATCGTAGTATGGCCATACATTTCTCAGACGCGCTCATCGAGGGGCCCAGTAATATCTCTCTACTAATCTGAGGGACAAATTCTATATTGATCATTTATGTTCCTCTACATGAAAAACCACCAAGCCTGATCGTAGCCTTTATCATCACCCGATCAAAAGTGACTTTTGACTAGTTCAAAGCTTAGCAACTCTCATGTAGGAATGCATGATGACCTCAGGTCAAAGGGCATTGTGACGTGGTTATACATGAGAAAAGCTTATGACTTGATCCATGTAGCTTTCCCATAATAGGTCGATCCAGCACCTTGTACTCTTACAAGTGCCTAAGACTTTGATCCGCATCTCCATATCTTATCAAAGACATACTGGTTTTGTTTCATCTCTGCTCCCGCATAGATGACCGACCAGGGACATTTTAGGACAATCTTTATGAATTATCCAAGGATACAATTATCACAGTTAACATGCAAATAATATGATAACAGAATGGAGAAATTTCATTAAATTAATAATGTTTAAAGTACAATGATCATCCCTTAGGGCACAATTTCTAACAATATAAGAGATAGTAGTCCCTACCTTAACCTCTTTCCTATCTCAAAGGGTCCGCATCGTAAAACGTGTCGACTATAGGCGTCTAACTCGGTCCTAAAAGATCAAATGTGCAAGACATAGGTCATAACCTATCCATGTATCATTTTAGACACTTCCATAGTATTTATTGTGGTTATATTAGCTTATGGAAAAAATTTACCAAAATGCCCCCGGGACCCGGCCAGGCCTGGCCTCGCCATACCCGACCTAGCTATACTTTTCCGGAAATTTTGACTAGGGCTATTCTAACATATTTCCACCCAAGAAATCCATTTAGTACCAATTTGGGCAGCATAACCCCTACGCATACACATTTCCAAAATTTAAAACCAATGGCAATCCGGTGATATTTCACCGATTAAATTGCCCTCAACAACCAGAATAGTTAATATATGAAGGTTTGAAAGTTACCTCAAGCTCCTACTAGTTTTTCCCTAATATGGCTGAAACCCTAACCTCTAAACAAAATATTTTTGAGCCTCCAAACCTTAAAGAACAAAGAGGGGTAGCTTAGGGTCGGAGTTATACGCGTTAGGAGCTAAATCGTTAGAAAAATCGGCTTACCATGCGAGATTTCTTCCCTTTCTCTCTCTAAACTCTCTCAACTTTCTCTCTCTTGTTTTTGATATGTTAGAGCACGAAATAAGCTAGAGGAAGATGATGGAAATGTGCTTTTATTATATTATATGATTTTTTAATGATTTATGGAATTTCCAAAAATTTCAAAATCCATTTTATGCACATAAACCCTATGTTCATGTAACCAAGTTCATTAAGCCCAACCAATATTTTCTTCCTCTTGCAACATGTAGGAGACACCTAGGGGTCCCTCCCTATGGTCTCAATTGGCTTCACAACTTGTCTCAGTTACGTATACACGTAAAGTCTTAATTTTGATCAAAATTGAACTTTTTGCCCAAATTTTTCATAAATTCATATTAATTGAGTTAAGTGGATTTTTTAGTTAAAAAACAAAAGTTACAAATTCTTTATCTGACTTTGTGAATTCTTTATCTAAACAAACAAGTGAGGGTCTGTTTGGGAAGACGTTGGGGGAAAAAAGCCCATCTAAATTACAAAAGCTGCCAAAAGCCCAATAAAGACAAATTAGCTCCATTTGGGTTGGCATTTTTTTCACTGAGCTTATTCAAAAAATAAGAGCTTCTAAGAGAGGCTCATTGCAAGCGCTTCTCACGGCCGAATAACAAATGCAGGAGCTTTTGAGTGTGTGACCGTTGTCCATAATAAATGCCATTATTCAATACTTTTGAGGTGAAGAAGCATCAAATATTGGGGTTAAAATCATGAATAGACACTACTGATAAGGTTACAATATATTTCATTTCTTTAGTATTTGTGTCATATTTTTTTATTTCATTTATAGCAGGTATATGCTTTATTCCTCAGAGCATATGCGACAATATTTCATCCAGGAAATTGTGTTGTCGACACTTAAGAACTTGTGGATAAATGTTATAAAACTATAATATTATTTATAATTCACATTCTTACTTCAATTATCATGATATATGTAGTATTGAATAAGATTCATGTCCTTTTTAGTCATTTTCCATCTAAACGGGCTTTTTCAACACTAATCTCAAAGGCTTAAGGTTAGGAAAAAAAGTCACTTTTGTCACTGCGAATCCAAACACAAATCACATTTATAACATAAGCTATGTTTAGAATAATTTGTTTTTGGGATATAATTACTCATTACGTAAGTCGAGATAAAACTCCTCTCATATACTTACCTCTATACCGTAAATCTCAATGTGTAAACATTTATAAGTCAAAAATAAGTATCACAAAGCACATGACTTTTATCGTACCTAAGTTTTATAAAAGTCAGATTACGAAAAAAGTTGCTTTTCCACAACTAATCCAAACAAACACTGACTAATCTTCTAGAAAGCTAGTTAGTGGTGATAAAAAGCTTCCTACAACACAAACTGGATTTACGTCACATATTTGAGATGGAAGTGTTGAGGGTGACTCTTCCCTTATCCCTCCAACCCATTGACAGTGATATTACTTTGTTTCTACTCCTTACATTATATTCAATTCACCCTCACTAGTAGAAAATTGACATTTTAGACCAGTTAAAAAAGACTTTTTAGACCGATTGTATATTAAGTCTTGTTACAGCAGGTCTAAAAAGTCTGTTATTTTTTGGACCATTTGTTACAACCAGTCTTAAAAGTTTCACTTTTAAGATTGGTTATTCCTAAAACCGGTTTTAAAGGTCAGACTTTTTAAAACCAGTTGTAGGCACCAGTCTTAAAGGTCAGACCTTTAAGACCGGCTGTGCCTACAACCAATTTAAGACCGGTTTTAGGAACAACCGGTCTTAAAAGTTAATTTAAGACCGGTTGTAGTTACAACCGTTCTTAAAGGTTCTATTTTTTAAAAAAAACATCCCTTTTATATATATACCCTATCCAGCAAACCATTTCTATCCCAGATTGCACAGAAGCAGCATAACATATTTCATAGAAGCAATGATAGCAGCAAGATCAACAACAAGCACAAATGAAGGTGTAAGCTAGGTGACTTTAAATAAACTTTTAACAAATGGTAATTAGTGTAGAACAAGCTTCAAGATATCAAGGTTCAAGATCAAATGTCACAATTTAAGCAACAAGCTTAAATCAGATTCCAGGAACTCCAAATGCACTCAATTTCTTGCAATTTCAATATGCAATATGAAGTTGTCTAAAACTAAAACATGAAAGAATGTCAAAATAGATGAATTTGCTCAGAAATGAATGCAAAACTTTGAAATGACAATGGCAGCAATAAAATTCAAGTATTGATACAAGCAACAGCAGAAATTTCTTAGTTTTACAAAATACAAAGGGAAGGAAAATTACAGAGGTCAGTCCCTCAAATCCTATGCCTCCTATATCACCCATACCACAAAAATTGTCCTACACAGATACATAAACCCAGTTAAAAATTCATACAGCAGGAGCGATACATATGAGAACAATGTACAATGTAACGTTGGATTCAAAAACTCATTATTTTTGTAATAGCTCATAAATGAATTCAGCACAACATCTGCGAATGAAATCAATATCTTCTTCAGGAAAGGGATCAGCAAGATCAAACATCTGTAACACCAAAACCAGAAAAAACATTAACTTAGTAACTTAAAAACAATAAAGTAATACAAAATTTCTGAAATATAAATTTACCTCTTGAGTAAAATTAATTGTGCCTAGAGTGATAATATTGTAAATGTGTCTCAAAATATAAAAACCACATAAGTTGGACCTCTGTGGTTGCCTACGGCTCTAAGAAAAAATATGATATCATTAAAATAAGTATAAAGGCATGGCTTATTACATTCTTTCAACAAATCCATATGTACTAACCTTTGGCATTATCCATGTAGGGCCCTTTAAGTCACGAATATGCTTACCACAAGCAGTGTGTAGGAATGTCTGCATAGCCCTATGATCATCAAAATCACAAAGGTTATTTATTTTACACAAATTCCATAAACTTTGCAAACAAAAGTTAATAAAGCAAGAAAACTTACGAGTTTATGGTCTTTTTCAAATCATTCCTTGGTTTAAAGTGGAGGGAGCATAAGAGGATGACAGTATAACTACTCTTGCATAAAAGAACCAATTGCCAGTGATCACTGGAAAAAAGAGAAGAATATTAAGTAAACAAAAAACATTATATAAATTATAAAATATAAGTTTGTTTCTTACCCATATACATATGGAGCCAAGAAACACTTAGTTCTAATTTTCTAAGGCTCTCTGATAAGTATCTATGTCTGATAGCAGCAGTGGTCCCTTTCTCTTGGATGTGATGGGGGCATAAGAATCCAAATTTTTTACTTTTGCCAGAGGAGACCAACCTATGATGCATGTACCTATAATAATGCAAGCACACAAATCAAAAGTAAACGGTGAAATTTTTAAGAACAGTTGGACAATCCCAATCATAAGATTTTGTCTAGGAGCTACCAAGGACATCAAATCATCCCTCTCAAGATAGCATGTCACCCCTGACTTGCCAACAATTGAATCTGTCGGCCAATCTCTTGTTTTAAAGGATGTATCATATGCCATCAGAATCACTTATTGCATGATATTCAATGGAGGCTATAAAACTTCTTGAGTAAAGGGAGCTAGACTTGGTGGGGCTTTGATCGGACTTTCCTCAGCTCAAACAGAAACAAGGATTTTTGGCTACAAGATAAACGTACCTAGGACATCGCTTACAATCTTGAAATCATCAGAAGGGATAGGGACAGGTGCATCTACAATAATCACCTCATCAACTAACACTCAAACTTGATTAGCTTCCATTTGCTAGTGGTGGGCAATTGATCCCAGGTTATGCACACTACCCTGTGTAACTAATCATCACAGAGGATCCTCGACAAAAATATCACAAGGCTTAGTAATTTCTCTTACAGGACCCCCTGATGACTGCTCGATGTTGCAACAACTCCCTTTAGTGCTTTGCTTATTAGGATCAATCGATTGTTGCTGGGGATCACTGATATTTTATTTTGAGCTCATAAACACTATCATTTCCTCTTTCGTGTTGCTCAACTGAGCCTCTAATAGTGTATCAAATTATGCTTCAGCCTCAGCCCTTACTGTTGCTCTTGCAATGGCTAATATAGTCTCCAATTCCTCCCTAGTCACGATGCTTGAGGAATGGCATATGGGGGCTCCAAAGTAATCCCCTATCCCTACCCCTCCTCCAACTCCCCTGAAAGGGCCTGGATGCTCATGTTTGCCAGTAGTAATAGTTACAATATCATTCCTGCCCTCCTACTTAAAAGATCCCTCAGCTTGTTTTTTCTAAGTTCCTCCTCTAAGATAATACAAAATAACAAACATAAGTAATAAAGTATGTTTCTTATGTAATTAATAACAGCAATGATATATACTTACAATTTTTTCACCTACTATACGAGATTGTTTACTCGTATAAGACCCACTCCTCTTTTGGTGAGCAAACAATCATTTTTCTTCATGACAAATCGGAAATGGTAGAGAAAGAAGAACAGAAGGATGGGATTAATATGCTTCTTCCAATCTCTTCCGTTTGGCCGCCAACAAGTCTCTTTCAGCCTTTGCATAACCCCCACGAGACATTGTATAAGGGCAATCATTCTGTCTACCACTCTCTTGTGCTTTTTACCTTTTTGCCTAGGAATATGAAATTAAACAAAAGGAAAATGTTACAATCAATTAAGATAATTGATAAGTAAATAAAATGAAAAATAAGTCAACTAACTAAAGATTCTAGAGTAGTCCGAAGCCTAACAAATGTGTGCCAAGTCATTTGATCAAGAATGTATACTTGTCGTAAGGATTAGGACGAGGCTGACCATCTTTTACCTCTATATGAATGTAATTGTTGGCCAAATTTGTTTTAAACTTGCTCTAGCGCTCATAACAATATGTCATTGTCTTTTTATACAAGATCTCATTCTGAAGAACGTCGTAGGTGAGTTGGAATGCATGCATTGAAGGAGTAAGTGACAAATTTGTGACATATTTGATAATAATTACATACAGAAGAGAATTGTATACCTAGATAATGTCCCAAATATGTTGCTGCACCTTTTCATCAACATTTCTTCACTCCTCTATCAAGATGCTCGGCTTGTTGCGTTCAAGGAGGCCGACAAACTTCTATATCAGCTTGCATTAAGCCCAATTGGTTTCCAATATCTATCAAACTCAATCGGTATCTTTTGCCCTGCACTCCAACTGAGGGAAATGTTTGTCAACTGTGTGCCACGTCTACCCCTCAGTACAAATTGGCTACTAGGCTCACAATGATCCTGGCTCCGAGCATTGCTAGGCTCTCTCTGATTAACACTAGGTGGCTAACTCTGCTGAGCAATAGGTGGCTGACTCTGAGGAGCACTAGCTGGCTGACTCTGCTGAGGAATAGGTGGCTGACTTTGAGGTACAGTAAGTGGCTGATCCTCTACACTAGGACGCCGGGGATCTGTCATTTGCGTGTAGTGACAAAAAAGAAAGATAAATTGTTAAGCTACAACATGAGAATACTATATCTATGAAAAAACTATATACATTATTAGAATATAAATCATAATCATAATTATTTTAGTTAGTTAACTTCAAAGTAGTATCATAAAGAGATATCCTCCCATATTCCCTCATGATGATAATTTCTTGTGCCGTGTTCATTATCTGCTTCATCTTCTTCGTTCAATTCTGGTAAACCCCTGGAAAAAGAAGTCTCAAGAAGATCATAATTTAAGCAACTTTTCTCATCAATATCAATGACCCTTTTTCCTTGGAGAGCTACAGACTACATTTTATTTGCTTGATTAGTAATATAGAACACTTGTTGTGCCTTATCTACCATAATGAAAGGTTCATCCCAAAAACTTCTACTATTCAGATCTACTAATGTAAATCCTAACCTATCAACCTTCACACCATTATTGACATCAACCCACTTGCATTTGAAAATGAGAAATCTAATTTTAACTTAGTCAACCACCCATATCTCTTTAATAACCCCATAATAAGGTATGGCAGCCAATTTATGGTTCTTATCTTTTGAACTAGAGAAGTGCATAGATTCAGCCACTAATACAACACCATTATTATGGATGGTGCTCTTATCATCTAGGGACTTTACGTAAAATGTATAACCATTGATCACAAATGAAGTCCAACTTATGACATCAACTTCAGAACCCGTGCTAACCAATTTATTATATCAGAAACACATTATTCTCTGTCAACCTTTTGTTTGAACCAATATGCGAAAGTTCTGTTATGCTCCCTAATTAACCTTTGTTCATTCATTTGACTATTTTGTTTCCTTACAATTTCCTTATGGGCATTCATGTAATATTGAACTTTATCAACATCATTTAAGATGTACAAGTGGACTTGTTGCAATTCATCAAAATCTACGCTTTTTACTATTGCCCCGCGTCGACCCCCTTCTTAATCATGACATTTAGGAAGCCCAATATGTCCTACATTTGACAAATAATATTGACAAAATTTCATAGCTTCTTCAGAAACATATTTCTGAACAATAGATGCTTAAGGCCGGTTGGGGTTCTTCACATACCCTTTTAGAATTTTCATAGTTCTTTCAATTAGGTACATCCATCGGAAATAGATAGGGCCACACAACTTTATCTGCCTCACTAGATGAACAATCAGGTGTACCATGATGTCAAAAAAAGAAGAAAAAGCTTCTCAAGCTAGCACAAGGTCATATATCCTTCATTTTCCAATTCCTCCAATCTTTTCGTGTCAATGACTTTACTACAAGTAGCATTGAATAGCTACTGGGAATAGTTGTTGTATTAAGACATGACAATCATGAGACTTTAGCCCTATTAACTTCAAGTCTTTCATCGATACAAGCTTTTTAAAATTTGAAGAATACCTTGAGGGAACTTTGGTGCCATTTAAACACTCACAAAAGCTTCTTTTCTCATCCTTAGACAAAGTATGAGCAGCTGGAGGACAAAAGGTTATATTACTATATGGCATTGGATGTAAATCTTCTCGTATTCCCATTTCTTGCAAATCTAATCTTGCCTTCATGTCATCCTTAGAACTTCCTTGTATGTTGAGCAGTGTCTAAACAATACTATCACATACGTTTTTCTCCACATGCATGAAATCAATATAGTGTCTGACATCAAGATTGCGCTAATATGGAATATCAAAGAAGACGGACCTTTTTTCCATATATTTTTCTCATTTCTACTCTTTGATGACTTACCAAAGATAGTATTGATATTTTTCACCTTTTCATAAATTTTCTGCCCAGTCAATGCCTCTAGATCATCTTCAAACTCTTAGCCACCGAAAAAAGCTTTTTTTAATCTACGATATAGGTGGCTTTGTCTAAGAAATCTCTTATAGCCAAGGTACACCGTCTTTCTTCCATGTTGAAGTTGACGGTAGCATGTGCCTTCTTAACAAATCAGACATGCTTTGTGGCCTTTAACGCTATATCCTGACAAGTTCCCATATGCAGGGAAGTCATTTATAGTACAAAAGATCATTGCTCACATATTAAAAGTCTCCTTTTTGCTCGTATAAAAAACATCGACACCTTCTTCCCACAACTCTTTTAAGTCTTTGATCAAGGGTTCTAAGTAAACATATATGTCATTTCTGAGTTGTGTTGGTCCCGAAATCAACATAGGCAACATAATGTACTTTCATTTCATACATAACAAAGGAGATAAGTTGTAAATTACCAACAGAATAGACCATGAAATATGTATACTGCTTAGACTACAATAAAGATTCATGCCATCTATGCTAATCCCAAGCCTGAAATTCCTAGGTTCTTCACGAAACTAGGAAATAATTGATCGATTTTTTGCCATTCAGAAGAATTAGCTAGATGTCAAAGCTTTCCATCAGAAATCCGCTCATCTGCTTACCATCTCAAATTTTTCACATCAATTTCATTGGCAAACAAGCGCTTGAACCTTGGTATGATTGGAAGATACCACAACACTTTTGCAAGGGCCTTGTTTGATTTATACCTCAAAGTTTCACATATCGAACATTGCTCCTTCTCTTCATGCTCTTTTCTATACAATATGCAATCATTAGGTCATGTATGGATCTTTTTATACTTCATCCCTAGTGGACACAGTATTTTCTTAGCATCATAGTATCGACAAGGCAACACATTATCATCAGGAAGCATGTCTTTAAAGGCCTCAAGCATTTCTGAAAAACTCTTGTCGCTCCATCCATGCCGTGCTTTCAAGCTTACCAATTTCAATACAACTTTCAGCAATTGGTATTTTTTACACCCAGGCTACAGTGGCTTCTTAGCATCACTGCACATGTTACCATATGCATGTAATTTTTCAAAAGCCTCTTCTCCTACATCACGAATAATATCCTCTATCCGATCATCCAGATCCCTGTCATTATCATCACAAGTCACTACTCCCTGCTGAGATGCACTTAGCATTTCTAATTGTTTACCATGTCATACCCATACTGTAATACCCCAAAATTTTGATTAAGGATTAATGACTTCAAAAGTGGATGTGATTATTGATAAATAAATACTTTTGGAGAATATGATGTGAATTTTGATTCGAATGTGTTCTGATTGTGCCTAAACTCTATATTTAATTTCAATAGTGGATTAACATCTAAATTGAGTTAAATAAGAGAGAGGGCACAGGGTTGAGCAATATGAACCATAAACATGTGTTTAGTGATGATTTAGTAGGAATTGCCAGAAATAAGGGCAAAACGGGTAAAAAGGAAGGTTACCGACCAATTGGTTAGTTACCGAAGAGGAAACTCATTGGTAACTTAAAGATCAATTGTTAGGATTGATTATTATGAGATCAAGAAGGTGGAATTGTGTGTGTGCATGTTCAAGTAAGTCCAAGGAAGATGCCTTAAGATGTTGACACTTGGCATAATCTCACACCCTTTTGACAAGTCAACAATTGCAACTCCCTCTTCCCTCCCATTCATTAGGTCGGCCAAGAAGCAATTAAAGGGTCAAAAATATGATTTCATTTAATCATCTCTCTCTCACCTCAGCTATATTTTCACCAAGCAACAAGAGAAGGAAAGAGAAAGAAGAAGGCTTAAAGAAAGGTGAGAATTTATCCATGAATGCTTAATCACCTTCATTAATATTGTTCATGGTGTTAAGTAAGGGCTTCATGGCTATGGTTTTAGGTTTTTGAAAGGTGGTGTTTGTGAACTTGAGAAATATTGAAAGTTGGAGAAACAAGGTAGTTGCTTTGTGAAGAAGAGGTAAGAATTTAACACATTTTAAGCTAAGTTTTTTAACCATTGATTGAGTTTTGAGAATTTTGAATTTTTGCCCTGATTTTCATGTGATTTTGGTTTGGAAGAGTTGAATTGTGTGATGTGTTGGAATAGGTGTCATTTTGTGCTTTGGTGCCAATAGAATTGGTTTGGAACCTTAAATAGAAAGGAATTGCATTGTGAGTGTTGAGTTGTGTTATTGTATGACATGTTGTGCTCTTGTGGAACATGTTAATGTGAGTTGAATTTGATCATTTTGGTGTTTCCAATGGATTCCTTGTGAAAAATTGGTGTGTGAATGTTATTTGTTCTGAATTTGGAACAATTGGAAACAATGGAACAAAAACTGAAATTTTGTCCCTTTAAACTCTATACAGGGCAGTCAAGTTGTCTGGACTTTTTGAATAGGCAAATGGTGTCTAAAAATTCTGAAACTTTCAAATCTTAAATTTTACATTCCAAGCTTCAAAATGGACATATAATTTGTGTAATTTTGTTTTGTGAGCTGGGAGTTATGGTTGCCCAAAGTTTGATGTCGAAATTAGACTTAATTCTGGAGCAGTGTGGGATTTTGGGTAATTCTGGAATAGTGTGGTGATTTTTGGTAATGGTTCATATTTTTTCTATGAATAAGACTTAAATAGCTTTCATTTGGCTTTGAGATCACCTTATTTCAATTTTTCTAAAGTTAATTATGATTTTTTGAAGCTTCCTTGGCTGCAGTCAGAATTCTTGGCTGTAGCACAAAACTTTCTGTGCACGTTTTGGCCGCAGCTAGAAACTCTTGGCTGCAGCCAAAAACCTTCTGTGCTTGTTTTGGCTGTAGCCAGAGGATTCTTGGCTACAACCAACCCCCATTTTCAGCATTTTGTGATTTTGAAAAGTGATTTCCAACTTAGTACTTCCCAATCCTTAAAGCATGTGTCTAGGTTTTATTGAGCCTATTATAGTCATTTAAGGAACGCATATGGTAACCTATTTTGAGTGTTTGAAAGTGAGAATTGGGAGTAGAGAATTAATCCGACATCCTTGATTTTGGTTTATAGGGTTCAATATTTGCCCTATATGCGAACAACTTGTGCCTGAGCACCTTCGGAAAGAACAATGTAGTGACATTTTCTTTTATACTATGTGTAAATGCATTATATGTATGTGTTATCCCCTATATGCAAACAACTTGCTTCTTACTGTTGTTAACACCCTCTGTTTCTAGAGCATTTCAGTTGAAAAAATCAAGTGTTTTTTTCAAATAAACACTAACAAATTTCTTAATATAGCATCACAGAGAAAGATTGAACAGAAAAAATCGAAGAGAAGCAAACAATGAACAGAAATATGAGAGAGTCACTGAAAAATTTGATAATCAAACATTAATAAAGAAGAAGTTCAACCCAAAGAAGCAAGCATTACAGTTGTTAGTCCCCTCCGTTGCCAAAGAAACATTAAACAAAAGAAATAGAAGGCTGAGAGTGAGAAATAACAGAGAAAGATCGAAGGTTCAAGCATAAGAGGGATAAATGTAGAGGATGAGGAAGCATACCTCAAAAAAGAGGATGAAGACGAAGACGTCCCTGAAACGCAGTGAATAACGAAGCTGACCACCTGAAGCAAATGATGACAGCGACCCACAAGCCACGACCACGAGCAACTCAACTGGGTTCGATTGTTTGAATTCGAAGATCAAGTAAGGGACGGGGAGTCGAGGGCTGAGGAGAGAAGCTTGGGATCAAAGTGGGCTAATTCAGATTTAGGAATAAAGGAAGGATTTCAAAATCGAGGAGGCGGGGAGTTGAAGCACGAAAGTAAATTTGGGGAAGAGTTTTAAGACCCGTTATAAAAATAACCGGTCTTAAAAGCTTTTTAAGACCGGTTATTTTTATAACCGGTCTTAAAATATTTTTAAGATCGATTCCTCTAACAACCGGTCTTAAAAGTCTATCTTTTAGACCGGTTGTTAGAATAACCGGTCTTAAGAAAATTTCTTTTAGATCAGTTATCCTATTAACAGGTCTAAAATAAATATCTTTTAGATCGATTCTTTCAGTAACCGGTCTAAAAAATAATGAGTTTTTAATTTTTTCCCTGTTGAACTTTTTAGACCGATTTAAAATCCAAACAGGTCTAAAAGGTTTAATCTTTTTAGACTGATTAGTATAAAACTAATCTAAATAATATGTTTAGACCAGTTAATAGAATAACCTATCTTCCACCTTATTTATAATGATAAAAATATCTCCGTGTATTTCTTTTAGACCTTATATATTTTCACTGATCTAAAATGTACCGGTCTAAAAAGACCTTTTTTTATACTAATGCCTCTGCTGAATAGAATGATCTCCCAACGAACAAACCTAATGGGACCGCGCTCTACTGCCAAAAAACGTACGTTCTCGTCCGTTGGTATTAAATGTTGGGTACTGTGAATTCAATCCTTAGGACTAGACATCATTATAATTTCTACGCAAAAAATTTTAGTTTTCATTAATTAAATTCATTTGATGCCATCCCTCTCAAACGTAACCACCATCACTGCATTTTAGATGGGGCAGAAAATTACATAGTAAAATAAGTTTTCCTTCCTAATATTATTTTCCTCCGATTTTCTTTTTACCACTTTTCACTCCATCTAAATATACAAAATTATTCTCCCTCAGGTTTTATTTATAGAAATAATTCTCTCACATAGAGTTAGTCTTATATATGAGCAACAATTATTATTATTTATAACTTTAAAATATTTTTTCATTTTCACCCCAATTAGTTATAGTTTTCTCACATGTTTTTTTTTTCAATTATTTTCTCTGACACATTTTCTCTTTTATATTTATTATTTTTATTCGGATAGTTGTTGTTGATTAAGTGTAAATTTTCTTCAACACAAGAAGCCAAAGAGTGACAGATGTATATAAGAGACCCGTCAATTCAGTTTTACTGACAACGACAAGTTGCAGGATGACATCTGCCAACCCTATCTTATGGGAGTTGGGATACCTCTACTATGGGCACTTCTTCATTGGATTTTTTTATCTGATTATCGCAATAGAAATTGGAAATACGCAAGTAATACTAAGACTCCATCCGTTTTTTTATTTTACTTCAATTGACTATTTTTTTGTAAGTTAGTAAGAAAATGAAGTTAAAATTCATTGTTTCTTTAGAAGTGTTAAAATTATCCTCAATAAAAGTGATTAATGAAAAGGGTTTGGTTAATAAGTAATGAAGTTTTTTATAGTTTGTTAGGAATGTTAGATAAAAAGTATAATATACACTTTTTTTTTTTGCCAATATATTTTTTGCCCACGTTTTTACCAAGGTAATTAAACCCGGACCGGTCAGTGAACCGGTCGGGGTACTGGGTCAAGGGTCAGTGGGTCAAACCGGAGCTAAACCGGGACCAAACCGGTAAGAAATAGAATATTTTAGGCTTATAATATGAAATTCTAAAGAAAATTTTTAAAAAAAAAATAATAAAAAAATTGACCTGGACCGGGTCACCAAATTGGACCGGTTTAGTGCCCGGGTCATCGATTTCCGGGCCGGTTCGACCGGTCCGGATTAGAGAAGCTGGGTTTTTACACACACACTCTATCTTCTGTTCTAATTATATTATGAGAACGTCCGTTATATTTGATGATATAACATGTTTTGTTTCAAGTATATATTATACTTTAACTGAGGTTCTCATAATATAATTAAAACCTAAGATAGAGTGTGTGTGTGTAAGAACGTTGGCAAAAAATAAAAACTAAAACTATTGGAAAGAAAAATTATATGCGGACCAAGTTAAAAATATAGGTAGCTACTCTACTAAATGATTAAATTTTTTCACTTGATTTCTGCCCAACACAACCTTAACCTTTGTTACCACTGCTAAATGAGTATTATTTGGGGATATTATGTAGAGTCGGGAAAATTGGTTTAGCTTACAAATTATAGTCTAAAGGAAGTTGGGTTTAAAAAGACCGGCTCTAGCCCCTAAGCTCGTTTATAAATATATATTTATTTATTTGAAAAGGGAAATCGTATTACCTTTTTGAATTGTCTTATTGAATATATATGTTACTCAGTTCTCATATTGTATAGAGTATGATTTTTGAGTACACTGTTTGCCTAATTGAATCATATTGTGATTTTTTAGTATGATTTTTGAGTATATTATTCTGCCTATTTAGAATAAAATCATATTGTATACTGTTCTGCCTATTAGAGTATCATTTTTTACTGAGGTTGTGATTATTTGATTACTTGAGCCTACTGCTCGAAGTGAAGCACAATCAAATGTCCTTAAAATTGATGATAGTGGCGAAAAAGATGAAAATGATAGTCATCATACTCATATTGTTTAGAAGTTATAATAATAGACATGATTTTATCTTTGATTATACATTAGTAATTGTGTTTGTTTGTTGCATGAGACGTGTTGTTTAAATCTTAATGTTGATAATATTTATATATTAAATTAGAACTTTAATCATTATTATTTACTAATTATATCTCCTTAAAAGAAAAACGTGGAAACAATAATTAAGTATTATGGAAAGGATCTTGACCCGCTTATTTTAGGGCCAAACCTTAAAAAACTGTAATTTTTCTAACTCCAAATTTAAAAGGATTGGCCTTTTTAAATCTTGATCCATCAAGAATGGACCCTGATTCCCAACAACTCTAATATTATGTCGTCCCTGCCACTTACTTTCCAGCTAGCGAGGCAGCCTTTGGAGTTTGGAAAATCTCCAGTAGTTAAAGCAAAACAGGGATCTCCTTCTTCTTTTTTTCTTTTTTTTTTTTACTTTTCTTTCTGAAATATCGATTGCCTTTTGTATCATTTTTAAAAGTCACACGAAATTGTGTGAGAGTTAAGTTGTGTTATGTATAAATCAAATGTACAATATATTTGTAAGGAAAAAACGTAAATTTCCTAAGACTTTTCTGTTTTTAATTTATTTTTGTACGACATCTGTATTTAATTTCTCAAGAATCAGAAAAAGCAGAAGACGCAGGTGAAAGAGACTAGGCTGCTAGGTGTGGGAACAGGCACAGCCTTGAGTGTGGCCCTTCTCTTATCTCTCCAACTCATTCACTGTGATGTTACTTTGTTTCTCCTCCGTACTTCATTTATTAAATTTCAGTATTTTATTTTCCAATTTTTATTATCATTCAATTTGCCCTCTGCTGAATTGAGGGGCCTCCCAAGTAACAAACCCAAAAAACGTACGTTCTCTTACGTGTGTATTAAATGCTGTGTACTGTGAATTCAATCCTCATGACTAAACATCACTATAATTTCTAAGCAAAAATTTTTATTTTTCATTAACTAAATTCATTTGATATTATTCCAATCTTGTTGCTTCCAATCTTATTAGTAACCTGCGTCACTGTATTTGGATGCGCCAAAAAATTATATAGTATTGGTTTGTGATAGTTTATTTTTAGATAATAAATATTTATAAATCGTTATTTATAATATATGAGGTAAATATATAAGATAAATTTTATCTCCACTTACATATTAAATGCTTATTCTTAAAAAAATAAACTAATCCAAACATAGGAATAGCAAAGCAAGTTTTTCCTCCTAATATTTTATCTTTTCTATTTTCTTCTTATCACTTTTCACTCCATCTAAATATACAGAATTATGCTCCCTCAAGTTTTATTCATAGAAATAATTCTCTCACGTAGATAGAGATAGTCTTATTATTATTTAAAAATTTAATGTATTTTTTTCATTTTTACACTCAATTAGTTATAGGTCTCTCGCTTTTTTTTTTTCAATCATTCACTCACACATTTTCTCTTCTATATTTATTATTTTTATTCGGATAGTTGTTGATTAAGTGTAAATTTTCTTTAACACAAGAAGCCAAAGATTGACAGATGAATATAAGCCAAAAATGTGTAAATTTTGTCTTACACATTTTCTCTTCTATATTTATTCCGAACTGATGATAAGTTTAACTCTCTAATTGTTAACCTAAGAAAGGTTTTATATTGGTGGCAGTTGCCGGTCGCACTCGTATTCATATAGTGGAAACTAATGTATGGGTCCGCTTTACAACCCTTGATTTATTAATCAATTTTAAAGTCAGATTGATTATAAAAGGGATAGTGGGGCCTGCAATAATATTACTGAAAATGGATTTGACTGTTTGTTTAAAAAAATAGTAAAATCTCTAATCGCGTCTTAATTTTACCTTAATTATATAGGCATCTCACTATATATTTTGAAAACTTGTATAAATATTTTTTAAAATTAAAATGTATATTACATAAAGCGAAAATTGTCATAAAAGACCTCATTAGTCTAATATTTGCTGAATGGGACCTAACCTAATTTGTCATTAATTTCGTAGGACTAAAAGACTGAAATGCCCCTAATGAGAAAAGAGAGGGCAAATGAAAGAAAAAGGAAACAGAACCGTTGAATTGGCCGAAACAGAACCAGCGAATGTTTTTGATTTTGAAGGTGCGCGAAGTTGAAAGGGGAAGGGCGAACTCGGTGGACAAAATCGGACGAGAGTGTGGGGTGGCGGAGTGTGCGTCTTGGAGGCGACGGTGCAAGATTGGTCTCTACTGTGGCGGAGGGGCGAGGTCTTAAGGTTGTTGTGGTGGTGCGGCGGTGTGTTGCTCTTTGCGGCATCGAGGAGGTATTGGGCATGGCAGTGGCGGCGGCGGCCTCTCCAAGTAGTAGCGCTCTGAAGAACACCCAAGATCCAAGGTTTGTGGTCCTGTTTTTCACTTTCTTCATTTTATCATCACCATTATTCCCGTTTGTCCTTTTTCCCTGGTTTTTAGAAATAACTTCTCTTGCATTTAAAGACCAAATGATATTTTATATCACTGATTTAGACATTCATTTTTTAAGTACTCCTTCTCCAATGAGTAAATTATTTTACTTGCATTGCTTTGAAAATTAAGATTTAGACCTGTATGATTAGAAAATTAAGCTCGACATTGTTCTGTTTGTTTTCGCCTAGCAATTACCTCATGTAATATAAATAATTTTTTACCTATTCAAATATTTCCTTCCCTCATCTACCTTCATTGGTTCTTTTGGATTTTGACATCTCTATTCTCATCTGGACGATGTCTTTATTCTTCACTATAAGGTTGAGATAAGTTGTTATTCAGATGTTGTCTGATTCTTCCAGGTACCCTTACTAGGTGGAGCACTTTGCGCATGCACATGGCATTTCTTTTATAACTTTGAGTCCCTGGAGGTAGGAAGGCTTTTCTCTCCTTTTGCAAAAATGTTGTACCCTGTATACTGGCAATTTTACATGATATGATAATTGCATATGTGGATGTGAATGTTAAGTCACTCTCATTAGCCTCATTGGACCTATTGCCATCAATTTTCATGTCTGCGCATATCTCTATGTCGTTTATGCTACTCACTATTTTAGCAAGGACTTTGCCATCATGGGAATGGATGCTGTTTTGTTCTCATATTTCTTGTTTTGCCTTTTCAATATGTTGAATTTACCTTCTTATTTCTATTAGTATAATTGGTGATGTGTGAAAAAACCTCTTTGCATGATTGTATGCACCAATTATATTGACTACCTCTATTTTGCTAACTATGTCTCATAGGCAATTGTTAAATTATATTAATGTAACAGCTTTTACATACACATTCTATTGCATGAATTACCAAACTGTTTAACCAAAGTGATTTATCACTTTCTGCAAGTTTCTAATGCCCATCACCAAATTATGTAGAATTTGTCTTTGCTTACAAGGGAAGAGCTTCGAGTATTCCTACCTTTTATCACTTTTCTCAGTGCTTACTTCTTTATATCGATCTAACATCGCTAAGACACAGTTTTCATGTTTTTACCAAAGGTGTGTTGGTGTTTTGTTAATCTACAATATGTTTAGAAGTTGTCATTGGAGGAAAGTAGTTTATTAGCAGTTATATTTAATTTGCAATATGTTCAGAACATGTCACATTCCACTGTTCTAATTTCAAACGTGTATGCATTAGCAACCCCCCTCTTTTTTTCCATCCCTATTAGCAGCATGCATGACATAGCTACCCTGTCACTAAAATTGATATAAACATGGTATGTTTTATGAATTTTGCATGTCTTTTCCTTATATCATGAACTCTGCTGTCCAATATAGTGACACCTCATGGGTGTTAAATGCAACACATATGGAAGTCATTGTTAAGTCACCCTCATGATCCTCTTATGTGGTATTTTGATGACATCATTTGACTGTCATTACTTCTAGTGCAAGCTAAGATTGCCTTTAAAATCTTTTTTATCAAGAGGTTGTAATCTGTCTTCTCTCTCAAGGTGCCCTGGAATTCCTACCATCACTTGCAAGATGCATTTTCAAATTTAATTGCATTTGTAGATGTGAATGTTAAGTCACCATCATTAGCCTCCTTGGTCCTATTAGGATGCCATCATTTCCTTGTCATCACTTGTGTAACAATGTGTTTCCAACTTTCCATATTGGACTTTTCTGAAATTTTGTGGTTTTATCGCTTCTTTGTCATGATGCCTTTTGTTTATTTCATTTTTTCAAGGCATTAAACTTTTCTATCATCCATATTCATCCCACATCATATCCTCGCACTCCCTTTGCTGGCCAGTAATTTGTTAGGGAGAGTTGCTATCAATTCATGCCTCCCTATTGAACCCTTATTCCCTACCACTCTTGGCGGCTTCTTTCCTCATCACCAATCTACTCAAACACCCCTACCACAAATGGCTTTACTGCTTCAGTATGGAGATATACCATGTGCTGATGACAAATGGTAGTATGCTTTCCTTTCTTGCCTAACTTCAATTTCTGAGCAAGCCTAATATATAAAATCTTGTAGCTTCACTTTCTATCATCATCTTCCATACTCTATCTCATTTGCAGTCATATTCCTTTAAAACTTCAAATTGTTTACATGTGAACCACAAGCTATGGTAATTGAACTTTTCATTTTGACGGAGTAAATATTTTGGTGAATTACTTGCACACCTTAATCGTGACATCCTTGAGTTTAGATTTGGTCTTGTTCAACAACAGAATAATGGGTGAGTTAGTTGCAGTGGGTTTAGCATTAATCATTAATGTATGCATGAGTATATTGGTATATTACTTGTTACAATTGCACTTTTTTTTACTGTGAATGTGTTTGTGCAGGAAGACATAGATCAAAAGCGGGTTAATATGGTCTGGTGGCTAGTAGCCCATGAGAAGAATAAACATTAGGACATGGTCATGCGTGCCATTGAAGGTTGGAAGCCTAGAAAAATAAGGAGAAAGTAGTCGACGTTGTATTTATTCTGTTCATATTGAAGTTTGTCATCATTTTTTGTTGCAATGTAAATGAAACTCAATTATTTATATACAACTGTGGTACACTAGTACTTGTTTTGTATATTACGTGTGGTCTGCAAACACACTCTTCCCCTACGTGCACCACTTATTCCTTACTTGCGAAAACCCTTCCCCTACGTGCAAAAACACTTCCATGTGTGCAAGATGTAGAGGAATGTGCAACGATCTTCCATTACATGCAAAACTTCTTCTTCTGTGTGCGAAAGATCTCCCACTTGGATTCATTTTCATTTCTAAGATCTTCCACAATGTGCAAGAACTCTTCCCTATGTGCAAGAACTCTCCCCTATGTACAAAAACTCTTCCCTATGTGCAAAACATGCTCCGTTAGTTTAATGTCTCTTCCACTTGGGTTCCTTTAGTGCTCACATGGGCCACCGAACTATATGCGAAATGTCTTCCCTCATGTTCAACATATCTTCCCTATGTGCAAGAACTCTTCCCTATGTGCAACAACTCTTCCCTATATGCAAAACATGTTCCGTTTGTTCAATGTCTCTTCCACTTAGGTTCATCTAGTCCTCACAAGTGCCATTGAACCATGTGTGAAAGATCTTCCCTCATATGCAAGAACTCTTCCCTATGTGCAAGCACTCTTCCCTTATGTGTAAGAACTCTTCCCTATGTGCAAAACTCTCCCCTATGTGCAACAACTCTTCCCTATGTGCAAAACATGTTCTATTTGTTCAATGTCTCTTCCACTTAGGTTCATCTAGTCCTCACAAGTACCACTGAACCATGTGTGAAAGATCTTTCCTCATGTACAAGAACTCTTTCTTATGTGCAAGCACTCTTCCCTTATGTGCAAGAACTCTCCCCTATGTACAACAACTCTTCCCTATGTGCAAAACATGTTTTGTTTGTTCAATGTCTCTTCCACTTAGGTTCATCTAGTCCTCACAAGTGCCACTAAACCATATGCGAAAGATCTTTCCTCATGTGCAAGAACTCTTATCTTATGTGCAAGAACTCTCCCATATGTGCAAAACATGTTCCATTTGTTCAATGTCTCTTCCACTTAGGTTCATCTAGTCCTCATAAGTTCCACTAAACCATGTGCAAAAGATCTTCCCTCATGTGCAAGAACTCTTCCCTATATCCAAGCACTCTTCCCTTATGTGCAAGAACTCTTCCCTATGTGCAAGAACTCTCCCTTATGTGCAAAACAACTCTTCAAATCATTCAAATCAGACATAATACACTACTCTGTAAACAACTTAACATTGGATACAAATCTATCTACTACAAAGTAAATGGAACCTTGATGATTATGGAGAAAATCAGAAAACCTAATGAAGCCACAATTTAATTTATTTACTACTTCCTCACTCAGTAAAACAACAATGCAAAAACCTAGCTTTAAAGCAAATGCAAATCATTAGCTCAACCAAAAACCTAGCTCTAGAATAAGGGTCTTGACACAACTCACCTCCCCTTTACTGATACATCAAACCTCCGGCAGCATCCACAATGAACGATGGCCAGAAAGGAGGATGTTTATCTGTGCACAACTAAGGAGAAGAAGCTAGGGAGGACGTCAATCACTTGCTTTGTTTATTACGCGGGCAATTCACTGGTTCTGTTATGTTTCCTTTCATTTCCCTTTCTTTTCTCATTAAGGGCATTTTAGTCTTTTACTTCTGTGAAATTAATGATAGATTATGTCAGGTCCCATTCAACAAATATTAGGCTAATGAGGTCTTTTATGGCAATTTTTTCTTACATAAATCTCCCTTATAAAATTAAAATTAAAATTAATACCTTTAGTTAGTTGACAAGTTTGGCTTTTAAATTTTTGTTTGACCAAAATACCCCTCTTTAAGATAAGAATTATTTAAACATTTATATTTAAGAAAACATAATTTTTTTTTCTATAACAAAAAATAATTCTAATACATATTTTATCAAAATTTTTATAAGATAATATAAAATTTATTAATTTTTATTATAATTTTTTATAATTTAACTTTTTCATCACTTTTAGTGAAACACATTTATTTTGGTTTCATTTACGATTAAAAAGAATATATTCAAACACATTAGAATGTAGTAAAAGAAATGGTAGTGTAAGGACACAATTACAGAACAGAAAACATATGTGAAAGGAACTGGTCGAAATACAAAGACATCAACAACTAGAGAAATTGTACACATAGGAAAGGGTTTTCAAAAGAAAATTGTCAAAGCAGCAGATACAATTACAGCAATGGGTTATAGGTATATTGAGGAAGCAAAAAAGCATTTTTGAATATTAACATGTATCAGAGTGTTCTAAAGATATCATGTTGTTTTGCATACTAAAATTATTGTATAGTGTAGTTCACCTTAATTACCCCTTTTTATTTGTGCTGGCAAGTTGAACATCTTGAATGAATTAAGTATTGTCAACCCCGAGATAGGTGTGTTACAATTATTAAGGTGAGAATAGTTTGTTACAATCTTATAGTAATAGGTTAAGATCTTGAATTGGTTAGTTGATGACCTAAAGTCTATATAAAAGATCATATTGTAATGTATTCACAAGAATTTACAAGACACATGTAGGAATTCATAAAACCATCTCGGCTATGTATAAGATAAAGAGTATATTTACAATAATACATGTTATTTACAAAACACATGTAGGAATTTATAAGTCAAATATGTATGTGTACTTATAAGACACATGTGAGAATTAACAAGACTATCTCAATCATATACAAAATAAAGATATAAATATCTTTCCAGCTAAAAAACTTAATTTCAATTTACTCTCAAGGTTGCGGTGAAGTTTGATTAAAGTATATTTACAATAATACATGTTATTTACAAAACACATGTAGGAATTTATAAGTCAAATATGTATGTGTACTTATAAGACACATGTGAGAATTAACAAGACTATCTCAATCATATACAAAATAAAGATATAAATATCTTTCCAGCTAAAAAACTTAATTTCAATTTACTCTCAAGGTTGCGGTGAAGTTTGATTAAAGTATATTTACAATAATACATGTTATTTACAAAACACATGTAGAAATTTATAAGTCAAATATGTATGTGTACTTATAAGACACATGTGAGAATTAACAAGACTATCTCAATCATATACAAAATAAAGATATAAATATCTTTCCAGCTAAAAAAACTTAATTTCAATTTACTCTCAAGGTTGCGGTGAAGTTTGATTAAAGTTTTGAGATATCTTTGATATCAAATGGCCACAAAGGATGATGGGAAATTTTCCCTTATATTATTGAAGATAGATTTTAAATCACTTGTGACTCATTTATGGGCCCGATGAGATTGACATGTTTTCAAGAAATTGTACATGTTTGGAGCCAATTTCAACATAATCCATGGACGCAGATGTCTTTACATCTTTTCATGTTTCTTGGTTTTGTTTTTATTTTTGACATCTTCTCATATCTACCAATTGCTCTACTGAGGACACATGTTGTAAGCTAACCAAACCTCCTTGTAATTTTTCTCTCACGAAGTGACAATCTATCTTAATATGTTTTGTCCTTTCGTGAAAGATTGGATTGCTTGCTATATGCACAGCCGCTTTACTATCACAGTTTATTACAGCAGGCTCAATATCCACAACATTCAGATCCCTCATTAACCTAATCAGCCAGACAATCTCTCCATTAACATGCCTAAGTGCTCTGTATTCCGCCTCAACTAAAGAGTAAGAAACCGTATTATGTTTCTTAGATTTCCAAGATACTAACGAATCTCCCAACTTCACAGTAAACCTTGTTACTGAGCGTCTGGTATCTTTGCATGCTCTCCAGTCAGTATCGCTGTAACAGTTCAATTCCATTCTGTTATGAGAAGAGAGAAGGATTCCTAATCCAGGAGTTCCCTTTAAATAATGGAGGACTCGAGTGGCTGCTGTCATGTGTGAATCCTTAGCTCTCTACCAGGAACTGACTCAAAACATGCACCACATAGCATATATCAGGTCTGCTTACTGCCAAATAAGACAACCTGCCAACCAAATTTCTATAAACTTCAGGTCTTTCTAACAGCTCGTCCTTAACAGTATTTTTTTGATTAGATTGGTGCACCCCTTTTGTCTCTTTTGACTCTAATGGCAGTATGTGATCTAATTCAGGAAATGGTTTGATAACTAATTTTAAGTTTTGTTCCAGGGGAGTGGGTGCTGGTGTGGCCCCACTCATCCCTACACTATGCACCAAGTCAAGTGCATACTTGCTCTGACTCAAGAAAATTCCTTTACTAGACCTAGCAATTTCCAATCCCAAGAAACACTTTGCTATTCCTAAGTCCTTGATCTTAAACTAACTAAGCAAATACTGTTTTGTTCTATGTATCCCTTCAACACTATTTCCAGTAACAATCAAATCATCTATATACACTAGTACAACAATCATTTCTCCTCTATATTGCTTCACAAATAAAGAATAATCATGTAAAGACTATTTGAAACCTCCCTTTATTAATGCAAGAGTGAGCTTGATGTTCCATTATCGAGATGCTTGTTTGAGACCATACAAAGACTTGGTGAGTCTACAAACTTTATTGCCTTTAACCTTGTTGAAGCCTTGTGGAACTCTCATGTATACCTCCTCGTCTAAATCTCCATGGAGGAAAGCATTGTGCACATCCATCTGGAATATCTGCTAATTATTCACAGCTGCCAAAGTGAGAACAACTCAAACAATAACCATTTTTACCACTGGAGAGAAGGTTTCATAATAATCAACCCCCTCCTTTTATGTATAACCTTTTGCCATGAGCTGTGCCTTAATCTTGGCAACCTTGCCAAGAGAATCATACTTGACTTTATACACCCATCGGCAACCAATTGGCATTTTCCCAGGAGGCAAATCAACAATCTCCTATGTATGGTTGGCTTCCAAGGCTTGGATTTCGTCTTTCATGGCCTCTACCCACCGAGAGTCCTACACAGCCTCCTCAAATGTCCTAGGTTCAAAGGAAGAATCAGTACATGCCAGAAAAAGTTTATGAGCAGTAGATAAATGAGTATAAGTCATGTAATTTTGAATGGGATAAGTAATACTTCCTTGTATGGTGTCACTAGTAGAGGAACCGGGTTGTGTGCCATCACATAAAGGAAAATTTAAGGCATTTCCAAAATTTGGAACATTTGTGTGTGCTGATTCAATAGGATTAAGACCACGAATCTGGTGAGCATAATTCTGAAGCCATCTTGGAGGATGCCTTGAACGTGTGGATCTCCTCAATGCCTTATTGATTTGTTGAGTGGGTTCAGGTGGAGAATGAGTCACAGGCACATGAGCTGGTTCTTGTGACAGCTCATTAGAAGGAGAGACATTTGTGTGTGCTGATTCAATAGGATTAAGACCACGAATCTGTTGAGCATAATTCTAAAGCCATCTTGGAGGATGCCTTGAACGTGTGGATCTCCTCAATGCCTCATTGATTTGTTGAGTGGGTTCAGGTAGAGAATGAGTCACAGGTACATGAGCTGGTTCTTGTGACAGCTCATTAGAAGGAGAGAAATCTGAACAGTTATAAAGAAAAGGATCTACCCCGTGCAATACATCCCCCCTTAATTAGTGCATTCTTTGTCAAAGAAAGGAAACCTCTCCTCAACAAAGGAAACATGTTGGCTGATCATTAACATTTTGGTTTTCAAATTATAGAGGATGTACCCCTTCTAAGTAACTCCGCCTATGTTATAGCCGGTCCCAAGCCCGGGTAAAGGAGGAGGGTTGTGTTAGGCCCTGACAGCCAACATAAAACCCTGTCGAATCTCTTATGAACATGGATCAATGAAGAAATTGTGCTAATGCTAGGTCGTTGCCTGTAAGTAATGCGATGTATGGCTCGAGTACAGTGATAAGTAAGCAAGGGTCGTTGCATCGTCGCCCGGGTGTAGTGTTAAATGAGCAAGGGCTACCACTCTCTTCTGAACAGCGGCGGCTAAAGAAGCTAGTTCATGAGAGCAAGATCAGATTTGGCACTTGAAACGCTGGGACTCTGAATACCAAATCTCTAGAGGTGGTAGGCGTAATGAATGATCGAAAGATTAATATCTTGTGCCTTCAAGAAACTAAATGGGCGGGAGAAATGTCTCAAAAAATTAATGGTTTTAAACTTTGGTATACAGGAAAGGTCAATGGAAGGAATGGTGTTGGTATCATCACTGACAATGAATGGAGAAAGAACGTGCTGGAAGTTAAAAGGGTTGAGGACAGAATCATTTCTT
The DNA here is from genome assembly GCA_963242795.1 of Inga leiocalycina. Classification (NCBI taxonomy): domain Eukaryota; kingdom Viridiplantae; phylum Streptophyta; class Magnoliopsida; order Fabales; family Fabaceae; genus Inga; species Inga leiocalycina. Next base: position 32,874,264 of record OY725326.1, read on the forward strand.
TAAAAATGATTATTGGGAAGGATAGTATAAACATTATCAGTGCGTATGCACCTCAAGTAGGGGCAGAAGCACATCTTAAGGAAAAGTTCTAGGAAGATTTGGAGGGGCTAATTCAGAGTATCCCACTAACCAAAAAGATTTTTATTGGAGGTGATCTTAATGGACATATCGGTAAGGAGGCAAGACCTCATGTAAGGGCTCATGGGGGTTTCGGATTTGGGGTGCTTAATAGTGAAGGTCAATCTATTATTGATTTCTCCCTCGTATATAACCTCAAGATTATCAACACTTGCTTTAAGAAGAGAGAGGAGAATTTAATAACATATAAGAGTGGAGCTGCCAAGACACAAATTGACTTCTTTTTAGTAAGGAACTCTGATAAAAGATTTTGTACTAATTGCAAAGTGATCCCAGTAGATGGCGTGACAATACAACATAGGGTTTTGGTCCTTGATGTGAATATTAAGTGTGTAAAACAAAAGCATCGGCAAGTTTTAAATCCAAGGGTCAAGTGGTGGAAGTTAAAGCGAGAGAAGCGGGAGATTTTTAAGAGAACTCTTTTGGAGGAGGGTGAGTGGGAGTTACAAGGAAGGGCTAATATCATGTAGGAGAATATATCTAAAAAGGTCCAGAAGGTTGCTAAGTAATTTTGGGAGAATCAAAAGGTTTTGGTCGGCAAGATAAGGAGACTTGGTGGTGGGAATTATTTAATGAGATTCTACAATTCAAGAAAATGTCGAATGAGTGAAGGAAAAATACTTTGATTCCTATTTATAAGAATAAAGGGGATATTCAAAATTGTGCAAACTATAGAGGAATTAAGCTTATGAGTTATACAATGAAATTATGGGAAAAGGTGATTGAACGCCGGTTGAGGTTAGAGACTGAAATTGCTGAAAACCAATTTGGATTCATGCCAAGAAGGTCTACAACAGAAGTGATTTATTTATTAAGGGGGTGTATGGAGAAGTATAGGAGCAAAGAAAGAGATTTGCATATGGTTTTCATCGATTTTGAAAAAGCATATGACCGTGTGCCAAGAGATATACTATGGAACCGTATAGGAGCAAAGGTACACATGTCTTCCCTGAAAATGCCATGTGCACACTTACATCGGCCTATTTTGGCTTGACTAATCCATCCCTTACCTCATGATATAGTTGAGTGGCGTTTTCTACCAATCCAATGGCACTGTATATTTGTCGTGTGAACATTTGCACTATTACTTTGATCCTCCAACCTACACATATTGCTCGGTAGGACTGAACCACATAGTTCCCAAGAGTCTTTCTATCTCTCGACATTCTTGGGAACCTTCCCAAACTGGGTTTAATCGTTCATCTTATTTAGGCTTATTCTCTAGCCTTAGGTCCCAAAATTCGGGATATTACAAATATCCCTTTACAGTTTAATAGTTATATCTATTCTTATGTATCCATATACTTAAAAGTTACATTTATTCCTATGTGACTATATGTACATTATATATAGGACATGGGATTGAGGAAATAAATGATAAAAAAATAACACACACAATACTCGCTACAAAAGGTTCTCTCATAAGAGTTCTTTCTTCTCTTTCCCTCTTTGATTTATTTGTTGTGTAATGTAATCAGGGTTCGCATTAGTGCTTTGGTTTTGTATTGGTGCTTCAGCGAGTCAGCAAAATTCTAGGTATGCCCCAAATTCTTACAGAGAAAAATTAAATGTGAGAACTTGGAGAAAGTTGTTGATATGCCTTATTTATTATTGTGAGAAACTAATGCGATGTTGTGTAACGGTTTATGCGTTGGAGTCAGAAATATTTTTAAACTTATAAATTATTTTGCACTATTTGATAGTTTTTGTGGCTTAATAGTTGTAAATGATTTTAGAAACCAAAATGTGGTGGGCTCAAATCCCATCTTCAACAACTTTTGCCAAATATCGTCCCTCAAAGGCTGGTAACCGTGGCCGGAGCTTTAAGTTCAAGGAATTGATTTGGGTCTTGTAAATGTCAATGGTGTGAAATAAACCTGGGCAAACCATGAGATAAAGTATGGTGAATATGAGGGAGAAATGACAGATAAGGTTTCCCATGTTGGTGGCAGGCATATGGCTTATTCGATATTCTCTAATTGTTAACATAAGAAAGGTTTCATATATGGCCAAGAAAAAATGAATGCGGAATATTCAAAGTGTGATCAAGGCAATCAATTCAATAGAAATAAAAAGACAGGTTGATCATAAAAAACAGGAAGGCAGTTGCTAGTCGTCCACGCATTTATGGTGTAAATTTATGCGCCCGCTTTACAGCCCTTAATTTTTTATTTTTTGCCAGTTTAAGCCCCTAATTTATTAGTCTATTGAAAAGACAGATTGATTATGAAAGATTTAAGTGAGTGGTTGGGAATTTTCGAAACCAAGATTTCAAACCTAGTTTTGCACAATCCAAAACAAAATTTCTCTCACACACTTATCTCGTAAATCAATTCTTTAACTATGACTTGGTACAATTCATTCTTTCAACTTTTGACTCACATATTACTCAATCCTTGAAATTTTCAGAGTCTATATGAGGAATCCTATTGTAATCTGTTTAGGTATGTGGGATAATCTAATCCTCACCATAGAGAGGGAGGCTAACTTGAGTCTATCCCTTCAAGAGTTCCCACAAGTTATGGGGTTTGTTCATCACCCTAACTGAAGGGATGAATGATTAATGTTAAACCCAAATGGGTTACGATTTTCCTTTTTTGAATAAGAGCTAAATTCCATTAACTCAAAGGAGCATTACAATTACAGTTTGAGTTTGTCGCTCTATTATTAATGAAGACGTTCTTCAGCTTTTTATTATGGTTATTGTTTTTCAATTAATTAATGATGTTAACTAAAATTAAACACGCTATCAAAATCAAACATTAGCTTTTATACTTAAGCATGAGTTTGTAATCGGCCAAGTAGTCCAGCAAGCTAAGCTTAATATGTGGCTGAAATCGATGTGGCATTGGATTTCTAAAACAACAACAATTTTGTAACCGATGGAGTGCGTGTGCAAGCTTGCAGCACTTGATATAGATAGGGTATGTTTGGTTTGAGGGGAGGGGAGGGATTTTGCTTCCCTTCTTTTGTTTGGCAACATAAGGGGGGGATTTTTTAAAATTTCCCCACCCCTTCGCTTTCTTCATAGTCCTCTTCTCCAAAAATGAAAGAATTTGGAGATGAGGGATAATATTTTGGCATGTGTAGACTATTTTACCCACACTTATTTCCAATATTCCAAAACTTCCCGGATCTCTTTTCTTCTTCCCTCCCGATGCTCTATCCTTCCCGGCTCTGCAACGCCAAGCTCGCCATTGCGCCATGAACATCCACCATCCCACAGCTCGCCATCACCGTCATGTCTGGTTTTCTGTCGGTAGCAGTTGAGCTTGTTCCGTCATCCATGGGAGGTCCTTCAATCATTAAATATAACAGATTTCTCTGATTTGCCGTTAGAAAAATTGAAGCTTTTCCGATCATGGCAAATGCAGAGAGAGTTGCTTTGCTTTTAGCCTTGTCTTTAGAGTTTGGACTCGTATCAATTTTTATTTTTGTAATAGAAGCCTTCCTGTGTGATTTCTAGCCGAAGAAGGTCGTGGCTTTGGTGGGTAATAGAAACCTAAGCATTGGTGGTTAATTCTCGCAGAAAAAGACAGCGACTTTGGTGGGTAATTATGCTTATAATTATAAAATAGATGTTTATAATTGTAAGAATAATTATAAAATAGAATTTTAGGTATTATTATAGTTATAATTATTTTTTACCAGCAATTATAGTTGCAATCATTGAATATATATTATTGTATAATTAATATGATAATTATAATTATATATTAAAGGGAAAATCACTAGTAAATACTAAATAAGAAAATTAATTGCTCTTTGCCACCAACACACATGGGGTATTGAACTTGCATTAAAATTGAACTTAAAAAGACAAAAAAGCCCATAGTTTGACAAGAAGATTTTAGGCGAGAGCAAGGAGAAAGTGCAGAGCTTCTAAATCCCTTCTTCCTCTTCCATTTCCAGCATTCTGCAAAAGTTCAGCATCGTCTCCCCTCACTCGGCCGTCTCCTTGGCTTGTGTTCGTCGACAGTATCGTCTCCAGTTACTCCTCCAGCGGCCGCCGTCTCATTGGCTCGTGTCCTTCGGATCTGTCATCTCCAGGTGCTCCTCCAGCGGCCGGCGTCTCCTTGGCTTGTGTCCTTCGGCAGTGTTGTCTCGGGCTGCTCCTCCAATGGCTGCCGCTAGCGCCTAGTCCTCAAACGACCATCGCTTGCTCCTCCAACCTAAATGCCTCCTTTATTCACTTGATCTTTTCCATACGTGCCTAATGGTCATCCACGCTATGTGCAAAGGATGAAGATCCATTATGTGCTAATGATATGTCGTTTTGTGCAATTACTCTTCCTTCATGTGCCAATGATATGTTTTGTGCAATTACTCTTCCATGATGTTCAATTGATCTTCCATGCTGTGCACCTGATCTTCCGTTTTGTGCAATTACTCTTTTATAATGTGCAATTGATCTTCCATTTTGTGCAACGAATCTTTTCCATATGTGCCCAATGGTCATCCACGATATGGAAAAAATTCAAAATGGGAGATCAATTGCACATCATGGAAGAATAATTGCATATAATGGAATATCATTGGCACAATGGATCATCCTTTACACCATGGAAAAGATCCATTGCACAAAACGGGAGATCAATTGCACATAATAGAAGAGTAATTGCACAAAACGGAAGATCAGATGCACATCATGGAAGATCAATTGAACATCATGAAAGATTAATTGTACAAAACGGAAGATCATTAGCACATCAAGGAAGAGTAGTTGCACAAAATGACAGATCATTGGCACATAATGGACCTTCATCCTTTGGACATAGCGTGGATGACCATTGTGCACGTATGAAAAAGATCCGTTACACAAAACGGAAGATCAATTACAAATTAACAAAAAGTAATTACATACAATGAAAGATCATTGGCACAATGGATCATTCTTTACAGCATGGAAAAGATCCATTGCACAAAACAGGAGATTAATTGCACATCATGGAAGAGTTATTGCACAAAACGAAAGATCAGATGCATGTCATGGAAAATCAATTGAACATCATGAAAGATTAATTGCACAAAACAAAAGATCATTAGCACATGAAGGAAGAGTAATTGCACAAAACGACATATCATGGGCACATAATGGATCTTCATCCTTTGCACATAGAGTGGATGACCATTAGGCACATATGGAAAAGATCAGGTGAATGAAGGAGGCATTTAGGTTGGAGGAGCAAGCGACGATCGCTTGAGGACTAGGCGCCAGTAGCGGCCGCTAGAGGAGCAACCCGAGACAACAATGCCGAAGGACACGAGCCAAAGAGATAACGGCCGCTAGAGGAGCACCTGGAGACGACAGATCCAAAGGACACGAGTCAACCAGACAGCAGCCGCTAGAGGAGTAGTCGGAGACGACATTACCAACGGACACAAGCCAAGAAGACGACTGAGTGAGTGGAGACGACACTGAACTTCTGTAGAATGCCGGAAATGGAAGAGGAAGAAGGGATTCAGAAGCTCTGCACTTTCTCCTTCCCCCCACCTAAAATCTTCTTATCAAACTAAAGGCTTTTTTGTCTTTTTAAGTTCAATTTTAATGCAAGTTCAGTACCCCATGTGTGTTGGTGGCAAAGAGCAATTAATTTACTTATTTAGTATTTACTAGCTATTTTCCCTATATTAAATGTTATGTGTGTGTGTGTGTATTTTTGCCAACTTATTAAATGTTATGTATAATTCAATTTCATCAAAACATTTTACAGAATCTTAACAAATACATCTCCCCTCTCCTCCAATTAATCTGAATAAGATAATATTAGGCCCCCCCCCCCCCCCCCCCCCCCGGGTTGAACCAAACAGATCCAAAATGAGCATACACGAATTAAAAGCAGTCAGATTCTTACACATAAGCTTTAGATATAAATAGGTCGTAGCGATCATAAGCTCTGATTGGCAGTGGGTGCCTTATATTCTAATGGTGCCTTATAGTGCTATTGTGGAACCTCCTTGACTTCAGTTTTGAGGCTCCTTCTCAAGCGTGCTTGGTGGCTTTCTTTTTCGGTGGTGGTGTGATGGTGGTGGTGGCGGCGGATAGTGAGGAGGTGGTGGTGGCGGCCATGACGGAAATGGTGCTGGAGGTTCAGGTGGTGGTGGCCTTTTGGGTGGCGGCTTATATTTAGGTGGTGGGTTTTTGGGTAGCGGCTTATACATTCCCTTTGGAGATCTAGGATGTCCGCCTCTCAAAGATTTTGGCTTAAGAATATAAGATGTCGGAGGTGGCCAGTAGGAGTGTCGCTGATACTCCGAGGCATCGGAGAGAGAGATTGGGATCAGAAACTCAAAAGCAATGAGAAGAACTAGTAATAACTTGGCAACCATTTTCCTTAAGACCCTCATCTTTTGGGGAGCATAGATGAGAGTGCTGGCCTTTTATAATGACAGTCCTCACTATAATGACGAGATTATGATACTTTTCTAAGTTTTACTATTAATTATTAGGTGGTTGTTATCAGTCCTTTCATTTAAAGAGTTCAACAAAATTTGGAATTCTTCTAACGAAATGGCAGGGTTTCAATCATCGATCTTGTCGCTTGTTAGTTGGAACGTGTTTAATTTGTTTCACCTTGCAAGTCAAAAGTTCGATTCCGAAATGCATTCCAATGGTTAATTCTCAAGTTGGATGCAGTTTTGACTTTTTATTTTTATTTTTTTATTTTTAAAAATTAAATAAAAAATAGACAATTTTAAATTTTTTTCTTTAAAATATCATCAAAAATTAAAAATAAAACCCCTTTTTTTACTTATAAGATATCAAAATCAAAATATTACTTATTTCATATAAAATCTAACGATCAAGATAAAAAAAGAAAAATATATAGAAGGTTGGGACATTATAAAAATATTAGTTAGCTAATAAGTTTGACTTTTAAATTTTTGTTTGACTAAAATGTCCCTTTTTAATATAAGACTTATTTAGACATTTATATTTAAAAAAACATATTTTCTTAATAATTCTAATACATATATTGCTAGCATACTAAAGTACTTAATAATATAATTTTAATCCTAATATATTTAAAATAAAGCAATTCTACTCTTCCCTGACAGAGACCTTTAACGCGGTTCTCTTATTTGTTAAAGAAAAAAGAAAAAAGCTTCCTCCATGGCTCCACTTCACACTTCTCATTCTTCAACGTTTCACTCCAACTTTAGATGGTCCTCTTGCCACCGCGAGCTCTATACAGAGATTTCAAACTTGGATCTTCAAATGAGAACTCTTATATATGAAGCTAATGAAAATTGTAACTTCATATTATCTCCTTCCATTTCTCTCCTCTTATCTATACTCTCTTGATTTCTAGGCCTCAAGTCTCTTTTCTTTTTTTCTTTTCTTTTTTATTGTGATTTTTAACTGCAGTGATTATCAGAATAGTACCACAGGATGGTTGGTGCTTGCTCTTCGAAGAAGAAATTGCGCTTCATCCGCGCTGAAGAAGTTGTATTCTTCCATCTTAACATACTGACTCTAGTACAGCTTGGATGGGTTTTTTCATGACAATTTCACATTATCAAGTGATTGATAAACAGTGCTGGAGAAAACAAAAATCTAAACCCATGATCTCTTTTCACTAAATTACTAGGATCTAACTCAGAAGAAAATGGATCAAGATGATCTAAATCAGAAATAAAAAATCCTCCTTGTGTGCCGTTCTTTGCATCTCATCAAGTTCTACCACAAAGCCCCCATCACAATAAGGGCACGTGAAATCTCTCCCTTCACGTATGATTTCCCGTCTGCATGCATAACACCAGTGCGTTGCTCCACTTGACATCCCCTCTCTTTCACAAGCTTCTAAATATTAAAGTTTCCACTTAAATGTTAGTCGTCCAAATTTTGGCTTCAGAAATAATAGCTTCCCAATTTATATAAATTCAGCATCATCAATAAAGATCAATCACAGAAAAATAAAGTGCACAAGAAGCAACATGCCAATGGGCTCTGCCGGTGACTTTTACCAAGCACAACAGTTCCCTAAAGTTGATATATTTACAGCAGCAGAACAGTAACCATGAGACAAATAGCCAGGTCAACTCTTAAGAATTTTTCACCGGCAAATGGACAAAAAATGAAATTAGCCATTGATAGCTTCCTCATAACTCGTGTTGCACTGGGAATCGAAAATATTGCTCTGACCCTTGAAAACAGTAGATTCCCTGACAAATGACTCTTGTAAGTCCCAAAATAAGTCGGATCAGGGGTGGGTGATCCCCCAGGATGCACTCCCTGCTGCGTCCCCATTTTGTGGGTTTTCCCTAATGTATTTTTTATGATTTTTTGAATCGTTAGATTCTATACGAAATGAGTGATATTTTAATATTTTATGGCAAAAATTGGAATTGTTTTCATTTTTTTTTAATTTTTCAAAGATTCAATGCTTAAACTGAAAAAAAATTGCACTATTTTTCTAAAATATCTTTAGAAAATCATAAAAAATTGAAAACAGTTTTCCCCATAAAATATCAAAATGACGCCTATTTCGTGTAGAATCTAATAATCTAAAGAACCATAAAAAAAATATATTTAAAAAGGCTCCCAAAATAGAAGCGCAGCAGGAGCGTATCGGGGGCACATCACCCACCCCTCTGATCCAAATAAATCAGTTCAAAAGATAGGATGTAAGGAAATGTTTAAATTGGTAGCACGCAAATGACAGCATGTTAATATAAAATCCATAGCAAGAAATAGTGTGACTCATTCTCCAAACTTCAAGAAAACCTCTCTAATTGAAATGGTAGAACGGAGAATAGGCAAATGAATGCTATGCCATGCACATCTGCTACCACCTAATTTCCAACTGAGTGAACAGTCACTATGAACACCTGATCAACTGGTAACTGGTAAAGTATATCTCTGATCGTTAGACACCATAAACAAATTGAGAACAAAAAATACCTCTCATTCTTCAAATATTACTGAACCAGTTACATAACATGCTTGATATCAAATCTGATATCTTCCCACAAAAATCATAATTACTCATTTTCTTAATATCTTTTTCAGTTTGTGAGCAACCATAAAGAGAAGCTCTGGTCAAATAGTCCGAACTTGTTCTTTCAGAAAATTCAACGAAAATATGTTTTTCCTTAATGGGAATATAATTCTGAAAAGCAAAATTACAAACCTAGAAATTCAAGAAATCAAAGGGCTTCAAGCCTTCAATCACAGAAATAACTTCTATGATCAGTCATCACCATGAGTGCAACAACAGTCAGAACAATTTGGTCCAGCAATTAATCCACAAATAAATCACGAAATAACCCTTATGAAAATTTTAAGAGAAAAACCCAGATAAAACCAAACATTATCCCATGGCACAAAACTTTCAAATTATTCAAAACCTAAGGACAAATCAATTAACCAAAATCCATCTACTCCAAGGACTAGAAGAACTTCAAACTCACACTAGAAAAACGAATAGCTGACATGCAAGTCAGAGTTAATTAGTAAATTCATAGTATCTAAATAACTTGATAACTTTTTCCAATTCTTTTGCTAATTTATGAACAAATTCCTTCTTTATATTTCATTTTCTTTTTTATCTACAAAACATTTTTCTATTTTGTTTCTTTTTCAATTATTTTTTTCCTACCATTTTTTCTTTTCCAAACTATATACAATTTTTTTTCTGTTGACATATTTTCTTTTTGACTTACTTCCTTTCTCTTTTCTATATAAATGACATTTCAATATATGCATTGTTCAACTTTCTATTAGCAAATTACTTTGATTTTAGAATGCTATGAACACCATGAGTAAATGACATGCATACAACATATGAATGGCTCAAAGGGGTAGACAAAGCGTAGATAAATGAAGGTTTGTGTTTTGGGTTAAAAGGGTTTTAAATTGAATACCTCTTTCATTTCCATTACACTAATGCAAATATCATTTTGAAAAAGAGTTGAAACAAGTTCTAGAAAGTGAAAAGCTAAGTGAACATTCACACATGAGAATAATTCAAGGCCCAAATTGTGACCCCCTTCTCATCAAGGCCGAGATTAAGTTCATAAATACGTGATTATGTGGAATTAGAGACCATATGATAATTTGGGACTTACTAACATTCCTTTTCCCCAAAACATGGTTTTCAAAAATTTTTCTAAAACCTGTCAACAACGGACTCATATTCATATTTCAAATATACAAATGGCCTGTATAGTACGATTTCATTCATAAATATTATAATACCATTTAAATTCCTAACACACTCGGGTTCCATTAATCAATAAGGGGTTTATAGGGCACAAATGCCCATAATCAGTTTCCCATTCTAGGGGATTACATAATTACCATTCTATGATCCAAAATATTATGTACAAATATCCATAAAGATAACCAAAAACCAAAATAAACTCCTAGTCCGGAGCTCTAACCACCCTTGGTTACCTACTTCTCTTTAGAACCACCAGCCCTGTCTGAAATTTGTTTTATGGGAGAGTGAGATACTAAGGAATCCCCGTAGCAACAAATCACTCATAGTATGCACAACCATAAAGCATGTAAGCAAATCATAACAAAACACACAGCAATCACAACGGCAGTTACAGCGGCAGGGGCAGGTATGATGGGCATTACCCTTACGTCTACTCACGCTGTATTGCACCACAACATGATTCACAACCATATATTTCACCATAGCTAAGTTTCATATAAATTATTCCACAGCACAGCCTTGGCAATTATAATGGTAGGCGTAGGTGGGATAATCATCACCCCCTACGACTGCTCACACTGAACTGCTCCCACTGTAATGCCCTATGGCAGATAACACATTCACAAGATCACAATGACCTCATGCCCACAATTTCGCGACATCAAGTTTTCACACGAAATATTTCATAATAACACAATGATAAGTCATGCATATCAAGCATCATACACAACATAAGAGAAAAGTCCCTACCTTAGTCCTTCCGTGCGTGCTCTGGTACTGGTCTCTCCTGAGTAGGGCAAATATCGAATCCTATAATTCATAATTAGGGGTGAAGTATTATTCTCTATTCCAATACTTAAATGACTTTACAACACTTAGATTCATTATCATTAATATCCTTGAGGAAGCTACAATGCCTCTAACAAAAGCCTTAAAGGGTTGGAAGAACTATACCAATGATACCCTTTTAGAAGTACAAATGCAGATTTTTCACTGTTGCACTCAAGTGAAGAAGGCCTCACTCGAGTGATGAGAAACTTTGCACTCGAGCATAAAATCTCACTCGTGCAAGTGTTTGGCAGAGAGCAACGATAGAAACAAGAAATGCTCACTGCACTCGAGTCATAGAAGCAACATTCAAGTGATAGCCAAATGCTCACTCGAGTCCTACAAAGTGAGGTGCAGAAAGTGCTTACCTGATAGCAAAGGAACTTTCAAAGGAGAACAGTACTCGAGCAGGGACCCTTGCACTTGAGTGATGACTTAACACTCACGAGTGTTAAGACTCACTCTTGAAAATTGGCTGCGAGTGACAACTAGAGACGCAAGTTCATACTGTCAAATACACCTATACTCGAGTAAGACAAGGTTCACTCGAGTGAGAACCCACAACACTCGCAAGTACGACAAACACTCTTTCTTTTTGTACGGAAGTGCAACAGAAACACTGAAGGAAAAACCAATATGCAATGCTTCACTCAAGTGAGACCCCAGATCACTCAAGTGGTACATATCAGAAGCCAAAAACGTAGCAGAGTTGACAACATTCTCCAAACTTTACCCAAGTGTTTCTAATGATCCCAAATTCTCAACCAAGGCTATTCCCACATAATTTTAAACAAGGAATCCAATGGAAACATCAAAACTACCAAATTCCTATTCCATTATCATGCTTTGTTTTAGGCCACATTCAACACAAAAATCGTCAAACTTGGCATTTCAACCTCAAACTCATTTCTATCTATTCTAAACATATACCAAAACACAATTTCCATGACCACATTATACTAAACTTCCAATGACCCTAATTTTCAAAAATAGGGCATAAAATCCAGAAATTCAAAAATAAATCCAATGGCCATAAAACATAGATAGAAAGGCTTCTTTTACTCACCTTGACAACTTTCCCAAAGAAGTTTCTTGCTTCACCTATCTTTATATTTCCTTGAGTTCTCAAACACCACCAAATGGAAAATCTAAAATCATCAAAATGAAGCCCTCAACCCAAGGAGCAATATTAAAGAAGAGAGGTTTTGCATTTGGAGTCATTTAGAGGGTCAAATGCTTATCTTTTTCACAAAGCTTCTTCCTCTTACTTGATCAACAATGGCTACTGAAAATAGGAGAGAGAAATGAGAGAGAAGAGAGTGAGGAAGGATATGAAATGATGATTTCTCACACTCCCATGCCTTGTTCAGCCGAATTGGAGGGGAGGGAGAGAGAAGAAAATGTTAAAATATTCCCTTTGACTTTCTTCAACTACTCTCTCATTATCCTCTTGACTTGCCAAATGTCACCTTTTCATTGGCTTTCATAAAGTAACTAATTAGTTACTCTAACCACTCCATTAGCCATTTAGTTACACATCTCATTTCTTCTTAGTTAGAATTAGTTACTTCATTAATCACTGACTAATTAACCGATAATTTTCCATTCTTTCTAATTTTCCACTGATTTTGGCACATTAACTTAAATTGCCACATAACACATATTTAAATTCTTTTCCTCTTCTTCATGCACCATTTCCCTCATATTTAACCCAAATAATTATTTTGTCACATAATTAATTATGCTAAAATACAGGGTGTTGGGCATTTCCAATAATTAATTTGAATCTCAAATCAACTTTAATTTACAAAATATTCTCAATAATTGTCATTAGCCCTTAATCAAAATTTGGGGCATTACACAAATAACCTTTCAACAAGGTTTTTCCCCAATACTCACTTTAACACAATCAATTGCATAGTGATCTAACCACAAAACATCTACTTAACTATTCCAAGTACTAACCTTACAAACACAATCAATCAAAACATTGCAATCAATTATAATAATGCTAAACCCTTAAATACACTAATGATATAGAAACTCTTGCTTTCTTTAAAAAAAACAGAAATCCAATTATGGGTTCATTTCTCCCCCCATTCACTTGAAAAGTAAAACATGGTTTTAAAAAGTTGCCAAAACACTAGATCTCATGAAAACTCATAATTTCTCACAAATCATACTCTCAAAATGGCAAATGTGACCCATTACCACTTAGGGCATGCATTAAAGAAAGTCATTTTTGAAAAATTTTCTAGTTTTAAGGCATTTCTCATTTAAAAACAACCAATTAATAGGATTAAAAAATGTATTCCCCTCCCCCACACTTAATCAATACATTGTCCTCAATGTGGAAAAACCACTCTAAACAGAATGCTAGGCAAGTTAAAATTAAAGGTGCAATGGTAATTAAGTAGGGTAGTGGCAAAAAATACAAAGCGTAACATAGAGGGTTCTTACTGTACATACTAATCTATACTACTTTTACTTTTTTTTATTGGATTGTGTCCCTCCCCCACACTCATCTTTCTCTTACAACAATTAAGCCTAAATAATCATTGGAATTAGGAAGTAAACAAGTGAGAAAAGAGACAATCTTTGTTACTGTATGTTGAGTCACTTGAAAGAAAAGCTCTCATCCTCGACGAGAATCATGCATTTGTCCTTTGAAACATCTTCTCCTGCATTGAATTTCCTTGGTAGAGGTGGCTTAGGGTGCAACCCCCTACCTTAATTAACGTAATTAAGATTCGATAACGCATAGTAAAAAGGGGTTAGAGACCGTTAGATAGTTCAAAACTCATTAACACGCCCACTAAATAGTAGGGACTTTATAAAATTTTCAAAACTTCTTTCCTATTCCGGTCTCAAGTTCAATTATCAAATATAATCACCTGTGCAGTTAATTTACCTTCATACATATCAGAGTATATAACCAAAGATCCCGGCAACCCCCGGGTTCCATTCATTCATTAAAAAGGTTACGGTTCCCATAAAGGGG